>JAODJU010000040.1:33522540-33545708 GCA_026776725.1 Gnathonemus echidnorhynchus
CCTGTAGTTGTGTTCTGGGCATACAGCAACTCTGGATATAACGGACTTTGGATATAACGGACTGTTTTGCCAGATCCCTTAAAGTCTGTTATAACGGGATTGTACTGTGTGTGTGTGTGTGTGTGTGTGTATATATATATATTATGATGGGTTGTGGGTTGATGTTCAAGTATATACGTTTCAGCTGTTTTATATCTTTTCAGCCGTTTTATATATGTTCAAGTATGTCTTGTGGTAATGAAAACTAACTAGATATTTTACTTTGCTACAATTACACCCTGTGAAGAAGAAAAGTTACCATCACTGCCAGTCACAAAATGAAAAAAGAAGCATACATAAGAAAAAAAAGATCACTGCATGTGTTCCTGAGTATCGTTAGGTGGGTGGGTCCTAGATGTGTAATACATGAAGACTGACAGTTATGCTTAGCTCAGGATTTTCAACAATGTAAAAGTCTTCATGGTTTCAAGCTCAAAGTCATTTCATCTGACAAACTGAATCCAGTTATCAAAAGGACAAGACACCTTTGGCTCTCTAAAACATGTTTGCATTGATGTCAGTCTCACTTAAGCAAATGTGCCCCATGTACTTTCAATTATGTTGTGATTTCTCCAGGTATATATTGTACAATTATGTTCTCTTCCCTAGAGTAAAGGTATCTTCTGTAGTATCTCAGTTTCCCAGAGGTAATCTTATTTCTCTATGCATAGATCTTCTTGTCGTGAATTGCCGCTCTCAGCTTTTCCGTCAATCTGGATCATTTCAAGACTGAATATAGCAATCATTTTAATTGGGCCTATTCTGATTCTTCAGTGATTTTCATTTTCTTAAAAAACATCCAGATTCAAGGAAGTCGTCCTGCATTATGTACTTTTCTGCCCGGCATTCAAAAATCGGCAAAATTACTGTTTTAATGTTTGATCCCACTCACATTTTTGCAACTAGAACTGAGAACAATTACCACAATTTGATAAATTCTACTGGAGATTCTACTGGTTTTCATTCAAATTTTGCAAGTGTTTACTAATTTCTGGAATATACTCAAATTCTCAGTATTGTTATAAAACATTGCTAACAATGCATAAAAAGATATATCATAATTAATTTTATAGCAAATCAAGAACCCACAGAAGAGTTATCAATATGTGACATGATTATGTTGTAAATACTGCTGAAAGCTAAATTCATCTTAAAGTGCTATTTTTAGACTGACAGCCTGTATAGCATATTCCCAAGTTGTGTGCTTTGTAGTATTGCTGGGCAATATGGCAAAATATGTTAACAATGATAATTTTTTATCATTTTTGTCGATATTGATAATTATTGATAATTTGCTTCAATGCTCCATTTCGCTTAAAATTCCATTAGCATTCCTCTTAAACAGACTTGCAGTATAGAAAAGATAGACTGCAAACTAAAATCTAATTCTAATAAATAAATCACACAAAAATATTTTTTTGTCCCAGTGTGTAACATTAGAAAACACAGACAGTATGGTTTGTTGCTCGATTTTTTTTCTGACTGCCTCGCTTCTCGTACCAGGGACCGGGTCTGACATTGTTGGTAGAGCTGCCACCAGCCCTATATTTAGGCCTATGTGATCTTCCATAGTAAAAAAATAAAGCAATGTGCCCCGTTTTGAACCAATACACGATCCTCCCACCTCCCACCCCACTCCATCCCCCCAAACCTGGCAAATTTTATCGCCAGGGACCTGGGGCAGGGTGAGGTGCCCCATATTTCTTGAGAATGAAAGTGAAAAGCCTAACTCAGTTATCTATCCTTTCAGGTCTGAGTTGCCTGCTTTTACCATAGTGTGTCAGTGTGGTGTCCAGAGTGTTCTTTTCAAGATAGAGAACGTCCTAAGCTGGCCGTTGAGCTGGAAGGTCCTCTGGTCCATGTCACAAAACTACATGTCCATTTGCCAGCTTCCTGGAGGACAAACACTGGCCATTTAGCGGAAAAGAAGAAGCCATACCGGCCCTAAGCCTGAGAAAGAGTTTTGATGGCAGTTGAGACTAAAACTAATGCAAAAATGACAGTCAACTACAGTGATTGGTCATAATGAAAAGTAGGTCTGTCAGGGCAAGTTGATCTAAATCAGTGACAAAGAGCAACAGTAATCAGTCAAAGAGCCATGAAGTAACAACCCGCGATCTCCCTCTGGGAATGACATCAACATCTTCTCCGTTCATATCATTTAACCATCTCGCTTTTAGATCTCACGTCTTTGTCACCAGCAGTCATCAGCTCATATGTAACACTCAAAATGTATCAGAAACAGATATGCTACAAGTTAAAGGTAATGATAGCTTGGCTCAGTAGTCTGAGAGATGAATACTGCTGCTAAACTCATGATACAGTGTTCAACAGTATTCATCATGAATGGGGTAACACAGCTGAATTCACATGAAGAAAAACCAAACACAGCGGCATCATTTCTACTCTAGTCCGATACAGACTTAAAAATAGTATAACAGAAGAAGGACAAACTCAAGGACTGAAAACATTGAAGTCCCGTAGTACATGACACCATCCAACCCTGTCTTTATACAAATTTTGTGGATTCATTCTGCCCAAAATTTACAGAGTAGACACTAGGGCCACATCAATCCCTTTCCCCTGCTAAGAAGCCTTATAATAGGGCAGCTGCTTGTCATGCTTACCATCATCCCTCCAAGATCAAAAGGTCAAGCCATGAGCAGAGTGAACTTCCCTCTGACGAACACAGGCATCACGCAACCAGTACAGACCAAGCCATCGATGCCAACAAAATATCTACTCTGACTGCCAGCAAGCTAGATAAGAGACAGAGTCAGATGTTCCACCACCTCTTTCAGGTGTACTCAGAACGTTTTGTTAATCATTCCAGAATCATTTCCAAAAACAGCAAATGCATCATGCATCCATGTAACTATTAAGGTGACACTATTAGTTTAGATACTGAGCACATGCTTTTTGCTCAAATTGTCTTGCATATTTTGTAATTTTATGCTCCAGTCTATTAACTGCTGGATATTTCAGATGTGGCGCCTTGCTCACTAGGACTTTAACCTCAGACTCTGAGCCCCAGAAGACCCTGATAAATGGGTAGAAGATGGATGGTCAGATATGATTCTATATATTTTTTTCATGACTGAATGACACTAAAATATAAGTACAGTCAAACCTCCCTTATCCGGGCAGAATGGGACCGAGGCGTGCCCGTAAGTAAGAAATGCCCGCAACTTAGAAATACATGAACAGTGTACTACAACGTACATGTGTACACATACAAACTACATGATATTTATGAGGTGCAAGGCTTATAATAGGATGTTATTTCAGTCTGAGCTAGCGAATCATCCTGTTTTATTCTTGCAGTGGTCATTCAGTTTTTAACCAGCATCAACTGAGCTGGATGATTTTTTCCTTTACTCTTCCAAATATCACCTACTGTAGACTTAGCCACTCCAGAATGGTCTCGAACAACTCTGTGTGATTTTCCTTTTCGTATCTCTGTAATGATATCTAGGTTCTTTTGGAGGGACATGACACTACGCTTCCTTTTTGAAGCCACTGATTTTGCACAGTTTTACCCGGCGCTGTAAGTTCAGCCCCGCCCACAGCCTCGTCCTCTAGCTCACTCTCCATTCCACGTTCTCTCCGCCTCCACATGCAGACTCCGCCCACAACTCTCTGTATGCAGCACTTGTCATTTCCGTCTTGCAAAGTGAAAAACCGACTGCAAGACGTCTCGGGAGCTCTGCTCGCTTATTGATTATTGTTGTTGGTTTGCTTTTCTTTGATGGATATTACTGTGTATGTTTGTTTGGTTTATTGGATATCTGATTTTCGCTTTGCCCTTGTCTGCACTTTCGTTTGGGTTTCCTCGCCCGGTTTTTGGTTAACATCTTCGCGCAGCCCTTGGACTTTGACGCTTTGATCTCTGTGTTTGCTCTGCGTGTGTCAGGTGCATAGGGAGTGACTGTCATTTTTGTTTTGCGAGCTTATGTTGTATGCTGTTGTTTGGATAGGGAGTAAGGTGTAGAATTTGTTGTTGTGTTTTTGTTTTAGCTTTGGGTTGCGTTCAGAAGCTGGGTTTTGTTTATTGTTTTCGCTATAGTCACTCCTGAGTCCATTTGTTCTGTGTCCATGGCATGTCAATAAAAACAGAAAAATATTTAAAAATATCTCTTTGTCCACGTATGTTCCATTGCCCACCGCACCCTGTCCTTCCCTTACTCCACGTCCCCTTCTCCTTTCACTCTGTTACAGCCCAAGCCTAGACTGGGGCTTGTAACAACAGCTGCTGGTTGTGTAGAATTAATTTAAATTAATTTAAACCTAAAGCTGGAGGTGCCCATATATTGGAGGTCCGGATAAGGGAGGTTGATTGTGTTAAACTTATGGGGTGTCTTTGTGGTAGACCTCAGCATATTGTCGATACCATTGCCTTACTGAGTCTGCTGATGTTTTTTTTTATTATTTTGGGCTATGGAGTTGCCTCAGGAGGGGTGTGGGGCTGGGGCAAGGGTGCAGTTGTTCACTTTCCAACTTCAGCACATTCCTCCATCATAGTAGTGCAATGATATGGAAATTTAAGCCTAGAGCCTTGATCAATAATGAAAACTGTTATGTTTTTGTCTACTATCTCTAATACTGATACCGATAACCAGTTAACCTCTGAGCCACTTGCTAAGTGGGAGGGCAGTGAAACTTAGCATAATGGTGTTACATTACTTTTTTTTTATTCTGTGGAAAACAAAAGATAGATCTGCTGGCAAGATTTAATTAAAAAGTTGTTGTAGGCTGGTACTTTGGGATCTTTTCTAAGTGGGGTTGCCGTCATACCATATTGTAAAAAGACACGATGTGTCTCACTTTGAAATAATATGGAATACGGTTTGTCCCGTTTTTTTAGAACAAGTGATCGATCCCCCCCCAATCCCCCTCCCCTTCCCCCGCTCAGCAAACTTTATTGTCAGGGACCTGGGGGAGGGAGGGAGAGGGTGACCGCTACAGAAAATGCAATGGTTGCCAACTGGTCAATCGCAACAAGCTACTTTGGGGCACCCCCCACTGAAAGCCAAAATGTATTGAAAGGACTCCCCTCCCAACAAATTATACTGTCACAACTTAATAGCTGGTCATATTTTTTTCTTTGTAAAAGTAGCTGTCACAGTAAAAAAGGTTGGAGATCACTCATCTAATGCAGTAATCTCCATTATTTTAGTAACCCTGTCTTTAAGCTCTGGTGCTGCTAACTTTTAATATTGTTAAGTTTACATACCAGCTGGCAATATCGGCTAAGATTGACGTAGACTGATGCTGATATTGGTGCCATTATATGTGGACCAATATATCGGACATCTCTACTAAATCTCTCACCGGCAAAAAAATTCTGTGGGTACTTACAGCAGCTGCATTGTTCCTTTGCGTACTTTCTGAACCACAGTAGAAGAACGTTACAAAATTGACATACTATCTCACTGCTGTAATTATAATGAAAAAGAAAATATTTTCCTGAATTTAGGTATCAGCATGACACCTTTTTGGGTTCCCCAATACATGTGATTTTGGAACTGGTCCAACATCACAGACACTTTCTCATTAGTGCATTGACTCAAAAAGCATTTGACGGATCTTTTTCAAACTTTGCAGATACATTGTCTGTGTGACAAACTGAAGCTGAGTAAATTTTGAGACAAATCTCATTCAAATTTTAGCAACACCATGTAGTAATAAAAAGGGGCAGTTTTGACACCAATAGCACAATAACTTAAAATTTATTTGAAGGATCTTTTTAAAACTTTGCTGACATATCATATCAGTGAATGTCTGGAAGTGATCACATTTTGAGATAAATCACCCCAAAACTGAAGGAATGCCGTGTGTGTGTGTGTGTGTGTGTGTGTCTGTGTGTGTGTGTGTGTGTATGCGTGCGTGCGTGTGTGTGTGTGTGCGCACGTGTTTGGGGGGTGTATTTACTGGGGAAGTATGTAGATGACACTTCTGATAGCCAAGGATTTGCAACTGGAAAGCTGTTTTGTTAAAGCATGCTGTAAGCTACAGAATGATTTATATGTGGATAAACAGTACTGCATGTTCCAGTTTTTGTTCATGCTATATCAAAATGAAAGGTGTGGATCAAGTGCATTGTTCCCAAAGGCAAAAGAGAGTCATTAGGAGCACCAGACATAGGCTGGCTATTATAGTCTGTAAGGCTGCCTTTACCATTAGCATTGAGTAGATTGTCAGCTGTCAGTTTATTAGCTTAATACAGTTCTGGACGCTGAACTCTAGCCTGGCATTATTGCTGTGACTCAGCGCTGCCAGGATTTTGAGGTGCTGCCATCTTCCTTGGGGATTTCAGAACTCGCCAGGCACCCATCCAAAGTGAAGACATGCTACCAGTTACTTCCAATAATGTCAGGAACATGCTGACCTGTGTCTAGCCTACAGGGTTGCTGCTTTCAAATGGGATCTGTTATGGGTACTTAGTATGGTACAGCACTGGGACCTTGTACATCTGTTGCCCCCTGGGTGGAAAGTGGATAGATCATTTGTCCTGCCTAGCCTTCTGGGTGGCAGGTAGATTAGGGTGGCCTAGTCTGGTCTAGTCTCCTGTAACTGTTAGCTACTGGTCAGTATAGTCTGACTTCACGCTAAATTTTGGGCTTTGATCATGTAGTCATGATCCCCTTTATTGCAGGAAACTGGGAACCTGCATGGTCAAGAGTAAAGAGGGAGGCTTTTGCATGGTGTACACAAGTGAACTATCAGAGCTTTACTTTGCCTGGCTCTAAATATGTCACCATAGTGAGTCATAATTGTAATTCAATTGCATTCTCCCTGAAATCCTTAAGGTTTTTTTTTTTTTTTTTTTTTAATCCTCTATCTTTAGATTTTCATGTTTATCGTCTATAACTAAAGGCTGCAGATTCTTACCTATGTTAAAAAAGTCAAAATTAATACCAAAGTGCTGCAGGTGCTGTTTTTTCCCTCCATAATTAGGATGTGGGCGTCTTTGAAAACAGTTTCTTCCTTTTACTTCTTGCTCCTCTGAGAATGGGGGCAGAGTCACTCTCTCAGCTGTGAGTCTGTTTTGCATGTCTGTGTCTTCAGTGTGTGGGAGTTCTCCCACTTCAACCTGCTTTGTGTGTGTGTGTGTGTGTGTGCGCGCGTGCGAGCGGGTGTGTGTATGTGTGAGCGGGTTTACCTATCCTTATGGGGACACAATGTCCCCATAACGTGATAAATATCCGTTTTTTTCCCCTTATGGGGACCGGTTTACCCTACATGTGCGAGTGGGCATGTGTGTGTGTGTGTGTGTGTGAGTGTGTGTGGGGTTAAGATCATGCATATCAGCCTTCAAATGCAACATAAAGGCAGTGTTATCATTCTTGCATGAGGAAACAGCTCAGTTCCTGATCCATTCTCACAATTGTCTGTTATTTTAAATCAGAAATATTGGTCAATGCATGTGTATATGCTCAAATAAGGAAAATGGAAAAGGCATTGTCCTATGGAGAACTGTGATTTCTATGAATTACTGCAGAACAGACCATTTCATTCTCTTTTCATCTTACACATCCATCATGGAATGTTTAAAGAGGAAGGTAATAAACTGTGACATTTAAAAATCTTGACTCAGTGTCCATACAGTGCCAGACACCGGCCTACATATGACAGTACAGTCATGTGAATGCTGGTTATTGCTGCCTGGATATACAGGATAAGTTCAAATAAATGTTGTCTTGTTATAACATCATTGTCCTCTCAAAAGTGCAGAATCCATTGCTAGATAAATGGCTATATGATTACACTTCTCTTGGATGTTTTTAATCAGACATTATCCTCATTCTGACAAAAGGTTGCCATTGCCATAGGACTGAAGGTGGAAAGCGAAAAACTGCACCCTTTCACTCCATAACTCAAATAATAAATCTCAGTAAGGCAATGGTATTGACAATATGCTGAGGTCTACCACAAAGACACGCCATAAGCTACTCTCTTCTTCCGCAGGGTGTAAAAAACAGTCACTAATTTACGGAAGAGGATTAGGGCCACCATGAAAATATTATTTGAATTCTGACTTTAGTGTCAGAATTCTGACTTTTTTCTCAGAATTCTGACTTTAATGTCAGATTTCTGACTTTAATCTCAGGATTCTGACTTTAGAAAAAAGTCAGAATTCTGAGATTAAAGTCAGAATTATGAGGGTAAAAGTCAGAATTCTGAGATTAAAGTCAGAAATCTGACATTAAAGTCAGAATTCTGACATTAAAGTCAGAATTCTGACATTAAAGTCAGAATTCAAATAATATTTTCATGGTGGCCCTAATCCTCTTCCGCACTAATTTCTTATAAGGAATACTTAGATTTTAATTTCATTCAGTCATGAAAAAAATATATAGAATCATATCTGACCATCCATCTTCTAACCATTTATCAGGGTCTTCTGGGGCTCAGCATCTTTTCCAGGCAACACAGGACACAAAATGTTTTATTATGTAGTTTTCAGATCAGAAGTTTATGTTGTTAATTTATTTAATTCAGATCTTCGGTTCTCAAACTATGGCACGCGGGGTCACTTCTAGTGGGACACGAAGGTATCAATCTATGTAAATGTTATCATAATGCTGGTATGCCACTATTACTGTGGTTACCCTAGACTTTTATCATCACCACCACCCCCCTCCCCCACATCAACAACTTTTCCACTGGTAAGTTTACTAAGTCTTAGGTCAGTGTGATACAGACGGTTTCCGAACAGCAGTCCCAGTCACAATCATGTAAAGCTCATAAAATGAGATGGGGCTGGAGAGGTTCTGATTGGTTCTGCAGCAATATCTGAGGCTATCCTTTTTTGGTTTTTAGCAAGTATTCTGTTAAGTGACCATCTAACCCTGTTGATGAGTTTTGACTACTGTCTTTCTTTGCCAGTGCAGTCTGTATCGTTATGATTTTTCAGCTGATCCTGACAGTATGTAATTTTTCAGGTTCTTGTGAGCGATGCACCTGCATTTATTCTGGCCTCTGTGGTACTATGTTAGTTACCAAAGAGTAGCTTTGAAAGCTCACATATCTAATTGTCAAACCTGACACAAACTGATAATTAGCATTCTGGCTAATATGACTCACTTTTGAGGTTGCGTTTGTAGCTGTAATTTATTTACTTCAATGGTAAAATGCTTTTTCATGTAGTGTTCCCATAATTTTGTCTGCCACTTGTTTGTGCACATTAACACAAACAGCCTGCTCCACCCAAAAGAGAATCATGTGGCTCCAACTGAATACATACAACACAAAGACAGGGTCAACGGGTTCAGTTAGCCATTTTGGCTAATACGTGCGATCTAAACGATTTTGTACATGGTGTTATTGTTGGTGACAGAAGTGGTAGTTCCAGCCACTTTCCTGGGATTTTCACACACTCTGTCTGGAGTTTACAGATAATGGTGCAATTATCAAAGACCATCCAGAGAGCAGTAGTTTTGTTGCTGATTTAGGTCAGAACAGAACGGCCAGACTCGTTAAAGCTAATAGGAAGATCACAGGTGCAAAAATAACAGCTCAATACAACAGTGGTGTGCAAGAAGGATTCTGTGACTCTAACCTTAAAGCAATTCTGGAGATAAAAGTGGGTCCAACACAATAATCATATGTATGTGGCCACCGAGAGTACGTGTTTGTAAAATCTGATGCACAACTTTGTTTCAGTGGGAAACCGGTCACTAAAAACACCAGAGTAATAGACATCCCTCATTTGTCATCTTCACAAGAAGTTTCACTAGCAGGACCAATGTGTCTTCTGACAAGCAGGACAGGCCAAAACCAAGTAGTCCCTGCCGAGTCACAGGAAAGCCCCACCCCCAGCAAACCCCAAGCATCACCATGCCTTCACTTGCTGAACTGTGAATTAACAGAAAATATAATTAGCCGTCCCGTTTGCACACCAGGGATGGCGCTCTGGCTCCCTGGGCGTCCCTGAGGCTGCCTTAAGCAGATGTGGCGCACTCGCAATACAGCTAAATATACCGCGTTAACAGAGGAGATTAATTAAAATGAATACGGTTCATAGGATCCCTCTCTCTCTATCACTTTCTCATTCTCTCTCTCTCTTTCAGATAGCGGTGAATATTTAAAGAGGTACGACATCGGTGGGGCGTCTGCTAGCTGTTGACTGGCTTTGTGAAGGCATTTAGGGCAGCCTTAACAGGTTCTCACACTTTTATGATCTTGGGCTAAAAAATGTGATGGGTGCTGAAGAAAGAGCAGAATATTATTTGTTAGCGCAAAACTTAACAACCACATATAGTCCAGTAGAAGTCATATCATTTCTGACTTCACTACCTGGTCTGACTGAACTCTTACATGCCTGATTGTTCATTTATGTCAAATTAACTATTTTTACAGATCTAAACAGCTTCTTGGATCAGCCATGCTGGCATAATGGCTACTGCCTCCGTTATCAAGGAATTTCTAGCAGAATCTGGCAAGTAAATATGCTGTTTGACTTGAATTCATTTAGTTCATGTCTCTCCTCCCACCATGAGGAATGCACTGGGGACCTTCAGACAGCCGAAGATAAAACTCCCAAATAAATCCTCACCCCCCTGTGTTTTCTGGAAAAGCTTAAGAAAGGGTATTTTCCCCCATTCAAAATGAAATCCCTTAATATGCCAAGTCATATTCACATGCTGGATAAATCATCTTTGCTGGCTTAATTAATTGTTTTTGTTAGCATAGCTTTAAAAAGCACTATCAAGAGTGTTCTTTGAAAGGCTGTGATACACACTCACACACACACAAAACCATTAGTGCAATGGCTCTTGCTCAGTGCTCTTGCTCGCATCCCATGAAATATTCTTCAACTTCCATCCATAGACAGGCAAAAACAACCTGATACCTAAGGCCTAATGCAAAAACAGCAGCCCATGATAATCAATGCAACTGTGCTCTGAATACAGCTCCAGTTGCACTATTGATGAGATCCACTGCAAAAGATTCTGCATTCCTGCTAGCACATTTAAAATCTCATTAAAAAGGTTTTAAAAGGTTGTGCCCATCCAGGGCTACCACATTAAACAGGGGAATAGGCATATGCAGATGTCTGCTCAGATATTTCAGGCCGTGATGCATTTTCATGGTCCTTAATAAAACGAAGGTGAAAGAAGACCTTACTTCACATAACCACAAACATAACATTCAACGATAACGCAGACCAAGGGGATTTTCCACAAAGCAAGATGGTTAACTTAAGCAAGAAATCATAATTGTCCAATTAGAGTTTAGGTAAGGAGCATTTCTACTGGACAATAATGACTTCTAGCTTAACTTAACCCAACTAACTGAGAAATCTTGCTTTGTGGAATCATGAAAACGCTCCAGTTCATGGGATTTTACTATTTCATGTTCTCCCGATGTCCCGAGTTTCCTCTGGGTATTCAAGTTTCTGCCCACTGTCCAAAATCATCCAGATCTGTCATCTCTAAATGGCACATAGTTCATTACTGTGTGTAAGTGTGTGCCCTGCCATATACTGACATCCTCTTTATGTTACATGCCCTGTGCTTCCAGGCAATAGGAAAGATGGATGGATGGATGGATGGATGGATGGTGGACAGATGCATTAATGGAATATCCACCAGCCATGGGGTTTTTTTTAGAATCAAAACGTATCTTTTAAAACCTGGGATGAGTAGCTGTAAGTACTCAAGCTGAGAGCCCAGTGGGCCTCGGCTGCCCGGAGAGCAAGTACCTCCCTCATACTCCATTCTATTCCCTAAGGCATGTCATTATCATATTCAAATGGGAAGACAAGCTAACCTTCTCTACTTTCATCTCAGAAAATACCCTGGTTGTACCTTATCAGCCTTGAAAGTGAGCACTATGGAGAAAGTATCATTCGTATCTCTGGTAGTTCTCTGCTGATCATGCCATCTGCTCCAAGCAAGGTGATTCAGTCCATAATCAGTTCCACGGTCTCTCTCTGCAAAGTGTGCCATTCTTTAGGTCTTGGCCGGGGTCTTGTATCACCATTCATATCTCCTACTTTCCCACTTGAGCTTCCCCTCTGCAGATCAGCAATATGCTGAGGTAACGGTCAACTGCACACAGCACTTGGCCCCCGAGCCTAAAGATGGCGAGCTGTGGCCGGCAGTCAGCCTGGGCACCCAGCTTTCTCTGGAATCTCTCTCTCCCTCCAAACCCCTTAATCCACATGCTGGCTTTAAGCCGAAGGACAGTCTCTCCTCCAGCCAAGCTCAGGGCAAGGGGATGCAGCTGGCTAAGACAGATACACACACTGTAAGTCAAAAAGGAGGCTCTCTCACCCTGTCTTCAATCTTGGCTCCCTGACATGCTTATTCATGACCACACTGGAGTTAGGATAGGTCACCTGTATGCACAGTTACCAGGAAGAAAGTGGTCACAGTTACGGGCTGCTGAATTTGTATTTATAAATATATGTTAAGTATAAGTATTTAAGCACAGTGTGAAAATGCTACCATTGCCTAAGGATCTGCATAACACCCTAATAACCAGTGAGACAGAGAGAGGTTTGCTTTAATGCAATCAGATTGCATCTACTTTTTGTACCAGGCTTTGTAACATTAGATTTTGTCTATATATGTAGCCACAGAAGCAGGCTCCCTAAATATAGTATTGAACTGTGAAACTGATTACATTCAACACTGAAACCATCCCTAAATACTACGCCATCTACTGGGTTATTCTATTCCACTGCAAAAAAATACCTGTTATTTCAGAATATAACTGTCTGTAAGTACAACACTGGAGCAAGTTATATTCCAGTAAACACGTACCCCCGCAAGCCCAAAGAGGTGAACTTTATGAGGAAATTGACAAATGCCTATTTTCTGTTTGTCAGGCACAAACGCTCATATATAAATCATTGTAATTTGCTTTGGAGTCACACAAATACAAACAAAACCACATGCAAAATCACCATGCAGTAAACAGACGGTGGCATGCAAAATAAAATAAACTGTCTCCACCTCCCTTGGCAGGAGAGCTGCCATTTTATATTATGGCTTTTCTTTGGCTTGCAGATTAGCACAGAGAAAAATTAAAGGCACACAGCTTCAGGCAAAACCAAAGGATTTGGGTATCAAGAAGAGGACCGGAAGCTTGTGAGACAGAAATAGCAGAAGAGTGACAGAGAGACAGACAGACACAAAAGAGAAGAAGCCGGGAAAGGAAGATGGGAAGAGGAGGAGAGATAGAGGGAGACAAAGAGATAAAGGAGGAGATTAGAGAGAGAAAGAAATAAAATTGTAGTGAGGGTGAGAGTGGGAGAGACAGGTGGAGGGAAGAAAGACACAAAAGGGTGGGGAGGGTAGGAGAGAGAGCAGAAAAGACGTAACAAGACTGAGGGAGGAGAGAAAGAAAAACAGAGGAATGTTCTGTGAATAGCAAGTGCTGTTTACAGGTGTCTCTGTACTGATCACTTATATTTTGGAATTCAGCATAATGAAGTACGCAACCTGATACCCAAACATGTACCAGGTGCAGGCTAGTCATCTTCAGCTAGGAATCCTTGTCATCACAGCTTCTAATACCTACGGCAGTATTTGTAATACTGAATTGAATCAGATCTATGGAAGACAGCAGGAGGTGGAAGGGGGGATGTTGGGAGTGGGTTAATCATACAGAAGCTCTCTGTATTCCAGATAACTGCCACTGACACTATCACAACCTCTCTTCCCCTCACACTGTGGGAAGAAGCAGGAAGCTACTTTTGCCAAAAGAAAGGATTCCTTTATTTGAAATGGCTGAAATTGCAGAGCAGTGATAGAAAATCCAGTGGCTATGCTGAGTTCACGCTGATCAAACATGACTGTCTCACAGACACACATTACATAAAGGTGCTGTGACTCAAGTGCATTGTTTGTCACTACAGTGCTACTCAAACACACTCCCAAGTATTGGTTTCTCCAGTTATCAGTGTTGGTGATTAACTGAATTATAGCAGTTTTTGTGGTTCTGCTACATGTGTCCCTTCAGTATGTCATAATGAACCTCCCTAAGTAAAGAATATTATGAATGGATTTGGAAACGCCTTACAACACAATGCAGACACATCAACATGTAGATTAATTAGGTGAGATTAACTGTGAGAATGTGGTGTTTGTGAGAATTTCTTCCCGGACAGCCACACCAGCAGCAGAGACCTAACAAGAGCGATCAGGCTGTCGGCCTGTCAGGCTGCCAGATAAATAAATTTGACAAGGCCAACCCTTTTACCAGCAATTAGAACTCCTGACAAATGACAGGCCAGCCACAAAGATGCCGGCCTTCAATGGGTACAAGGAATTACTTAACGCTTCCAGCTGTACCTGCCTGTCTGGCCAAAGCAGAGATCGCAGGGCAGAATATATTCATCAGCAATGCATGTCAGGTAGCCAGAGCCTCCTCAGTGCTGTGTTTGGGGAAACAGCAAGCAAGCTGACAGCAAAGAGCAAGACTGTAATTTGGAAAAAAGATGACAAAGCAGTTGCTTTTCCACAAAGCACCTGCATTTTTAACAAGGAAATAACATACATTTTTAAACTGCAGACAGGCTTGGACACACAGAAATGAATAAAACTGTAAGCACTCTGATGTGATATCTTTTCAGTTTCACAAAGCAAACTCAGTGTCTTGCTTGAATTTTGGCGCTCAGGGCTCTGCGGCTTCAGATGAGCCATTTGCATTGATTAAAATATCAGCGGAAAAAGGAGGAATATTTTTATTTATATGACATGCAGCACTGTTCCCCTCCATCGTTGTGTGTATGTGCTTGAACAACAGTTCAAATGACTCGGGCCGGAATGTGCACATGACTTGGCCCTAATACAGATCCAGGAACCCACAATCACATGGTGGCCACAGAATGGTGGCACGGCTGGGATCCTGGAGGAGGGGCTCACAGGTCAGCTGCTGGGAGCAGGCAGAGCCTCAGCAAGCCCTCCCCATCCGTGATCTCTGCCGAGATGCAGAGGCAGACGGCGGGGGCCGGCGCGCTCCCACAGAGCCGCTCCGCTTGAGCTGTCAAGCTGCACACTCCAGAACACTGCATGTCTGAAGTCTGCTGCTTCCTGCTGCCTGCGAGCACCCCGGGTCTTTAAACTCAAGAGACCAAGTAATAGTTCGGACTGAACACCCCATGTCTCCAGAAGAGAGAAGAAGACCCCCCTCCCCCATCAAGCCAACCAACTGGCCAGTGTCTAGGGGGCTGCGGAGACCAGCTTAACCCTCACCTGCTCAGTAGAGTACCACCGTTTATCAGTATAGACCTCCATCTTACAGAATAAAAATATAAAAATAATATATATAAGGAGTCCCAACCTGCCCTGGCCTTTCGAGGAAAATAAAAATACTAAGGTCTTAAAAATCTGTACTATTTTAAGGATTAATTTTTTTTCTCAGACCTTTTCTCAGACCTTTGACCAATTTGAAACACAAGTTTGTTAGCATATGGTTTGGGAAGAGGGCTCCTTGTACTGTATACATTTTGTTCTGAAGCAAAAAATAAATTAAAAGACTGAATATAGGAAACAGAACAAGTCAGCATCTCCTCTGAGCTCCGCCAGGTCGCTCTCTCTCTGTTTCTCCTTCCAGTAGGGAAACTCTGACATTTGTAGAATAATTAATTTCAATCTTAATTACATTTAACCTACAAAGAATATAAGTAAAACAGAAAAGCAGAAATAGCCAAAAGTGGTCCTAAGCGTCAATAAACACCAACAAAATGGCCTCACAGTCCTGCTGGTTTCAGACCAATTTAAACTAACCTGCTATCAAAAACACAATGTCAATGGGAGGGCTGAAATTTTCTGCACATTTGCCTTGCGCCGCCATCTTGGTGAATTGTCAGTCATTGTAATAGAGTACCCTTAACACATCAGTGCAAGCAAGTTAAGGAGAGCTTTATTATCACACCAATCATATTCAGAACACTATATATGGTAACGTAAAATAACATTACATAAAAGCAAACAGAATAAAATGAAATAAAAGCAAACGATAAAAAGAGAAAATGGATATTATTGGACATGAGGCACACATACTGAAAGCAAAATGTGAGTCATCCGCTGTTATTTATCAGGAAATCGTTAATTTTCTGGTTATTCCAATGTCTAATTTGACACTGAAGCAAATGAAAGCAACTAAAAATCTTAGGAGGTTTGATTTATTTCTGACTGGGGAAAAAAAAACCTCGGAGGAAAAATTATACAGAAAATATTTTGGAGTATTCACAGATAAGTAATTACAAGTATAAATCCCATGATAATTATTCATCATATATTATTATATAGTGTTTATTGTTTTATTATTTTCATGTAATGGTTAATTGTTAAGCAATTATGTTGTTCTGTGCTGTGATGTTAATGTTACAATGCTATGCTTGTTGTCGTTGTTATTACAGCAAATCTGGTTTGATCGCACACAAGTGAATGTATTTAAAGGTAATGTATTTAAAGGTAAACTGTCAATCAATTTATTTTATCCCTGGACGTTCAGCTTTCATTGGGCTGGAGGAACTGTCTGAGGAGTTATTTGTTTTTGCTTTCCTCTCTTGATGTCTGTGATGCTTGTAGATTGCCGTGTCCCACGTTCACTATTGGTGCCCGGTCAAAGTTGCCGTACTTGTGGATGGTTTGCCTAACTTAAATGGGTAAGAATGACCTTTAGGATATGTATTCATGTCATATTTTCAAAACGAAACGTTAATTTTATGTAATCAGCTAACCTCTCATAAATCATGTGGCACAAAAATCCATAAAACGACTTGCATTCGGATTAGATTGCATCAGTCGCCACATCCATAAACAGAATGGGGATCCTGAGATACAGAAGTATTAACATGCTAACAGAGACTAAGCCAATGTTCACCAGCTAACGAAGATCAGTACCGCTATCTATGGAACTGACCACATCGAAAAACTAGTAATTTTAGCATCTTACCATTACAATGTGCCCTCCACAAACGCTGTTAATGTTCTTCTCAGTATGATCCATTCTTGTGATGCTGTGTAACTGCTGGCAGCGCTCACTACATAAAATTTCACCTCTTCTCCCTGGATTGCCATTTTTGTACAGTTTTGGGAAAACTAAAGTATCCTTTACCTTTGTCACAAACCCTGTTGTTGTTGCAGCCGACAACAGCACATCCAACCATGACAAATGCAACAAAAGAGCACAGAGGGTACACACAGAGCATCGCACCAGACAGGAAACTATACACCATATGGAAGATGACAGCCATTGCTTAGTGTGGATGGTGCAGTTTGTGTCATGTGCAACAATCCTATATGGGAGAATAATGCAATGCACCAGGCAAGAGTTTGTAAATGCAGCTTGTTGGTGTGGGGAACAAGTAAAAAATACAATAAGCATGTGGAAATATTTCTGGGAAATCAGCAACAGTGACCAGAACATGACATGGTCCGACACGCAGGCCCAGATTACTACAGAAGCCTCATTAAGCGGGCAGTTGAGAGGGTATCTCATTTTAAAGTGCGAGCCCGCAAGGGTGATAATAAAATCATCACACTGTTTCTTTGATACTATCCTTAATTACCTCTCAGAGGAGAATCAAATGGGTAAACAGCGCTTAACAGCCAACTGGGAGTGTTTAAAGTGTTTTAGAGCCCAGAAATATTCACAGCAAGCGCTAAAGAGCTTCCGAGGCGGAACGCAAAATGGCTGGGTGGCGCACACAGCAAGACACGGTTTCAGCTAAAAACACAGGGCTAGTGGAGACCCAGCTGCACGCTCACTCATACAACTGTGAAAGAAGGCGAAGTGCAAAGCCATGGTGCTGATGCCCAGCGCTGGTTTCCTCGCAGCAGGGCAGGGCACAGGATTTTGGGGTGATTCGGCACACCCAACAGAGAAGTGTGCCTCAAAAATCCCTAGACAATCCCCGGAGGAAGTTGGGGACCCTCTAGAGACTTTCCACACAATCTAGCCAAAGTACTAACAGCTAAACTGAAGGAGCTGACAACCACCGGAGAAAAGAAAAGCCACGCATGAATGCACCCACAACCTGAGTGTCTCTCGGAAAAGAACAGCACTCTGAAAAGGAGTCCCAACCTGTCCTGGCCTTTCGAGGAAAGGTTGCTGGAGAGGAAACATGTCACCCCTCCTGGATTTCCAAGTAAAACTGTGCATTTTGGACACGCAGCCCATGGACAAATGACCAGGCCTTATCTGGGGGAAACAGGCTCACACATCTCCCCTCCCAGAGGTGTAAGGGGGCACCATTATTTTTGAGGAGGGTGACTGACAGCCACCACTACAGCAGAGGTTGTCCGGGACAGCAGAGGAAGAAGGGCGGGGTCTCATCCTTCCACTCCCAATAGTTTCAGAAAAAAAAGATGAATATGTTATTGTCGGCTCAAATGTCAAGAGCTGAATCACCAGTGCGACAAGGAAGGGGGGGGGGGGAGTAAATGTCAGTTGTGCATCACTATGAGGTGGGAGAGACACTTGGGGGATATCGATTTCCTGAGCAATTTAAAATATTTTCCCTGTTTTACCAGTGAGCAATATTTAATATTTATCATATATACCCAATCAATCTTGTTTTAAGAATTTCAATTTGGTATTAATAATCCATGTAAAATATAATCCATTGCATTCTATCATTAAGTACAAAACAAAACTAACCCTATTTCTCATAAATATCCTCTGCCAGTCACAGCTGTGAAGTTGCAGCCTTTGCATGATTATCAGCCAAACCGACCCCTTCCCCATCACCCCCAGCACCATCCTTTAATTTCAGCATCCTTCATAGCGTGAGCACAAGGTCAACAGCCAAGGGGACAGGAAGCAATCTGCGGCTGCCCACTGGAGGAGGGGGGGCAGTGTTCCCCTCACCCCCAGGAGCAGCAGTCGCGGCATTCCTCCTTTTTGCTCCCCCAGGTGCCTGCAAGGATCAGCCAAGACAGACCCACTGCCATGCAGCATCTGCTTCCCACACATGACAACTCATACCCCAAAAGCTTAAATTCAGCCTAAGAAGGCTGAGGTATAGAACACTTCTTGTGGACTGTGGATTAAATCAAATTTAATCAGCCCTACTATGAAGTAAACTGATTGCAGGTCGAACCTTCAGTTCTGTAGGTGAGCACTGTCATTGCTAAGGCCTAAACTAGGCCTGCACTAAGACATATAGAGCCATTACTGATGACTGACTAGCATCATTAGGGACAAGAATAACCACATCACCCTCTCCAAACAATTCCCAGCAGTTTGTTACTGTTTATTCCCCAAGTTACCTCATCTACCAAATGTTACACTGTTATTTCCCATAGAACTGTAAACAATTCAGCTCTTAGAAAATACGTTGGAGTCAATTCTGAAGTTTTTTTTTCCAATGAAGAATTGCATCTTGGAGCTTTGATGGTTTCAGTGTGAAATGAACACACAGATGTGTGAGGAAATACAACAGATAAACAAAAAACGCAGAAACCAAACAGAATGCAATATACAAGCCAGAATGTAAGAGACAGCACCTTGCAGCTATTCGGTGGATATTTACATATATAAACAATTAGCAGCATTATAATAAATGGTCAGTGTACCAATTTGTCCATGTTTTTTTGTCTAAAAAGGATTTAGTCAGTGAAAGCATGTGTGTTGAATGGATGCAATTACGCATTTTAGACCAAAACTACAACAGGGTAACGCAGACATTAGCTGTAATAACATTTAAAATCAGTTCTCATTCAATACGTTTTTATGTGTATAATAAAGCATGCTACACTAAGATAACACAATGCATGCATAACAGGTCCCAAGCTGATATCAATGATCGGAACCGGGACCGATCCAGCCATTTTTTAATTGATTAATATCAGCTACTACATCCGCCTCATTTATGTCAGTTGCGCAGATTGTAAGGTTCCGTCACACACTGGAGTAAGCCAGAATTTCTCACAATTGAATGATTTCAACAGCAAGGATGAAAATAATTATGATTGGCTCAGAGAGTGCATGCAGAGCTTGTGCAAAAGCAGTGGCGGCAAACTTTAAACTGATTTTTAAACATGATAGATAATCTCGAAAAGTGAAAACTGAAAAGTTTGCTAAAGTTTGTCTCCTGTGACAGATTGGAAATGTTTTGGCCAAACCTGGGCTCGGCAAATCTCATCACCAAGATTTCAAAATATCGTAACTGTATTGCACAATAATGTAGTTTTTGAAAATGCTGTATACTGCGTTATAATGTCCGGACAGTAGGAAGGTATGAAAAATCCTGATCTTAACCCAGCTCACAATCGCTGTCCTTGAGAATTGTATGCGCATAATATGAAATGTCGATGTTAATTTGGCACCTAGTCCCAGTTGTGATTGATGGTTCACTGTGCGTGCAGAGGCTGCATGTCATTCAATATCAACAAACTTTGTGTATCCAAAAGCCCTTACATCACAGTAAATTATGTCGAGAGACTTCTCTTGTAGATTAGTCATGGATAATGAGAACCATGCAGGTTTTCCTTTTGTATCAAGCAGAAAAAAGTTGTAGCATGACGTGTTTGATTTAATTTGGCTTACATGACATTGCACGTCTTGCATTGTGCACATCATGATGAAGATGCTGAAACAATATATCATGCAGCCTTAATGTGAATGTTACTTCGACACATACCACCTTGACACATACCTAGACTTTGTTCCAGACCAAGTACGCCCTATCGTGATAACAGTATTCCCCAATGGCAGCGGCCTCTTTCAGCAGGATAACGCCCTCTGTCACACTGCCAAAATTGTTCAGGAATGGTTTGAGGAAAATGAAAAAGTACAAGGTGTTGACTTGGCCTCCAAATTCTGCAGATCTCAATCTGATCGAGGATCTGTGAGATGTGCTGGACAAACAAGTCCCATGCATGGAGGCCCCACCTCAGAACTTACAGGATTTAAAGGTTCTGCTGCTAACATCTTGGTGCCATATATCAGGAGAAGACCTTTAGAGGCCTTTTTGGGTCCATGCTGCAACAAGCGGTACGAGGGGGACCGACACAATATTAGGCAGGTGGTTTTAATGTTATGGCT
Organism: Gnathonemus echidnorhynchus; assembly: GCA_026776725.1. NCBI lineage: Eukaryota > Metazoa > Chordata > Actinopteri > Osteoglossiformes > Mormyridae > Gnathonemus > Gnathonemus echidnorhynchus. The sequence continues at coordinate 33,543,592 of JAODJU010000040.1, forward strand.
GATCATTGTATATTATTGTAGAATATGCACACAGATAATAAGTCATCTCCCAAGTAAGCCATCAGACAGAAAGGAAGTGCTGATCTCAGCTTAGTGCATGCAGAATTACTGTTGACTTTATTTGTACAACAAGGACTATTTAACTTTGTTATTACAACTGGAATCTGCTCAGCCCAAAGCATCTCCTAAAAGGTGTTAATTGCTTCCACTAAACCTAAAGGACCAATTTACATAATTTTATTTATTTTTTTTTAAAGAAAAAGAGCCCAGTGTGGCTTGATTTGCCAACATCATTGCATGCAGGAAGACACGGCTGCATTGCTAAGTGCCGATAAGCACTGTGATCCTCACAGAGCTAATCGATAAACAGACTGAGCCGTTTAAGACAGGCCTGCGTTGCTGCTGCAGGCATTCCTCCTCAACCTCATATGGTGCATCAAATAAATAAACAAATGAAAACACCAGAAAAGGACTTGACACTCACAAGCACCTGACAGTTCCCTTTGCCTTGGTTATGAACTACTGCAGCGGTCACAAAAGCCATTAAGGTTTACAGTCGATCTGATGAACAAGTCCTCTCCTGTGTGGAGTGCTTCCCCCCTGACTCTTTACCACTTTGTAAGGCCCACACTGACACTGTCTCATCACTCCCCAAGCCCGGAACACAGGCGTGTCAGGCCAAATGCAGACACCATTACTACAATATTATTCTCATATTTAATAACAGTTTGGACACACAGTGGATTGCCACACCATTATTCCCACACACCATCTTTTCCTGAATGTTAATAGGTGTGTAAAACACCACACCAACCCAAAGTAATTACAAACCAGGCTTCTGAGTTATTCATCACTGCGAGAAATTTGTAAATGGGTACCTGTGACCCTCTCACATATTTATGAATTCATATGTTCACGTGCTGGGGAGAGTGTGATTGACTCCAGTAGTAACACAGCACCTTCATGTCTTTGCCCAGCTCAGCAGCTCTGTACAGGACAGTGTACAGTGCATCCTCATAAATATAATAAAATGTATATTATTGACCGTAATGTTTGACCGCCTACATCAATCTCGCAGGTACACAGACAGCATGACACAGAGAGGCCCCCAATGGCTGCTTCTGAACTGAGAGATAAATAGCCACGCACTGGAATGAACTAGTGCTTCTATTTAACATTTGCGTCCACTTCTTCCTGTTACACCACACAGGCTGGGTCTCTTAAACCCGAGTGAGTCCCAGAGGTAACCACATGTGCTGTGACATGACACCACATTAACTAGAACGAATGTCATTGTTCACTGGCACAGATTAAAACAGGCATATGGCAATGCTTGATTCAAACCGCATAACAACCACAAGATTAAAAACGTTTTAGTCATTCCTACCAGGATTGCTATTAAGTGAACCTAACAGCACAGCATGAATAACATTTTTATCAAATAATTTAATCAGAGTCTGTAAGAACTGTTTTCCTCCAGCATCTTCAAGACCAAAAGCACTGACAGAAATTAAACAAAAAGCTTTCAAAGCACACAAAAAATTAGTCCATTTAAATATTTCTGTCCATGCAATATAACTAAATAATGCACATACTTTCTTCCTGAATAACAGAACAATTAAACCTGAACTACAGGCAACAATTTTAGTAACAATTTATCTGGCAACCTACAGCAGAGTGAAAATGTTTCCGTAAACAGAAAGACTGAGCTTTGTTTCATTATACAATGCAACCTTTAATCTAGAAACAAAATTAAGGCTCGTTGCGATTTGCAGCCACGTGCCCAGCAGCCTATCCTGTTGCACTCCGGATTCACTTCATAACGCCAATTCATTGACACAATGAACATGCGTTTAAAAGTATGATACTGCTTAAAACTCCCTGCAGAACAGTATCTACCCCAGAGCCCACACCAAACTAGGGGAAGAAAAGATGTGACTTCAGTGCTTGACTTTCAAGATCATTTTTGAGGCCGTCTACCTTCATTTAGAAACACAACAGCAACCTGCCAGTCATTTAAAATGCCATTCTAAACGTAAGGCCATGAGGCCTCACAAAAGAAAGGAATCTGTCTTTGGCTGAGTTTTTTTTTTTTTTTGGGGGGGGGGGGGGGGTGG
>JAODJU010000040.1:33545808-33636397 GCA_026776725.1 Gnathonemus echidnorhynchus
TTTTACAGCTAAAACAACCAAATATGTCCAGGCGACCTGTTTAGAATTATAGGGTTTAAAGGGTTAAACTGCCGTCAAATCGTAAATGTATCGCCCTCACTCTACGATACATATCGTAACATTTTAGCATCGCGAAATATCGTACTGCGATATAGCGTTACACCCCTAGTTCTGAGACTGAGACCGAAACAGCGATACATTTACGATCCCATGTCACGGTTCCGGTGTTATGCCAAAAAAGGCATCCCTGCCTTAGAACGCATACCGGTGTTCTGACGAGTTGAGCTTTTAAAGGTTTTTTGGGGGTTAGGGGTTTTTTAGGGTTAGGGTTTTATGGGTGTTTTGGGGGTTAGGGTTTTAGGGGTTTTTTGGGAGGTTAAGGTTTTAAGGCTTTTTTGGGGGGTTAGGGTTAGAGTTTTATGGGGTTTTGGGGGCTATTGATTAGCACTACGGTAGCCAAACTCGACAAAGTAGCTCAACTCGTTTCAGATCAGCGACCAATCGGTCATTTAGAGACAGGCATGCATTCTATGGCAGGGATGCCTTTTTCGGCATAACACCTGTATCACAACACCCCCACTGCAGTAGGTGCAGCCTTTTGAGCTCTCATTACATTAGTAAGTTACAAAAGACATTTTTCACTTCACAATTAATACTATGACACATGTAAATGACATGTAAATAGCAGAATTATTCTATTTAAAGTTCAAGCAAGTATATTTTGTATTATTTTGTATTTCACATTACTAGGGCTGTAACGGTGCAAGTATTCGTTGTGTACTGTTACTATTTTGTATTTTCAAATTACTTGTATTTTAATTATACATTTTCTCACACCTGTATTTTGTTACATTTGATGAGCAAGTATTTGTAACAAGATACTTTTTATGTTTTGGTGACCATCTCTGTTACACATTTAACGGCACACAAACACATACGTTTGATTTATCACGTCGGCTGTCAGGAAACCAAAGTAAATAGGAAGTCCATTCCTGGCTAATGGAAATAACTCTCAGTGGAGTTACCCAACTTGGACTGGCTGGCTCATCGACACGGTGTTGCCAGCTAGAATGAATTTCTAGTAGTTATGCAAGAATGAAGGGTGGGGCTATCCAAAAGACCACTCTGCGCTATTAGTATTAGTGAAACATCTTGAGTTTCACCAGCGGTGCCCCACATCCCAGACAAAGTGAAACAGGCTTGCTAAGCCGCCCCTCCGAAGATGGCGCCCTAGGCTGCCGACTATATGTCGCCTAGTGGATTAACACGCACTGTACAAGAGCAAACGTGTTTGCTTTCCACTATATTTCGCATTATATGCACAGTAATGAGAATTCTTCACGCTGATCGTGATAAATAGGTATATTTATTTACCAGAACCCAATTCAAAACACATTTTACACGAGGGACACAGTAGATAGTACATCGTAAGCTACCGTAAACATTGCATCGTAAGACACCGTAATTGCTGTTATGCTCGGATAAGCCCAGTGATGTTATTTAATATCTAATGATGTACCAAAGTTTATTACACAAATCGAAGAGATGTTTCATATAACATTTGCCATAAAAAAGACAATTTAGAACATTTTAATGATGCCTTTAATCTCGGTAATTTTGAAATGGGTAATTTTTGTACTTTTTGGCATGCTATGTTATGTTGCTAAGCTTTCCCACCACGGCGAAACGGAAAACTTAAGATGCACCTGCTGCTTTTACCAGCGACAAAAAAATCAGAGGCAAAAACCCATATAAAAGACACAACAATATAAGACGTGTCGGTATAACTGAGGCACGTGGATACAAAATGGAAACGACAAGCGTTTGTCATCCCAAATATTTCTCACATTTTTACGTAAAACCTCAACCACCTCAGTAACATTTTATCGGCTCAGTCCCAAGAGCTTTCAGACCGTAAGAATGCACAGCAAAAATAAGATAAGCGGAGTATTTTACACAACCAACAGCATTCAGCTGAATGCAGGACAAGAGGAAACAGATGCTGAGCCCGTACGTAGTAATAAAATATACATAAAGTACTCTACATTAGCTTAATATTATTTATTTATGAGTAGCAGTCACCATCTTCACCTATGCTGCCTAATTCGCCTCACTGCTTTAATTTCCCCATAGTGCAGCAATTATAAGAATTATGCATTATAATAAGTCACCCTTCGTGAAAATTAAAGCGCCGCTCATTGTCGTAACACACATTGCATTTTCTGCAAGAAACTCATACGTGCAACTTAAGTACAGGAGTATGAAACTGCTTTATGTTCCACTGATGGGAACCTAAGTTTTAAAGTGTCCGTCTCACTGTGGCAGCTACTTTTAAATGGATGCTGATCCTCGGAAACGCTGTTTCGCAGTTTTTTTCCAGTATAAATATTCGTTTTTGTCTTACGGTTAACATATCCCACTTAGACTTGCATAGACTAAATGACCCCTCTTGTCAATGAAACCTTATTCGTAAATGCCACAGGTAGTTAGTTTTTCCAAGTAAGTATGGTAGGAAATCCGTAGATAAAAATTAAGCATAAATATAGTCTCACACCTACACATTTTTTCCCCCAAATTCAAATCGCTGACAGCTTGACGGAAACATTTTGGCACCTCATATAAAGCACAGAATTGCACTTTCTACAATATAATGTTTAGAAGGAAACTACTCGTATCAAAGACCTACTGGTTTAGTAATCTAAGTCGATGTGTTCATACAACTATACCCAACAATTATTTAGGCTCCTAAAGCGGTCTAAGTAGGCAACAATACCAGACAAATAAGCAATTTTCCTGACATTTATAAAAATACGTTTGGTACTGTCTGTGTTGGGTCTTACCTGAAAAGTTTCTTTGGTTCACTTTGTCTAGCTGGTATGTAGGGTATAATCCTGGGTATAAAATTATCTTCGCTCTCCCCATTCTCATGTTTGGCGATCGGAACTGTATTTGGTTTTCTAGCATTCAGATCGCCCCCCTGACCTAAAATACGCTCATTTTCCGACTTCTCATGGAAATCGCAGGGGTCTCTCACCAGTGACACGCTCAGTAAACTCAGGGTAAATCCTAAGGAGATGCCAATTGCTACTTGCGCGACCGGCCTCAGGAGAGACAACATGGAGAATCTCATTGCTTTACATTGACCGCGGCTCTCTTGGTGGGATACCCCAGACGAAGCCGCTATAAATTCGGAAAGAGCTGGTCAGATCCAGGGGAAAGAAAAGTTTACAGTCTATCGGTACGGCTTTCTAGCAATCGAGACATTAATTTAAGCTTTATTTTAAGACGTGCCAGTGGTCCTGGCTCCTCCTACATAAAAGATAACGTCAGAGAGTCCATCTGCTATTTTTCCTTGTCGTTTCTTTTGCTCGATTCAGAATCATAGACTTTAGCTCATTTTTTTCGTTCCCAAGCTCATAGTATAGGCTAATATAAAGTATTGTTATAACCACAAGGTTATAGACGCATTTTATCATAATTTAGGATATACACATTCCAGTGTTTCCTCTAGGTTTACAACTTTGGTGTGGGGGGGGGGGCGGGGGGGGGCAGACGGACACCGACAAGATTCATGGTGTTCATGTGTTTCTTTTAATGACAGCAGTCATAACAATTGAACTAAACATCAGAACATTTCTTTTTATGACAATTATTCACAAAGTGTGCAGCTTTTGGTTGACGCGCGCTCTCTGTCCGCTGATGGGAGTATGTTCACCTGTGTGTGCGCGCACGTGTCTGTGCGCGCGCATCGGGGCGGAACTCCGCCATGCGCGATACAGAGAGCAGAGGAGAATTGTAAACGCTCGACCGTGTAGAGACAAACACGACAAACTGTTGTGTAAATAAGATAAATAACATAAGACTATTTGGTTTGTTTAATAAAAGGACAATGTATAGACCTGTTCTATAAGAAAGGTAACCTTAAATGACTTCTGTTGTGATCTGGCGCTATATAGAAAATAACTGCGCCCCCCCCCCACCAATATAATGGTAGGGGAAACACTGACATTCCCGTATAAAATGGCATTTTTATCGCCGAAAATTATTTATAAAATACGCAGATTTGTTACAGACATATAAATTCGCGAAAACATGTCAGTGTCGGTTCTTCTTCATATTAAGCAGGGCATCCCTTCAGTCAGTATAGGCCTACTACGCTTTCCGTAGCCTTTGTGTAATGGTCTCTTGTGTAAGCATTCCGCTAGTCTAATTTAAAATAAACTACTTTTAAACTTCTTTATGCTGTGAGTAGCTACATTTTACATATTCAACCATAACATTTTGCCAATTAAGCCCCTTACCTCTCTTCCCAGTCAGGTGGATTATGAATAAACAGATTCAAGACATATAATTGCACAAATGACGTCTGTTCTGGAATAAGGCTTTGATGGTTTTGGGCAAGTATTAGGCCTAACCATTCAAAACAGTAACCCCCCCCCCAAAAAATAAATAAATAAATAAATAATGCATACACAAAACTTAAGATTTGTTTGTTTTTATGCCTTTAGCCTTTTCATTTTATGTCTGATCTCAGAGCTATTACATAATTTGCCATTGTCAGCAATTTCCTCCAAGACTTCTTATACACTGCATATACCAGGGAAACTGCCAGTACAAAATAAAAACGTTTATATCATCCACATTTTTTTGAAAAAAAAAAAAAAGACTTGGAAAAGGGGAATGCTAAATTGCGTGTTGCAACCCCATTGCACCAGGTCAGCAAATTTTACTGCCGCTTTCTAACTCTGGTTTGACAATTTTACCACTAACACACAGCACACACCAACCCCCCTCAGGCCAGCAAGCCAACATTTGGCATTGGGGCTGCATAATACCGTCATCCTGTTCAGATATACTGTGGTATGAGGTATTTTACAAAACGTTATTCTGGTAGGCCTATTTCCCAATAAATGCAGGGATGCAATCACAACGCAGCCTGCTCAGTTTGCAGGATAAAGTTTGCATGTTTCTACAGAAAACTGGACTTTGGAAGAGGAAGCTTAACGAAAGGAGCATTGAAATGTTCCCACTCCTACGCCAGGAACTTATAACGTCCAGTGCCACTGCAGACAGTGTTCGGCATATAACATTGTCGCACCTGAAAGAATGAATTCAGTGGCTCTTGCCCAGAGCTGGGCAATCTTCATCTAAACTGGATCAGAAAATCGTTTGTGTCAAGAACTGATTATGAGAGTCTTAATTTGATGTCACAAGAGGAATTAATTTAAATTGCCAGTGATTAAAGTTTGAAAATGCAATTTTCTGCCACTCCCCAGCCAGAAATATGGAGTAATCTGGGAGACGAATACCCAGAGGAAGTCACCCAATGGCTCTTGCCCTTTGCAACACCATACCTGTGTGAGGCGGGTTTTTCTACATTGAAAGTACTGGAAACAAAAAACAGCACATGTCTACATGTGGAGAAAGATTTTAGGTTGTCCCCAAGCCAGCTGCAACCCAGAGTGGACAAACTATGCAAGAATATTTTATTTGTTTATTTTATTTGATTGATTACTTGATGTCCTGAGTAGTCTGATTTGTATAAAGTGCCATGTTTTATATAGTTAAGCGGTTTCAGAAAATGGGTGGATGGATGGACATGCACCTAACAGGTAACAGGTTTATACAGCAGTCTATAAAATAGGCACATGTTCTGTATGTGGGCCGCTTGTTAGTTTTTTCTAAGGGGGTGGGTAGTGGGTCCTCCGCCTGATGCAAGTCTCATAGGGGGCCTTGTCATGAAAAAGTAGGGAACCCCTGTTCTAGCACACAAAATGGGCAGTTCCTACCCCTCTTGCGGGCCCCTGCAAACAAGATCTGCAGTGTCTGGTGTAATAGAATGACTAAAGTGAATTTTACTTGATTTCCAAGTCGTCTTGATCGCTACTGTTTAAGATGATTTGAAAGCATTATAATAAATTCTACCTGACTCAATTTAACTTCTAAAGAATATACAGAATATATAAGACTTGTATTTAAAACATCTAAAGGAAATGGCACGTTCAAAAGAGAAGCTTAAAGCTGCACTATTAACCACCAGGGGGCAGTATTTACTTAAACGTGCTGTGTGGAGCATGAGTTCTTTTGGGAGCGATTTCCAAATTTCTAAAATTGGTTTAGTTTTCTATGTGTTGATATTGCAAATGCTATATTTGTAATTGGCTATTGAAATACGAATTGAATTGGCTTTCAGACAACAGAAAAAATAACAAGATGACAACATCTTTATTCCTCTTATCCAAAATCTTTTCAAACTCCATATAAATGCAATTTAAGCTTCTAACCCTGGAGATCTGAGGCCACAGTGTCACTCACAAAGTCACCATGTAAGCCATAATTATGTAGTAATTTAAAGTATTATTATATGCAAATGTAATGTCCCTATGACTATCTCACTACAGAAAAAAAATTAAAGCAAAGATATTGCTAAATATGGTCTTATTTATACCACCACAGCAGAAACTTGCAAAGTGTAGCATAGAGTAAAAGGGCCAGGAAAAGTTGATGTAATGATCAACATAGCATGTTATCATTCAGTAATATCATACTGTAACACTAATGAAAATAGATCGTCTCCCAACAAAGACACATTTAATAATACTGAAGTGACCTTGATTTGGGGATATGAGTTTGATGGTTTTCTTATAATTACATAATTGACACAGATGTACCTGAAGGAATGTTGTCTGTGTCGTGGAATATGTTTGAATCTGAAGTAATTTGTTATTTGTGAGATGACAATGAAAAGCGCTCTGATCCGGTGTCGGATGGTATACGATTGCAAGGCTGTTGCCCGGACGGCAATCTGAACCCTCAGGCGGGCAATTTGTTCGGCATATTTTAAGACTAAGCTAACACCCCCTTCCCCCCATCACAATGGTGAGTTTGAAAATTAATCCGGGATATATTAGGTAGGCTGTTTCTGGAGATATTTGCTACACCACAGCTTGCATCCACTTGCAGATCTGATCTTTGAGGTTTGCACCACCTGTCAAACAGCTGAGGTTATGCAGTCTTACCTTATTCAGTCTGTGACCCTGCTAGAGTTTCCCTTAGCAAGGTACCTTTAGCTGAGTTTAACTGAGCCCAGATCCATGTACAGCTGTATAAATGCTTCACAACCTGTTTCTTCAGTTGATCCTGTCACCCAAGCAACTAACCCTAAAAGCTGTTCCCAGCCACTAAGTAAAACAGTGGAAATGGGTGGGTCTAGCACTGAGAGCAGACCATGTCGATCCAGTTTCGGATCTGGTTTCTGGTTAAGCACGGGTACTGTGTCTGAACTTAACACGCGCCCTAACATGTCACTTCAGCTCACATAGCTTGTCTTTGAACTGTGCATCCTGGGTTGCACTTCAGGCTTTCAGGGATCTTCTACGGATGGCGGTGATCCCCAACTGGAGGCACAGCAGCTGATAAAAAGCAGATGGATGGATGGATGATAAACTGGGCATAATGTAGACCAGAGCATAGTGTCACACTGGATGAGGAAGTCTCCATACTGTTCCCAGAGTAACATGCCTACTGAATCCAGCAATCCTATAGCTTTCACACAAATGGTGCATGTCAGATTAGAAAGTGAATAACAAGCATGCAGTAATGCCTTTAACATTATTTAGGAACTGGCAGCAATACTGTAACAATTTCCCCTGAGAAGTAACTGAAAGTTTACTGGATGAGGGTCATCGTGGACATGGCTACGGTAGGTGGGGTGTCTAGCGTTGATCAGGCTGCTGTCAGGTCTCTTACTGGTGTGTTGAAAGAATCACAGAAGCTTCCCCCTATTCCCCACCCATAGGCCCCACGTTTGTCAAAGCCAGTAAGGGAGCACACACACACACACACACACACACACACACACACACACACACGCAGCGAGTGCTTTAAAAAGGAAGTACAAACACACTAATATGTACATCCAGCTGCCCAAAAAGAACAGTACAAACTCAAATGTAGGTGTGCAAAGGTTTAATGCAATAGCTGACATCTGTCCCAGGTATGATTACTGGAAGCAGCAGGGATCAACAAAATTCAATACATAACAACCTTAAATAAAAAAAATCTGTTGTTAGCTAGTGATGTTTTCATGTAGAATAGCACTGTGGTTAAGACCTGCAGGGTTAGGGGGCCCTAATCCTGCCCTTGCTGTGTGTGTGCATGTTCTCCCAGTGTCGGGCAGTGTTCAATATTCTCCGGCTTCCTCTTGCTGTCCAGAGACACATAGTCCAATGCGCTGGTATTTCTAAATTGCCCATTGCGTGTGAGTGTATCCTGTGACAGTACCCCTGCCTTGTGTGCTGGGTTAATCTCCAGAGCCCCCAGAAACTCGATAGTAGACTTACTTTCGCATATTATACATGATCTGGGATTATTTTGATATGTTTGCAGCATCTAAGACCTGACCATCACTTGTTTTGATGAGCTGGCAGGTTCACTAGCCACTCGTGCTAAGAGAGTTCATATGGCATATGGTACCACTCCCACTTACATCTCTTTCATCCGGCGTGAACTCATTCTCACACGGTTTGGGAAAGCCCTGACACTAGCAGCATGTGGTCTGATGTGGGGTCTCCGCTGGACTCCGCGGGGCTGCTGGGGGGTTCTGTTCGACATGCACCGTGCACAGCTTGCTCCGTCCTCCACGCGGGACTGACTGTAGCAAAGAAAACACTTGTGAGGAGTTGGGTAGCAGCCACTGTTTGCTTTTCAGCTGTTTGGCAGCTGGGATATTTATGCAAAATCTTAATATTGGAGGCGCCCCAGCCACTCTGCTTCAAAAGGGGCTGTACACGCTGCTATTTCTGAAATAGCTTTTCTGATATGATGTTCCGTATATGGCTCACAAATGTTTGTTTTCTTTTCGATGATTGGGATATGTGCTGCAGTGTACACTTGAATAACTTTGTTTTGCTAATAAATACAGTTGTTTTCCATCTTTCTGGTGTCAGGGAGGTGCTCTTCCAATGATAATCTTGCCTGTATTTATTCCACATCATGGGATGTGTCTGAATTCAGCAACAGTGAAAGTTAAAATCTGCATGTCCCTCTGGATATATGTGGCATTTTATCAACTGAATAATAATAATAGTAATAAAAATATCCACTATTCTGGTGTATCCCAAACTATGTCTGAGAAAAACTGATGTTCTTGTAATTCAGTAGATGAGGGGAGGACTGATGTTCTTGTAATTCAGTAGATGGGGCGGGCACTGATGTTCCTGATATTTTCCCATGTTACTGTATGACCATGAACAATGGATTCCTTACAGCATGAGAGTATGAGCCTTTCGAATTTCTTCATTAATATATCACAACATGAGACATTTCTCTCCTCCTGCAGTATTCCTCTCCTTCTGCACTAAGAAAATTCCCCTGACTGCAAACTGTTCCCAGTGGCCATTACACTTCGAGATCATCTTTAGGATTATTAAGTATTACCTTGTGCCTCACAATCATTCAGACTACTAAATTTTATCTGTTGATTGTCACAGTATTTTCACCATAGAAAAATTATGATCTGGAACAGCAGCAGATTATACGGAGAATATGTATTGCGAAATAAAACCAAAATAATGAAGAATAGCCCTTTCTGTGCCGCGTTTGGAAACGTCTCAGGGAATTAAAACAATGGATACTTTTATGGAACTGGTCGTTTCTCTTGTTGTCCCAAACTCAAAGTGAACTGTAAGGAAACCACTTTCATCATCCATATGCCAAGTGAAGGAGACAGAGATTCACAGCAGGGGGAGGGGGAGAAATTGAACATAATTAAGCACTTTATTACAACATATCTTTATATGAGTCCTGGTAAACTCTTGACTGGGACTGAACCCAAACCCACACAATTTTAATTCTGGTTTCTTGACACACTAGGCTGGGTCAAGTTGGGATACAGAGAATCTGTTTGTTTAAGATACGGAGTAGGATTAACACAATAGAAAAATCTTATTAAAAATTAAAAATGAAATGATAGGGCAGAATTAATTGATAAAATGTATACTGCTTCCCATGTAATTTACCTCTTGTTTTTAGACCCATTGCATTGAAATGGTTGAGTATTACAATATGTACGCTCAACTAAATAAAAAATAAGCAAGCACGGTGTAAAACAGATAATGCATATTATGTCATGTATACTGCAATTCTTTCACAGCTTTTTATCGCATCCATACTCCAAAGCATGTATTGTGTTGTTCACCCTAATATCCACTGGGTGGTGGTATTTCCTTAGAAACGACAAACGCTAATTACTCAATATTGCATGTCTGAGCTTATATTGTGAGACAAGAGTATTTGTTTTGGAAAAAGAACCATATAGTGATATATTTCAAGCTTCAGGTATGAGTGCCAAATGTTGTTTGTTGAAAATGTATTTAAAGGAGGCCACTTTAATTTACGATCAGTTACCATTACTACATTTGTAACTTCTCAGATTACAAGATAGTCTCTCTGTACGATTAAAAAAGCCATGCATTACACTGGAAATCTGCCATTATTCCCCTTGCATAAAATGACTATTATTTCACTTATCTCAGGTAATGTTATTGCAGATTAAGAAGAGAATTAATTCTTCATATGATGATCATTTCTCCTGTGGATTTAAACTGTTTAAAAACACATGTGTGAGGAATATAAGGAAAAGTACCGGTCATTTAAAGGTAGTCTATAAAAAAATAAAATAGAAACTAAATAATATCCATGAGTCTTGCAAACAATTATCCTGAGCAGGGGGGCCTGGAGCCTATCCCAGGCAGCAAGGTGGGGGTAACACGCCGGACAGGAGGCTATTCATCATGAGGCACATACTATGGGCAATATAGAGACACCCAGTTAACTGTATATCTTTGGACTGTAAGAAGAAACTGGATACTTGGAAGAATCCCATAGAACTCCATAGAACTACACGGATGGGGTTCGAACCTCAAACCCTGAGCATATAAAGCAACTGTTCTATAAGACGGGCAGCCTTGTTGCTGAAACTTAAAAATGCCTAAAAGCAAGACATAAATCCTTGACTTTTATTTCAATACAGTACAGCTCACTAACCTTATGAGACCAGCCTTCTGAAAGCCAACAAAGAACTCTTTAGGCAAACTATTTATGTCAGCAATATGTCCTTCATGGATGCAATTGTTTTTTCTTTCTTTCTCCTCTAGTGCGGCGATTGGTTCCCCAGTTGGGCCAGCATGAGGAAAAGTCACTGGTTTTTATGACATTAAAAGCAGCTTTATTGCACAACATTTTCTGTGCGGTTACATGTCAATGCTAGGTAGCGACATGAATAGGACTCCATAGCTTATTCTGGGCAGGAATAAAATCCCCGTTGTACAGTAGCCTTTCTTCGACAATAGCGCTTTACTGGCAGAGACGTGTCTCGTAACTTTCTAGGGAGACGCTGGAAGCTTCTGTCAGGCCGGCGTGAACGTGACACTCACGAGGAGGACACCACGGGGTCACCGAGGCGTCTGTACGCATCAGAAAGGAACACGAGGCCCTCTTTAACAGTGCACGACGGTTAACACCACTGATTGGGCCTGGCCTTAATCTAATAAAGAGAGGTTTCACGGCGACATTATTGTGGAGTTTTAAATCTGACGCGCTCTGATGGACGCGACCGCTGCTGGGATTAATTACGCTTTCAATAACCTGGCCCGTTTTTTGAGGAGAGTGGTCAGGGTTGGGGAGCTGATCTCATACTCAGTAAAAAGTAAAAAACAAAAATAACAATCTGAATGCGCTTTACAGCCAGTTCATGTAATCTTCAATGGAAGTATAATGTAGACAAGGAGGCACGCGACTCCCACAAAATGTCAGAGGTGAAACTTGTTGTTTCTGAGGGCAATACACAAGCGGCAGAACAAAGACATACCAGGAACATGAGTGTCAGCGTCGATAGGCCTCGACTTGGGCTGTCCGATGAAGAAAATACGAAACGGCGTCTGCTGCTAGGAGCAGACTTAGTCTGCTCACATGTGGATCCTTCACGAGCTCTCACGAGGACCGGAACAAGCCCGGTTTCTCCGAGATCAATATTAGCACGTCAAACTACCATATTTCAAGCCCCGTCAGTCCCGTTTACCACAGACGGGGCGTCACGTGATAACCGAAACAGCCAAACTGACGCGCCGTTATTTACCAGAACGCAAGAGCCTGTGGCAGTCATGACATTTTATAACACGGCTCCGCTGCCAGTTTTTTGAGGAATTTCGTGAACTCGACTTCTCGCAGGGATTCCAAAAATGGCTGCGGTTTGTTTTAAAGGGTTATGGCATATAACAATCATATGTTTTTAATTTGGCCGAGATTCTTTTTTTTTTTTTTTTTTTGACTTAACATAAAAAATATTATGTGTGACAGGGTTTCCAATCGTTTTAGAGGAGACTCCCCAGGGAGGGAAGTGAGGACTAGGTGGCTGCAGGGATTAAAAGGACAGGATAGAACTGGGAAGCGTGTGGGGCGGCCAGGAAATGGCTTGAGGAGCGAGAGGAAGGAGAGGTTTTGTCCTGGCAGGGCCATTCGACGAAAGGCCCCAATTTCACAGCCGGTTGACTGAGATGAGAGGGCGTGCGCTTCGGGCTCGGGCGCGGTGCGCGGGGCAAAGGTGGTCCGGGGAGATACTTCGGCCCTCTCCGGGAATCTGGGAAGTGCCGCGCTGCAGACGCTGCGATGGATTCGCTAAAGCCGGTTCCCAGGAAGGTTCCGCCAGGACCCTGGGCTTAACACCCCGCTGCACTTTGAAATGGGATCTTTATTGTCCACAAAGTTCAAGCCAAGTATGAGAAATCACTCCTCCCTAACAAAACACGCACGCACGCACACACGCGTGCTCGCACGCAAATCAGCGTGTTATTGGAGACCTGGGGCCTGTGATTAAGGTCGAGTTTAATCTAGTTTAATCAGGATAAGGAAAACAAAAACCTCACACTACATAACGAAGACAGTTTACATAATACATGCTTTTAGAGAACAAGTTATTAAATAATTTAGCAAAAAATGATACTTTGACTAAAAAGTATATGCAACAGTCTAAGAAATAAGATTCAATTGCTGCATCTTTGTAGTAATCTGGACAAAGTATTAGGTCAAAAATTGTAGTGTTTGTTTTTTTCCCATTTAGTTTAGGTTGGGAAAGTGCAATGCAGCTTTTGTAAAACTGTGAAACGCAGTGGAGAAACAGGAAACCCCTTGTGACCGCAGCAAACCAAAACAGTAAAACCCAAACCCGATGCAGGAGTTATGGCGACCTTTGCTGTATGATCTCAGGGTACCTGTATCGCTGTTTTGCACACATTAAAATATCACAGAGCTGAAGCAGATTTATCTTCTCTTTTAAGTAAAAATTGATCAATCAGAATGATATGGCCATGACACACCTGCGGCTTTAGACAAAACTTTACCATATTTCCTCTTTGAAGTTGGGAAGAGAAGAGAGTAGAGGGGGGAGAGAGAATCAAAGAGTTCGGGCTGTGAGATAGCGGACAAATGGTTCAACTGATCTCTCTGTTTGGAGGTATAAAGGAACTAGATGAAAAATATACCCATCATGTGCACCGACTAAGTGACATATTTTGCTTTCCCCAGGAGTTTGATTGATATCATTGGTATGCAATAGTAAATCTTTCGTATTCTGTAGGAGTGGGTATGTGTGGAGGCTTAGATTTCTGACTCGTTATGAAGACGACCCGCTGGAAAGCTGGTGTGGGCGGAGCTTCCCTCCTCCCCAGTCTGGTGGGGATAAAATGAAAATCACGGAGTAAATTGATGAAAGCGAAAGAGCTCGTTGCTGGTGGGTGGTTAGTGTGCGAGGCTGGGGCTCCCCACTGTCCCTGCTGCTCGTTTCAATACATCGCTAATAACTCCGTATATTATGTCTTCAAACGTCTGATTTCCGCTGAATTAGCACGTGGCAAGTACAAAACTAAAATTAAATAGGTAAATACTGGAAGCTGTGTCCGGCTTTATCAGTACAGTTTCCACTACTGGGAAAACGACTTTTGCATTTAACTATTATTTGACGGTACGTCTATAGTTCCCAACAGACTACGAAGTCAACTTAAAATATATCTGACACACTTCTACAAGAAAATGTAACAAACAACAGTCAGACAACAAAAATGTACTTTTTACTTTGATTTGAAATACCTTTAGTTTAATAACAGAGCCTATATGAAGAACAAATGTTTTGTGTGTAAAAAACGCTTGATAGCTGTAATGTATTGAACATTAAAATAACTGTACTATATTAAACATTAAAAAGAATTGCACTACATGGGAAATAACATAATGGTCAGTTCTATAGCTGTTTTGAAAGCAGTAAGGGCTGGTTATTATTGGTCTTTTTGATGGGGCTTTCGCGTTGGAAGCACTGGATATATCCCATATGCTCTGTAGCAGTTTCCCTGGGGAGGCGGGGGTCTTGCTGTCACAAGTATCCAGGAAGGACTGTGGCGTCTTTTGATGATACAGTTTAAACCGTCACATTTTAATGCGCTTTCCAAACAAATACCAAACATGCCCCCCCTGACAGGACTATGCAACGTTAACAGTCTGGTTCTGTTTGACCGCACGCGTTTTCCTAGCGTCTGCGTTGAGCTGGACGTGTTTGTACAGTACACCTTCCCATATTTCCTGAAAAAGCAGGTATTTGGCGGGGATTATGATTTATGTTACGTTCGGTTTGCAAGTTTTTACTGATCAAACTTGATAATAACCTACCGGGAAAAAAATGCTCATGCATGGTCAGAGTTTCTTTGAACACAAGATATTTTAAAATTTAGGATTTCAGTTAAATGAGTTTGACCCTCAACTGCAACGGATGCAAAGGGGAAAAATAAAGATATTTTGAAAGCGGTTTAAATTTATTTTTATGTTATATAAATTATGTTTCTATATATTTTTTCTAGTAATTACTTGCATATAGGTTTTATTTGAAATGGGTACGTTTGCAACTTTTAAAAACGTACCTGGTTGTCAGACTGGCCCAAACGGAGCCCACTGCACCGAATTCAACTCTGATTTCTTTACTGTAAACGCAGCTCCTAGTAAGTGAGACGCTTCCTCAGCCTGGACTCTGAAGCGCAGTCGGTTTCATCCAATTACTCAACTTTTTTAGGAGTGACAAAAAAGGATTTCTCTTGGCCCCAAGTCACGCTCGGAGGCAGTTGATAGTATTTCTAAGAAACATTCTCGGTTGAAGGCTGGGGGGAAAAAGTGCTCTTAGGGGTTGACATGATGTGCTTGACGCCTACCTGTAGCCTTTCAATCCGAAACCATGCGCAGTCTGGCACAGAGCGACACGCACATGTCGGTTCAGTACCAACCGTGGCTGAACATTAGTGCGATCATACGGTTGAATTTCCGCATAGAAGGTGTTGGCTCTTTGATTTCACTTTTTTGTAGCTCCTGCCCGAGGTCTGGCTTCTTTCCACCCCCCTCGGGCTGCAGAAACCTCGCTGCCAGATCGAAATCGCTGCGCTATTGGAATTTGGGAGTTTTCAGTCGGGACGTGCCTGTCACCTTCATATTAGTTCCCCCGGCTGTTGAGGGTTGAGATCATGCATCCCAGGCAAACGCACCTACTATCTGCGCGAACGTCTCCAGCCGCCCCGGCGAATGATCGAACTCACCGACATGACTGAAGAGGAGTTCAAAGGATTTTGCACGCATTTTTTGGGGGGTGCTGAAAGCTCGCCGACCCTTCAGGACGTTCCGTGAGAATCCCCGCATGAATCCGGCGTTTCCCTGTAATTTCTTTGATTTTTCTGGAGGAGTTCACTCTCAACAGGATGGTCCCAATATCTCGAACTCAGCTTGCCTTGTTTTTTATTCTTCTTTGTCCAGTCAACATTATCGGGTTGTGGTGGTAAGTTATCATGAAATATACATTTACAAGGCAATTTTATTTATCTGAATCTAAACGGTAATTTCGCGATAAAAAAACATTTTTCAACAAATCCATCAACAAATATATTATAATAATAATTATTATTATTGTTGTTGTTGATATTGTTATTAGTCTATAATTGTTAGTAGTAGTATCAATGAAGGTTTTTCAAATTATTCTGACGTGCTGCCCTAAGTCGTCAGTTTGGTAATATCACATTTTCGTTACTTGGTATCACTTCAGAAGGGTGGATAACTTGTTTGTTTTAGAAACAGCGCTAATTAGGTAACAACGGTATGCAGCCCCAAACCATAATCTTTATGTGGTATGTTATCCTGGGAAAACGAGGGCTAACACTCTTTGGAGCCCCTTTAATTGTTAAACCAAATGAGTTTTAATGCCATAATTCAAGGGCCCCAAAATATTAGCAAACTTTAAATTTATGGGAAATATTATAATTGTATACATTTTCCCGATAATTTTTTCTCATTTATGAGAAGTTATTTCGCATGCTTTATATTGCAATACCATTAGGCCAATTTGAGACATGAGAATGTTTAGTTTCGTAATGATAAAGTAAATGGCTTTATTTATTTTAGATATTGTGATGGGTCAACAGTCCGCCGAGTTATAGCCTGTACTCAAAGCTACGACATGAGGAAGGAGTCAGAGACGGAATTTTGGTGGACCTAGATGCAACAGATATGTCATCATAAAATAATTTCCATTTCTGCATTCTGGAGTGTATATTAGGGGCAGAAGGGCTTTTTTGGCACTGTGGAAGAAAATGCCAAGTAATTATATATTTCGCAGTGTGATATAAACGGTATTATTGCTGGTGCAAGAGTTTCCAAGACTGTCCAGCGGCAGAGTCAAGGTCAGAGCGCGGTGTTTGCTGCGGAGTAGAGTCCACACCTGGAGCGACCAGCCCGGTGGGACAAAGATGCTTTCATCGCGCTGCTTTAGAGAGACCGCTGCTCACTGTCGGGTCGCCCCTGAAGAAAGGCGCTTAGTTTGCTGCGCCTTGTAGCTGCACCCCCGCGCAAACCCACACACACCCGACCTAGATTTGCGGGTCTCGGGCTGTTTTTCTGTTGCCCTTGATTCCCCCCTAGGCTGGGCTAACCCCCCCCCCCAAATACCACCACCCTTCTCTTGCGGCTCATGCACTGGCGGTCAGCCAGGCGCGTGCTCCCCAGATGCGCGCGAGCCTCCAGCCCCGCAGCCTCGCTCCCCCGGCGGCCCCGCATGCGTCTTGCCGCCCCTCCCGGGGCCCCGCCACCTGCCGAACGCCGCGTTATCGCGAGATATTATCTCATCCCACCCCCTTCAAATTTGTAAGTGAGACTTTGTTTTGGAAAAATTACGCGATTTCCAGTTATGGAGAAAAAACAAAAAAAGAAGAAGAAGGGGAAAAAAGCGCAAGGTGGTGGGATCAGATAAAGATGAAGCGAGCGAGTCCTCTCCACCTCTCCAAGCTCACGCACACCGCACGTCACGCGCTGCATGTGGGCGCTTCTCTATTAGCCTGGCCCTCAGGTTCTACTTCAGGAGCCTCCATCTCCACCTCAATCCCGTTACAGCCACCACACCCCACCCATAAAATTTGCATGTTTAAAGACAAACATGTGACAGGCACTAGTGTGGGACCGGCCCTGTTCCACACCGGGGGCTCTCAGACTCTGCGTACCGGGGACTTTGCCATGGCTCTGTGCCACCGACCACAGGACTGAACCCAAGATGCTCGCGCTCTTCCCAGCCCTGTCGTGACTGACTTCATATCCAGCATACTTTGGGGATTAGGGAGGATGAAATTCACTCATTTCCAACACTGAGAAGAAAAAAACGAGACTTATCTCTGGTTTTGCTGTCCATAATGTAACCTGAGGTCCGCAGTATTAACTGAGGACGCATCTAAAACCTCATCTACATAAGGAGCAATTGTTCTGTCAGAAGTTTCTTATCATAGTTCCTGTCTGTATTTTTGTGTTTTTTTTTGTCTTTCCTGCATTTCATGCGTGACACTGCCCCATCGTTTCCTGATTGCGAAGACGGCTTTACATCCCTGTTTATGTTATGATTAGCCGTTATCTTTACATTATCTGCCTTTGCGAGCTTAAGTTTCAATGATAAGGACACACATACAAACCTTATAGTATGCCAAGATAAGTATTATATACATAAATATATATAGATATATACTGTATAATATATGTGTGTCATCCCCAGTTGACACAAAGATCTCTCACGTCACCGTATTTTGAGATCGGGGAGCAGTGAATGTGCCAGATGGAAAATTCCAGCTGGTCATTATCCCTTTTTGTTTGCTATCTTTGTGTTGCTCTGAGCATTTATGTTTTATACAGGAGACCCCAACGGTGTAAAGATAAGGATCAACACAGAGACCCAATTCAGCCTCTAAAAAGTAGCATAAATTTGTTCCCTGAATTGTAACTGTAAGGATGGCGACGTGATGCGTACTGCAAAGTGACTGATCCGTTGGCTTTTAGGTTCACAATTGAGGCGCATCTGCAGGTCAACTCACTTTCAGTATCCAGTAATGAATGAATGAATGGGTATCTGTAATTCCAGTGGTGAGAGGCTGTTGGCTTAAAAAATGTGGTGGTTGGGGGGGTCATGGTTTTCAGTTTTTTTAATAAATCCACACCTCTCACTGTAAAATGAGTTGCCTTTTTCAAAAAGTTTTCAACATTTGGATCCAGGGTCTCTTGACTCTGACAGGTGGTACTTCTGTGCAGGTCTGGAGACTCTGGGCCATTTGATAATAAGAAGGTATAAATGTACCACGTCAGCAGTTCTTGGTAATAGCGGGGTGGATTCAGTAGATTATGACCTACAGAGAAGTACTGCGGTCCATGTTCCTCAGTTCCTCTCTATGGAAACACAGTAAATAGATTCTCAAGCTGAAGCAGAGGAACATCGAGTGTGTAAACGTACCACTGCTCAGATTTCCATTGTCTGCCTCATTTTGTGAATTCCAAGACCAGGTAGTCAAGACATGGTTTATGTAAGCACTCCAAGCTTTTGTTTGAAATAGTTATGGAATGACCATAGAAGTTCAATAAAAATATCATGTGTGTAATGTTAGACAAGGACCCCGTGTTGTTTGAACATGCAACATTTCATTTGTGATCAAGTTTTTGTTTGTTCAAGCTGCGTGTTCAAACAGCAGACAATGGCTGCCATTCATCCATCACTAAACAGAACTGGAATTACAAGGCTTTTTTTTTTTTTTGACTGACAGATGTTTGTACTGTTAATGCAGTTGGGGGTTAATTGAATGACACTGTTAACATTTTTTTTCATAGCCATCTGTTTATAGTTTATGAGAGTTTTACTTTTAGGTGAAAAGATAACCAACGGTGTTTTTTTAACTTTTTTAACTTTAAATTTATAACTTTTTAATTAAAAAAATCTACGGTACAAACCTTCACTTTCAAGAACAGCGTGCTTTTGCTTCCCCTAATATTATTTACAAAGATAGAGCTCTTTGGAGACAAAGTGCATTTGGAATCATACTTTTGATGTTGTCTAGATAAACAGACTCAATCTTTGTGAATCACCACTGAACCATATGCTTAATCAGATAAGTGGAAGTCAAACAGAACAACACTGTACTGAATGCTGCTGCTCTTAGGTTATAACTGGGAAGACACAGGGAAGTTCTGGCCTGGTGTCTGAGTGCTGGACGCGAATCCTACACTGAAACTGTGAACCTGAATCTGAACATGCATGATTCAGAAATCCACTGTCAACAGCTGCCTGGTTCGATTATTAATCTTAATGCTGTCATATGTCTTTGATGGAGTAAATGCATGATTACACATTATGTGTGTTTCCTTCTGGGGAGTAAAAGTGCTTTTCATCTAATAATGGGGAATGACAACAACAGATCTTTATCTGCTGTAGTGCTGGACTTTATTTGTACTTTTTCTTGAAAGCAGTTGAACATTCAATATCTTCTCTAGAATCTGTACGAGGATCTGAGCTCACAACCGATGTTGTTTCTGGCAGGGCTGTGGGCAGCCCCTTAGTCATGGACCCCAACAGCATCTGCCGGAAGACCAAGCGACTCGCCGGCAAGCAGGCAGAACTGTGCCAGACCCAGCCGGAGATTGTCCACGAGGTGGCCAAGGGCGCCAAACTGGGGGTGCGAGAGTGCCAGCACCAGTTTCGCTTTCGACGGTGGAACTGCACCAGTCAGAACAAGTACTTTGGCAGAATCCTGCAGCAAGGTGAGTAATGGAGAGCTGTGTTGTGTGGTGGAGAACACCACTAGATGTTGAGCAAGGTTTTGGAAACGTGTGTGCGTGTTGTATCCAACCACAGGGCTTAGGTTGTGATGAAAGGTAGCTACGCATTGTTTAGAGGGATGCGATGAAGACTACTGACAAATCCACTGAATTAATAGAGATATAGACATATATTAATAGAGAGTGCAAGAAAAGTTTCAGAAACTATAGAATAGAAAAGAATAGAATAGAATAGAATTGTAATATTTATTTCATCCCCAGGAGGAAATTGTCTTTTTGCCTGGGTGAGAGCAAGTTTGAGGGGTGCAGAAAAGTAACAGATTCTTTGCTTCAGAACTTCCAACCATCTGCAACCTTGTAGTTGAAATTACACAAAAAAATAGTTGAAGACGGGTTTAAGTTCAAGTAAATATATGAATAGCACTGTGTCTGTGTTTAGATCAGTGGGATTTGGAAAATAAAAATCAAAGCATTTGGCATCTCAGTCTCCATTGAGCTTATTTGGGTCTTTTCTGAACGTTGGATGAATCTCTTATCTCTTATCCACTCCTATATACAGTAGCAAAACAAAACCATGGAAATAGCTTCTCACCTGTCTAAACCATCACCCGAAGACCGAGTCCATCAGCCACTCATGTAAAAGCGCTGACAGACCACCTGCTAACTAATCTGTCACCTTGTCACCCTTATGGAATCCGTCACGCCTGTCCGCCTGTCGCGAATCATCCTCGCGTCTTCAGTCTCGGGCGATGAACCTGTGACCCCCACAGGGGAGGGCCAGTCCACCTAACCATTTTCCCCGCATGCCAACACTGCAGTTGTGGCCGCGCCAGAGAACAAGGATGCCTGTTGTATCTGTGAGAGACATATTTACCCGCTGCCACGCTTCCCCTACTTCAGATTGCATACTCAGTATGATCTCTAAAATTGCCTCCCGTAACCATTGATCCTCCTCATCTGCCAGCTCTTTGAAGTCTGTAATAAAAGTAATGCACTAATGCATGCCTGTTGCTCTCTGCAATTATTCTGTTGAATTTTAAAAGCTCTCTGGCTTTTTTCCCTCCCTGCCGTACTGTCATTAGACACTGCTCTGTTTTAGCGTTGTTGAAGTCCTTCGTCTCGTGCCGTAGGGTAAATCCGCCGTTTTGGGGCTTTTGTTGACCCCGCACTGGTTGACTCCAATGTCAGTGGAGCCTCGTGGTGGTGAGCAAAAATCATACTGCAAGCCAAATAAAGGCCCAGCTGAACTTCAGGAATCACCATAACAGTGGTACTAAGAAAGGAAAGTGGCATAGAAAGTGTAAGCTTTACCCATTTCAAAGCATTTAATCTAGAAGGATCTCAAACCCTTTTGTTGTGGCCTCTTGTGTTGAAAAGACATGCATATGTCTGAACTCTTGTGGAAAAGATGAACAGGCTGGTGGAACTGTATCACAATGCTGGTAGCTTATTGAGCAAAATCGTGACGTTCTCTTGAAGTGTAACTGCATGCACCGTTACTGTAAATTTTGACGAAAACGAGGCGGACCAGTAGAGGGCAGTACACCTCTGAACGACAATGGTCAGTCTTATTCGACCCAGTTTTGTGGGTGGTGCAGTAACCCCAGTTTTATGACCCCTAGCCTGAGCCTGCAATGTTTGAGCAACTCGATATAGTTTCAGAGGAACCCTTACGTTCCTTTCGCCGTATTATTGTATTTGTATTCCTTAGGGTTGTATGAGCAATTCTGCACAAACATCTTTAATGATTATTCTGCTAGAGAGAGACATGAGATTCGACAGAGACAGACGTATCTTGGCATATCATACTGCTGTAAGGAGCGATGGCCAAAAATATTTCGAGATGAAGCGATGGCTCCCTGAGGTTTTATTTTTTTTCTTTTTTGGTGGCTTCTGTTACTTGGTGGTTCTGGTTAGTAGAATATACCTACAATTAACATGAGCCCATTTAAAGAACCACAAAGTCGTGAGTGCTCTCATAAACCACTCAAACCACCTGTGTAACTCTGAAGAGTGGCTTAGGACGTGTGTTTTTTTCCTGCTCCCCTTTGCAAAAATTGACCTCAGGCTATTACCCTTTTCTTTTCAAACTTAGAGACGAAACCTGTTGTTTTCTTGGCCCAAGGAAATGCTCCTCCTTGCCAGACTTTTTCTTGATGTCTCCTGGCAGCCTAATGTTGTCTCTGGGTTATAATGAAGCAATTAGATATGCTGGGGGACAATAATGAGAAATTTAATAAATATGCTTATCTGTCTGTAATCCCACCCCCCACTCCAAGAATGTGATTTACATTGCTATCAGAGTGGCTTCTGTCTGTGTTGCTGTCAGTCATCCTTTCATGTCATATATGGTTTTGAGGTTTCGGCTTGGTTGCTTTTGCCAGAGTCATGGTCATGCACTGGAAGAGGAAAAAACAGAAAACCTGCACATTCTGGGTAATAACATGGACAAATGACAAAAGTATTCCCCCCCCCTCCCCAGGGCAAATTCAGGCCATAATCCTGTCGAGTGCTTTTCTTGGCTTATGGCAATGATATTATTTTAACTAGGCAAAAATGAATTGTGGTCGTTTTTTTTTTTCTGTTTTAGCACGGATGCGATTCATATCGCTACTGAGGATACAACAGCATTTGTTCATTGGCTGTTAAGGCCGCTGGGTTTTGGTATAAATGAGAATTGCTTCGCTGTATAGGTTCTTCCCATGGGTTCAAAAAGTCAGTCTTGCGAAAAAAATGTCCTAACTCAGATTCGATAATTCAAAGATTTAAGAAGGATACGTGTGACCGTCTCAATGCTACAGCAGAACAAAGACTTTAACGTGAACATGCTCTGCTTAGGTATATGAAATACCGATAAAATGTTAGATACACAAAGTTCGGCCGTGTGGTTGAAGGTGCCGTGTTTGATCTCCAGCTCTCAGTCAGCTTAGCGTGTGGGTTCACAACCTGAGAGTTGAGGGGTACTGGTCTCAGCAGGGGCCCATTTAGAACCACCTTGCATTTTAGTGACATAGCTAGTCTATCTAGCTGTATATGCTGCTAAAAATTGTTGGACCAAATCTTGGGCTGAGCCCCAAAACTCTTTGTGAAGCCTTTTTTCTCGAAATAGACTTTATCTGAGGTGACGGCAAGGTCATGTCAGGTAACACAATATGGCCGCAGAATAAACAGCGTCTACCTGCCTGGGGCGTATGGTTTTTGGAGGCTAATTGTCTCTCTTGTTTCACCCTCCTGTTCCTATAAGCACAATTACACACCTGCAAATATGCGAGGAATGCGTCATTAAACACCGTTGTTAACGTACCGTCCCAGATTTTTTTCTTTTATATATAGTCATCGGCTACGACAAAGATCATGCACGATTCCGGATGTATATCGGACGCGGTTGGAATGTCGCTCTTTTGCGAAAAGTTGGAACGAGAGGCAATCTTGTGGATTACTTGCTGTGCTCCTGTATGTCAGCAGTTAATGAAATGGATTTCAGGTATGCAATGAAATACGTGCTGTAAGATATGGCTAACCTTTTCTGGATGACAGCTCGCAGAAAGCAAAATAAATCAATCAGATTTATTCATGACCATCAGTCTGTGTCTCCCATACTCAGGACGGCCTTGTATTCTCTCATTCTTCCTTTTTTTGCATCCATGCATCATTGACTTAAAGTTAAGCAAAAAAAAAAAAAATCCTAATTCTTGTAGGAGACCCTCCTGGCATCAGTCACTCTAGCAGACAGGCCCAGACACAGGCAGCTGTACAAATGCGCTCGGAATTTGTGTCCTGGAGGAGAATACACAGCCAGTTAAATTCTGGAGAATTTTAATTTTTAATAACCCTAATCGCTTAATTAGATATGAACTCCCAAAAAGAAGCTCAACAATACAAACAAACCAGGTGGAAAATGCATAAATTCTCTAAGCACACCTGGATCAGCCGCTCAGCAAAAGTGAAGTTACCTATTTCAGCACTGAAATCTCATGAACTTTCGTCTATCAAATGATGCACAACTGTCAGCTACTTGGCTAGAAATTTTACCCGCATAGATGTTTTCCTTAAATCACTTACAGAAAAAGTAATCTAAAAGAGATTGTGTAGAAGTTGGTCAATCAGTAGTTTTGAAAATGAATGGGCCTGTGGCTCCTGTTTCAGCACAACATAAACATGCACTATGCAAGTGAGGATCCACACAGCAAAACACCCAGATAGAGCATCATGACTCAGTAACAGTGTGAAATCTCTCCATCTTCTGATTAGTTCTACTTTTATCCACCTAACCACTGTGTTCAATTGCATCTATCCCACAAACCCCTTCCGCCAGTACCCCGCCCCCCCGACTACAGTAACACTTTCTATTGGCTGAGAGCCTCTTTCCCCCCTTCAAAGTACGGACGAAATGACTTCTTTGAGGGGCAATGAGTTCTTGAAGGGCATAATTATTGAATATCAAGGGGGGGACCATCTCGATGATTCATATAAGCTATGGCAAACTTTAGTACAATGGTATGGACGTTTTTAGATTGGGTGGGGGGGAGTTACGCCCTTTGGACAGTTTGCTAGTCTGCCAAAGGAAAACCCCACCTTGTTGGCACTGGGGGGTACCACATTCAGCCCAGCAGATCCCAGCAGAATGAGGCAACCTCAAGGGCAAATGCGTCTACTGTCACGCAAACTGAAAGCAGGGGTGAGGCAGCCCTTGGACCCGCTTACATGGGCGGCGCAGGTGCGTGGGGGTGTCAGTGCACCAGCCGGACAGAGTCAGGGTGTCGTTCTGCGAGGGAGCAGCACTTGGTGTGCAGACTGACAGCTGGTGTTAATATCACGGCACGCTGACTTTAGGGCCCAATCACATGGCAAAGATTTCATTTGACTTACGATAATGAATCCCATTCATTGAATCATGCGATATGAAACTGGCTTCAGAATTTAAAGGAATATAAACGTTATTCATTTCAGCTTCATCACAATGAGCTGTTCAGTGTTTTTTTCCCTCTTCTCTGCCCTTTATCCCCTCTCCCCTCTCTCCTCCTGACTATACTGCTGATGATAGGATTTAGTATAAAATATTTTGTGGGAATTGGTTTAGGTCTCTTTAAAAGGGTGAAAGTCAAAATCTAATATCTGAGCAACGTGAAAGAAAAAGGCCAGGATCTAATGGTGTAACTGGTCATGGTTTTTTTTTGGGGGGGGGGGGGTCTTAGAACAGAGGGATGGAGTGGCTAGCGCAGTGTTTCTCAACCTGGTCCCTGGGGGGGGGTCCCAGATGGTCCACGTTTTTGCTCCCTCCCAGCCGTCTACTGGAGAAGTGTGGACTGTCTGGGAGTGGGAGGGAGCAAAAGCATGGACTCTGTGGGGGTACCTGTAGACCGGGTTAAGAAACACTTTGGTAGAGGTGGACATACCATATAACCATGCTAGCGGAGCCCATTGATGTTAATTTGAGTCCCCCGGTGAGCTGGTAAGGAGCGTAGAGCATGAAAGGACATGATTATCAGAACGTGACCTGCAGGCACTGTCGGGCAAGGTCATACAGGGGCCCCCACTTAAAGCTCCCCCTCGCTAACCTTACCACCCTCCCCTCCCCACTGCCCCTACCCCACCTGTGTGTCTCAGATATCCGGGAGACAGCGTTCGTATACGCCATCACGGCAGCAGGCGTGGCGCATGCAGTGACGCAGGCCTGCAGCATGGGGGAGCTGTTGCAGTGCGGCTGTGAGGCCACCCGCAGCCGAGCCCCTCCCAGGCCTCCCGGCGGCGCCGGAGGTGACGGGGTCAAGTGGGAGTGGGGCGGCTGCGGCGACGATGTGGAGTTCGGCTACGAGAAGTCCAAGCAGTTCATGGACGCCAAGAGAAAGAAGGGGAAGAGCGACATACGGACGCTGATCGACCTTCACAACAATGAGGCAGGGAGACTGGTATGCCCGATGAATTTCTCATAACCTGTACGAGCAAACAGTATATATCCGTATCTGCTTTCAATAAGCTCACAGCCGATTTAAATTTTTTATTTATTTTTTTTACGTTACGCTTGATGCTATTTCACGCACATGTGCGTAATTATTCACCTCACGTTGTTTTTACAGTCCCCGGGGAAAAAAACAAAAAAAACAAAAACTCTTCGGAGATGTTGGGGCGACGCGGCAAATGCCTGAATAATTTCTTATGTAGACTCAAATGTTTTATTACCTGTGCAAATCCTCATAGATAGTCACGCCTACATGACCATAACGCGTGTCGTAGACCGCAGAAACAGGGCAGAAGAGTGCAGCTATGAAGCTTTACCCTCTACTCAAAGGAATCGCCCTCATTTCTCATCCTTTATGTACCATGTTGCCTATTAACTGCCGCCAGACTTGAAAGGGCACGAGGGAAAATGCATGTTAAGCCTAACATCTAAAACAAGTTGTGAGTCGCATTTTAGTGTCATTGTAAATAAGCTTTTATAGCGGTTGCGTATTGCATATCGGGAACGTCGGAACGACACGTCACTTCGCTGCGCTTTGAAGCCGTATTTTCTTGCCGGGTTCATAGATGTTCTCTTCAAAGACTAAGTAAATAACTAGACTGGAATATGGGGACTGCATTGGGCTTCTTGTTGAGGGTGGTGACCTCACAGAGCAGTGATTTGGTAGTCAACGTAAAACTCGGGGCATGTCTGGCTTTCCCTGTTAATTATAGAATAATGAATCGCTCAGGATTCACCTCTGCTCCCATTGTGTCTGTGTGGCTTCATCTGAGCCTGAGACGCTACCGCACAGCTAAAGGCTGCCTGAGCGAGGGGGTCAGGCATAGTACGTGGGCAGGTGTGGGCCTCGCTGATGGAGAAATATGGATTTGGACGGACCTATTACATTTCTGAGATAACAGCTGCACAAGTCCTTTCAGATAATGAGAAAAGCAAACAACACCCCCCCTCCCCCCACCAACGTGCAATTTTGAAGCATTTTAATTAAAATCAGAAGGGAGATAAGGGCCCGGCATTTATCACGGGTTAATTATCGGGGAGCGTGTGTCTAAGTGATCTCTGCCGTCAAGTCCTGTAAGCTCTGGGATGGCTTGAGGCAACAAGAGGGTAAATTCTTTTAGAATAGCGTCTCCCTTTATCTTGGCAATCCATCTCTGTCTAACTACAGGCGGTGAAGAATTATATGAGGACTGAATGTAAGTGTCACGGGCTGTCTGGTTCCTGTACTCTTCGGACCTGCTGGAAAAAGATGCCTCATTTTCGTGAAGTGGGCGATCGCCTTTTGGAGAGATTTAATGGAGCCTTCAAGGTGATGGGCGGTAACGACGGGAAGACTCTCATCCCCGTAGGGCAGAACATCAAGCCTCCAGACAAACAGGACCTAATCTACTCAGCCGAGTCGCCGGATTTCTGTCTGCCCAACAGGAAGACGGGTTCCCTGGGTACCCGAGGCCGCACGTGCAACAGCACGGCCATGGACGTGAGTGGCTGCGACCTGCTCTGCTGCGAGCGCGGTTACCGGGACGAGACACTGGTCTTCGAGGAGAACTGTTTGTGCAGGTTCCACTGGTGCTGCGTAGTGCAGTGCAAGAAGTGCTCTGTGCGCAAGGAGCTCAGTCTCTGCATCTGAAAAGACTCCCAGGGGCATCCGTAAGAACGGGAAACAGCAGCAGGAACTTCTGGAGCCGTTCTGGAAACTGGGGAGCTCGGCTCTGTCCTCTGGAACTCTACAAGCTTGGCAAACTGTGGCCTAAGAAATAAAATCCAGAACACTCCAGAAATGAGATGCTCATTTCAGCTTCTGGAGCTGTGAAGAGCAGCATATGCCGAATGCCCATGACTGCATGAACATTGTTGTCGTTTGTGGAAAATTCCAGAAGGGAATGTTGGGTTGTCACGACAACTTTTTTATGGACATGACTAGGTGTCAAATGGAGACGAAAGCCTCGGCGGCAAAAAAAAAAAAAGCCTTACTTTAGTACCTTACTAAGTTTGTAAAACTCTGCAAAGTGTGGAGTCTGAACTTCTGGAACTCTCCAGAAAAAAGAAGTCAGTGTCTCTGCTGGAGTAGGACTATACATCATGAAACTCTAGACCAATCTTTGACCAAAAAGAAAAAAAAGAGAAGCAGATTTCTGTTTTGAGGACTTAATGTGACTCATAGACATGGGGTGTGTGGCACTTTAAAAACCTTTACTTATGGGAATTGATGAATAAGCACTCCAGAATGCTTTGTTCCCGCATAAGAAGGCAGTGGAAGAACATTATCCTTTTTCTCGTTGTTGATGAAGGGTCATCGACATAAAGACACATGGGATTGCAGGAATACCTAGAACAGAACGGACACATGACCATTTCAGTGACCTGTCACCCAAATCTATAGATAATTATGGATACTCTTTCTTTTTCTTGTTTTATTTATGATACTGTAATATCACTAAGACTACTCACGGTGATAAGACGAATGTGCCCACCTTTGTCAAAAGCACTTTGAAGAAGGAGAGCTGTATCAGACTATGGAAACATTTCTGCTTTATGTAAACATTTGTTTTCCGCTCTTAAGAGTATATTGTTGTGTAAACCTAAAACGAGCTGCAACCTGCAGCATTTCAAGACAATTCCTTCCTGTAAGGTATCAAGAAAATATTTTACCCTTTGGTCTTCGCTTATTTAACGTATGGGGTTCTTGCACTTTTACTGAAACTTCCCCAAATATGTATTAACAGTTTTTTTTTTTTTGTTAAATGGCCAGTTTTCCTTTTTTTTTTTTTTTTTTTTAACCTTGTTTAGCAGTGATTCTAAGGTTATAAGGGATTTGGTTATTTACCAATTGAAGCAATATAGTTGAGTAAAATCAGAGTATTCTCTCCCTTCATTTTGGTCAGCAGTGTGAATCACTGTTTTTTTTTATATGCATCTGAAGAGTGCTGTACCAGTTCTGAGGCCGTGACATTGATCTTCTCTTCTGTCGCTCTCCGAAAAAGGCTCGTTCCTCACTGTGATCCTAACACTGAACTTATCCTATGTATCCTCATCAAAACATTATTTTCCTACTCCAAATACAGAAAAATGCAGTAATAACATTGTCTTGTGGTTTATCTGTATATGAAACGTACTTGTGGATGAATCTGCCTGAGTTGCCTGTAGAAGCGTGACCTAGGAATAGGAATCATGACAGACCAACACATGAAGAGGACTGTGCTTATATATTAAATATCCATTAAATGCCCTATACCTTGATCTGATGTGCAGTAAAATGCACAAATTATTATGCCAATATGAGAATTATACATTTTTCTATCATAAGGTTTATTGAGGGTGGTGTAGTGGGTTCAGTCAGTAGCTCTGTGTGAGGAGTTTGCAAGTTCTCTACATGTCATGCAGGTTTTCTGCCAAAGGTCACGGAATCGGTCTTCCAAACCCAGCCGTAGTGTCCAAGTGTGCAGGACTGACGTCCCACCCAGGGTGTTCCCCAGCTTTGAGCTGCCTGGGATGGGCTCCAGGACCCCCTGACCTCAGACTGGAGAGCTGGGTGATAGATGGATTGATGGATGGATGGATGGATGGATGGATGGATGGATGGATGGATGGATGGACGGACAGACAGACTTTTATAATGCACAAGCCTTTAATAAAAATTTAGAAAACAGTGGGAATGATCAGGAGACTGTTTGAAAATCTAGGAGCAAGTGTAATTTCACAGTGAAATCAAGATTTTTGCCCTGTCATTGTCCCTGTAAGTGTGGAGAGGCACAAATACTGGAAAGAAAATCTAAATTTAGCACATATGTAAAAATAACTTAAGGAATTTCGCACTAATTTGCATGATCACTTCAGACTCTGGCATTTAGCAGTTCTTCATACGGAGCATTAAATACACCTGCCAAAATATTTGATGTAAACTGGCATAAAAAAAAACCCCTTCGAGTAGAGAGCTGTCCTTTTTCAACTGTAGCTCTTGGCTTTAAATGCACCAGTCAACATCGCAGCTCACACCAGAAGACAGGACTTTTGTTTAAACTGGATTTCTCTCCCCCCCCCTCCCATTCTTGAGTCAGTTTAGTAAAGCCAGTACCACTTTGTCCCTTCATTTACCTCAAACGCCACAACTGTTATTTTAACCAGGTGACTTCACACTAGGTCAACACTGTGTGGTCATTCCTGACCCCCTCTATCCTGCCCCATCCAGACTCCATCAAGAAAATAGGTGTTGTTTGGAGTTATTTACGCCACTGGAATAGACTCCCTACGTATTAGTTTGAGCCCTGCAAGTCGGCACAAGCTAATATTTTCCAGGAATTCGGGCCAGCAGTATGGAAGGCGGTGGCAGGCTGCAGGGAGAGCTTCATCTTGCTTAAACTGCAGCTCGATGTGGGCAAAGGCTGGAGGGACCCCGTGGATGCCCCACAGCCAGGCAGGATGATGGACGTGGAGGTCGATGCGAACTCCTTTCCCCCGCCGTACCCGCCATCGCCACCTCCCGCTTCATATTTTTCCAGGAATGTGGTCTCTTTGGGGGCATGTCTGTCTGTACCTGTCGTTAATAGCACACACAAACACGCACACACTCCCGGGGCTCACAAATGCCAGCCGTCGTGCGGGGAGAGCCGCCAACCCCTGACGCTCTCATTTCCTTGGGTCAATCAAACGAGAAGGATTTCTCATTAAGCATCTTGCTATCTCAACTCTGCTGTCTAACACCTCCTATTAGCCATGCGATCTTTGCTGTAGACCTTTAAGAAATAATTTGAATATTCGCAATGGTCATCGCCTCGGGACTACAATATATTACAATGCTTTAACTTGTCAGAGATATCTGCGTACACTCTTCACGCTGCAAAAGTAGTAGCCGCCTTGGCTCGCGTCGGCTCTGTTTGTACTGTTGCGAGTAATTTTGCATAATCAGTATGCTCCACCGAAAAAGAACCCGTCTGACATCATCTTGTCTTCACAGGGCCCCGTAACATGTTTCAATCTGCAGTTGTCCGATTTGGAAGGTTACAGTTGTATGTCTTGTTGCTATCTGATGTTGCGAACCTCTATTTCTGAGCCAATCAGGTCTTGAGGCTTTTTCTTTTTTCTTAATTTTGGAAACCACAGCCTTATCCCAAGGCAGGCTACAGGAGAGTCGGCTCGCAAGCCTGTCTCAATCAGAGACAAGCAATTAAACACAGAAAGACGGGGAGAGAGAGAGACAGAAGGTATGAGACAAGTGCCGGAGGTAATTCAATACTACAGTGTACACCCAGCTTTGACAACCATTATTTATCCAAATTGAGGTGCTTACTCTATGTAAGTCATTTTATAAAGTCCTATCTGGATCTAAATCCTTCTCTTCAGGGAATGATTGTCTGAAGCTGGAGGTTTATCTGTGGGTTCATCATCTAATTGTAACCCACAAAGATAATCTCTAGCCTTGCTGTATTTAAGTGGTTGAGACGAATCAGTCGAATGTGTCTGCTTTGGGTTTGGGAATGAATTTCAGAGAGGTGTGCGATGAGCGCGAACAGATTCTTCAAGAGCAAAGGGCATCCTCCTATGGCTTTTAACACGAACGTACACTAAATCACCGCCACAATCACTGTCATAGACCATTGTCGGGCCTCTGAGAAACAAACGGTAGCTATCATAATTGCCTTTGCAAGATATTACATGCAATTGTTCCGAATCAAAGGCTACGTCTTTAAACAAAACCATCTTACATCTATGCCACACACTAAGAAATTCTGGCTCATACGACCTGTACAAAAATACTCCGATGCAGAGTTAAAACGCTCTGTGTGACACCATATGCTTTCTGAACACAAGATGGCACTATTTGAGCAGCATGTTCTCAGTCACTGGGAGTACAACTTGCGAAGAAGAGTCCATTGGCAAAGAGAAACAGGGAATCACTGACAGTTATTTACACTGTGGGTCAGGGCAACTTTACTGTCAATTTAAGTGGATTAGAAACCGGGGCTATTTTCTGTAATTTATATTACTGGATTAATTCCACAGTCAGCAGAACCCCAGGACAGTGTTCCATGCATCACTCCACCCTGCCAGCCAGATGTGTCACCAGACTGACCTCAGGCTGACGCTTCTTCCCATGTTATCTTCACCTCCATCTCCTCTGACCTGAAAATGTGTTGCGCAAGGCTTTTAAGGGAGCATAAAACGTACCATCTCACAGGACCTCTATCTCCAGCTTCAATTCACCCTTTTCGTTCTGAAACATTTACATTGCATTTACTTTTTATTTATTTAGCAGACACGTTTATCCAAAGCGACATACCTTTTTGAGAGAGCAGGGTCAGATCATCGCTGGAGCTATTGGGGGTTAAGGGCCTTGCTCAAAGGCCCAATACTTTATCCTTCTGCCTGCAGAAATGAGGTATTTTTTTTCCATCAAAAGCAAATGCATCTATTTTTGATTATTATGGTTGTTTAAGTTCCTATCTGGATAAACAGAACAAAAAGTGACTTGCTCTCAATCTGAGAAGTGGAAGTTAGTCATAACTGCATCACCATTTCGCAGACGTTTGTCAAAGGGCATGATGACTGATCCATGAGAAGGCAGTCAAGAACTTTCAGTCTGGCTTTGGCTAATTCTCAGCAGGCTACAATGACACAGCAAGCCAATCAAGGTCATCATCCTACATCTTCTGATTCACTTTTGTGTTCATCCTGGATGCATATTCAAGAACAACAAAGTCTGAGTGAAAACTGAAAGATGCTCAGTCATTAACAAAACGATAAACAACCTTGCTTTCTCTTGGCGGTAGCAAGTTATCTCAGAGTACAGAGCCTAGAGGTTCTCACCAGATGTTCTCCTAATAGGAGTGACCGCATAAGTCAGACTGGATTACAGCCGCAAAGCGTGCCCAGCCTGGAACCACACAGGTACGTTGGCATCTCCATACTCTCCAGTAGAGG
Source organism: Gnathonemus echidnorhynchus (assembly GCA_026776725.1). Classification (NCBI taxonomy): domain Eukaryota; kingdom Metazoa; phylum Chordata; class Actinopteri; order Osteoglossiformes; family Mormyridae; genus Gnathonemus; species Gnathonemus echidnorhynchus. The sequence goes on from JAODJU010000040.1 coordinate 33,578,843, forward strand.
GAGTCCGAGGTTTCACAATGGCTAAGCCGATCCCGTCTCGCGTGACCACTCCTTCCTCCAGTTGCTACCTAACCAGAACACCGAAAGTCTTTAAATTGCATGGTAAGTTGTGGTATAACTGAATGTTCAGACAAAGTTCAGTCCCATGTCTAATGACACACCTCACTCACTGCAATAAATCTGAATTAATAATGAAACCTAATATCTATGTACCTGCTTGAAAATATGAGAACCCTTTGTCTGAAACCACACATAAAACACTCAAGAAGAATAATGAAGTTCCTCACCAGTAAATAAAATTGTCCAGAAGATTTATGAGCTATGCTTCTACTCTCTTATTCTACCTGACTCCCAAAGTCAAATTTACTATCTTATAATTGCTTTTAAGATCGAAAAATCTCAATAAAGCTCTGTCTTGAAATACATACAAGGAATGTGGAAAATATCATGTCCTTCCTGCAGCTATTGACAGGGAACAGAGTAAGACTTCATCTATACTTAGGCCAAAGAATTTGCAGCATTACCCTTACCCAGAATTGGTAAACCCAGTAGCTACTTCTCTCTACTGCCGCCTACAGGCAGAAAGAGGCAAATGCACATGAAGATAGGGTATGAACTTCTTCAAGATTTATTACCAAGTGATGCTCAAGTCACACTGTTGCCCTTATTTTTTGTAATGAGAGGAGGTATAAGAACTTTCTCAGACTGTAAACCAACCCCAACCAATCCCAAGCAAATAAACACGGCAGAACAGCAGGAACAAAGAACAAAATTCTGCCTCCTCTTAGATGGCGTCTAACAATTTAATAGAAAGAAAAACAAAATGCCACATTGTTTTGTAAAGTCAGTGAAAAAAAGTTCACTTCTCTGTTAGAACCATGATCCCCCAGAGGGTGAATGACTGTTGACCTTACGTGACTCATTGAGGTGAAGAAAAGGCTTCTTACTAAATATTTGGTGTGCTACACTGAAAAGACATACTGTAGTCACCAATTAACACATTCACGCTTCTTTCCATTATTGTATAATAAAAATCTCCAAGAGATTCTACATGTTGCTGGAACACTCACAGCCTTTTTAAGCATGACTTCCCCTGCCTCAGTAAATTCAACTCTACAACGAAGTTGCATATTTGCTTATTACAGTTTTTTCTACACTATCGCAATATTTCTACTTAGCCTTTGCTGCATTCCTCTTGTTCCTCACTAAAAATCACAAATAATATGAAATACACATTCTCCAAAATGCAAATACACCTGTCACCAGAGTGACAATCTATTACATAATTTTGTTCTTTGGGAGTCCAGTGTTATCCAGTGCTATTTATTTATATAAAGGCCCCGGAATTTTTTTTTTGACAATAAAGAATTCTCTCCATTTATATTAAAAATTATAGGAGAATAGCGGGAATGATGGATTGTTTATTTGTCAGTAATTCTGACAGTGCCTGAATTGTCATCAGATTATATACCAGACCTGATTATTAATTTTGTTTTGACTTATTTGCTGCACTAACATTGAAATAATTGCAGTTGAATTCAGAAAATCTCAGAACAATCTCTTAGCGAAACAAATAAAATAAAACAAATCTGCTTACCGAAACCTTATGAAAATAATCTGCAAGATGTTTTATTAATTTTTTTCTCGAATAGGACTTTGTCTATACTGTCTATTTTCTTTAAGCATCACACGGCTATGACAACATGATAATATTTTGCACCTGTTATCTTTCAGGCGTCTACCTTACTGATCTGGGCTTCTCATGTAATCTGTTTTGCGGTACCTTGACGTGATAATCAGGTGTCATTGGTAATAGGTACTTCAAGAAAAAAAGAACATGAAAAACAGTGGTTCCAGTCCAGTGGTATGGAATTTAATTATGAAACAAATTGTCAAACTAAAGCTATATAATTTCTGGAAAGCACAGAACTTGCCAAAAGAATGTCTTTCATTAGTGGAGCCACCCCAAGGAATTTTCAGCCCAAGGCCATTGTAATTTTGGTCTGAAAAGGTGTGTTTTTCCCCAGACAGGAAGCTGAAATGTCCGCCATCCATTAATCCTATAAAACTTAAGGTGACTGAGACATTACATGAAACAATTTAAAAAAATCCCTGTGTCGACAAAAAAAAAAAATCCAAATTAGTAACGGGGAAAAATGGAAGAAAACAGATGCATTGGAATTATCTTCTTTTCGAGATGCGAAGGTACAATGTTGTCATAATGACACATATAGGTTATAAGAGTATTTCTCCTTCAATGAAGAAATTAAAGTGTAAATGGACAGGTTAGAAAATAACAATGGCAGCAGCCTAAATTAAACAGAAGTATTGTTTCCATTACAATGGCTATGTTGCAGTATGTCCAGAGGATAAATCCCCTAAGAACAATGGGGAAAATTAACATCATTTTGTATTAGAGCCTTAGTTATAGATCTCTGGCAACACCCCGCACTCTTGATGGAGACCATATTTATGCGTTTTCATGGATTTGCTGTGCAAAAAATGTCCACTGTAATGATTTCAACCTGGCTGACTTGTCAGAGCACACATTGCCTGCCAGAGCTTCCTGGTCGCTCATTTACTCCCCAGATGGGTGGTCACATGACCTCACAGGTAGCGAATAGGACAGCTTGCAGCAATCCGGTCCTTTCTACGCTTCTCGACATGCTCAGGTGTGGGACTCGTACAAGTGGTGAGAAGTTTACATAGCTGGAGCTCTGATTTCCTCTGTGGCAGGAAGCCAAAGAAACATATTAGACAAGCTTGTGACTTTTCAAGCTGGAAATTCTATATAAAGAACATAACAGAATGGTAAAGCCTCAACTGATATTAAGACAGGGTGTTCATACTGACTGCCAGGGCCGCACTGAGAAATTCTAGGCCCCATCATCCAATTTTTTCTATTCAAGTCCCCCTATGCTGGGCCCCCAGAATCTGCCGGGGTGTCCATTCCCTGATTGTGCCCCTGATCACTGCTAACCAGGGGCAGACTAACTTGGGGGGGGCCTACCCACACCAGCCTAGGGCCCCCGGAAAAGTGAGCCATTGGAGCAATTTTTGGAGCCCAAGGAGAAACAAGAGGAAATTAAGAATGATGGAACATCAATATACTAAGCAAAGCAAGGGGTGCCAGTAGCACTTAGCAATCAGGGTGGGGGCGAGAGCGCCGTTGGAAAAAGTTCTCCGATCAGAGGGAGAGGGGGGCTCGCGCTGGAAAATCGATCGGCTAAATTTAAGATATTTCGTATTAGTATAGATGATTACATCTTAACCAAAATTGTTATATAAATGGTTTGGGGTGGCAGGGGGCCTAATGGTGTGTAAGGAAGCTCCTGGCCCTGACACAAGCTTGCATTTGTGTGGGGGCGGGGTGCCTATTAAAAAACGGGACCAGTTAAGAGACTCACACATACACAAAGCAGGTGAAAGATTCTCACATACTCACTTATAGATATTTCAGCACTTACTCCTATAACTGCACCCCCCTCCCCACTTTATGATATTTTAAAAAATGACTTCTTCATAATAAGATCAAATCATCCCCTATGAGGTGGCTCAGCACAAGAAAAGCAGCAGCCCCTTGATCCCATTGATGATTAGATGGAGAGGCCAAACCTATGTGCAGGTGCTACAGCATAGACACTTAGTAATATATACTGCAGAGAAATATGGGGAAATAGATACTGGTTAAAATTCACTTTCATCTCTGGCATGAATGCACATTCAAGTGACAGGGAAATGGATTTTTGACTGCCGCCTTGGGAATAAATTTGTTCACTGATGTAATGATTTATAATTCGAATTTCAGTTCTAAATAAATTTGCTGAGACAGCGGTTTTCAGTTTCATTAAGTACATAAAATGGAAACTTGTTAGTCAGTTCCACAGTGGTACTGGTAATGGAAAGTATCTTAACAGAATTCTTAATGCATGCACTTAATGTCTTGCCCTGGATCATAAAAATTGAGTGATCTTTTGAATAGTATCCACAGAATCACTTAGAGTGGCAAAATAATGCAGCCCTGGTCTTTATGGTACAAAATGGAGATTTCCCTTCACGAAGAGCATCAGGAATTACACTAAAAACAGGCGGATGAAAACATCTTGCTAATTTTACTAATTAAGTTTAGCTTTAATTTGCTCTGTTTTCCTTAAGTGTTCATTCCGCTTGTAATGTTTTGCTTGAAATTAATTCGGTACTCATAAGTGGACCATCTAGGTTGGAAAAAATATTAATCAGAAGAGCAAATAAAAAGCAGCACTACACTGTGTTGCTTACTGATGGTTTTTCTCATCCCAGCATAGCTGAGAGGTTTAACAGTCACTCTGTCTCGGTGACGGTTCCGGAGATTGAACAAGGCCTCAAAAAGCCCTCCATTAGTCACTGGAATTCTCTCTCCATCCGTTCAGGTCATTATCTCAGTTAAGACCCCGGTGATAATGATCACATTCATTACCTCACTCCATCTGAAAGCAATAATCCGCTGGAAACGTCTCCCTGATTACCGGCACCTTAAACCTGCCCATGCCTTATAATCCCTGCAGCCAGTTCCTACAGCGCACAGAGCTCTGTAATTAAACGCTCAGCCAGGTCGGCCGGATGCGCTTCCAGCTCCCGCTTCCACGGCAGTCTCGCCAGTTTAGCTAATCTGAGGGGCGATTAACCAGTTCAGCTTGCCCACACACCGACATCGCAGCTGGACAGCTTGCAAGCAGATTTGGGGGACTTTGTACAAAGAGGCTGAATGGGGGGTGGGGGGGATGCCCAGACCTGTCCACTTCTTCTCACTTATATGTCTTCTTTCTGTCACTCCGCATTGCTCAAGGTCTCCATCCTGATGACGATGCAGAACCCAGCATGGAGACATAACCCCGGCAAGGCAAAGGGGAACCCTCCCCAGTTTCAAAATTCCCCATGTCTCCATGCTTTTTTATCGGACACTATAAGATGACAGCCACGTGAAGGCAAACATAATCTCCACTATATAAACCCTCGCACATCCCACAACTTGACTGACAGCAAAAGTAGTACATTGTGCTCCAATAACAACTGTGTGTTACGTATAGTGTTTATGTACCAAAGATAATGTCCTTCCTACCACATTACGTAACACATGCATTACATGTGTTAGTCAGATGGGCCCAGTTCCCAAGTACATACTCAGAGCATGTGTGCCATGACTGCTTGGGGTCTAATTAAATTTGCGGCAATGGCCCTGCAGGTTTCCTCCTCTGTGTATTACAATCTGAGGACATCGCAGTGTCAGTCACACCTCCCCATATGTTGTCAGGGTGAGAGTGAGGGAGACGCCTGTTTGCCTTCCCCATGCAGAAAAACATGGTGCAGGAGACGTGCACTCAGATAATCATCACGTTTCTCGTGCGCTTCCATGAGAATGCCTTTCCTGGTGGCCGGTCTTGAAATAAACAGCAAGAATTGCGATAGTGAGTTATCAAAAGACCTTGAATCCCAGAATCCCAAGAAGGCCAACTCTCTGAGCACCCAATCACATGGCTCTGTACTGCTCTGAGAAAGGAGGACTACAGAGCCTAGCACTTGACACAAAGCAAATCATTCCCCCTCCCGCAAAACTTATCAGGGTGGCCGCTGGAGAGCTTTGGGCTCATAAAAGCACCGCAAAGTTATAACACAGCCCCCGCCATGTATTACATGTAGGGGGGAGAGGGAACTACCTCATGGTTACAGGCTGGATGATCACTATCTCCGTGTCTGTGGACTTGCGCCCTTGTTTGAAACGGCACTCTCGCCTGCCTTGATACCCTGTCTATCAGCACGCAGCAGAATGTAGGTTAGCACAATGCCAGTCATAAGCAACCCTACAATGACAAAGAGTGTGATTGTAAGACAAGGATCAAAAACGATGTTTTAAAAAGTACTTCAGTACGAACAGTTCTTCATTTTTTCAAACTCCGATGATGTTTTAAGCAGCTACTGCAGCTTTTCTATGTCCTGGATTTTAAGGCATAATGATTACCTCAGTATTAACAATAAACCCACATGAGACAAAATTAAGATATGACACACATTGTTTGAGATCGTGCCAGCTATTTCCACTCATACCTAAATGTAGGCATATACAGTATCGCTTTGCGCAACCTTTACTGCATACCTGTACTATTTATATATTTGTATTTAAAGTGCTTTTTTAAAGCAGAATTGTCCATAGAAGATTTATTCAACACCCTTGTGAGTGTGGCGAATGTACCGTAAAAGAAAGCGTTTTTCCTGTCCGACGTCTACATGTGTAGTAGCAAAACGCTGTATTACGCTGTCACTTTTTTCTGCCCAGTATCTGGTCGTGTACCGCTAGTTCGGAGAGAGGATCGAAGCGGCGTCGCTCTTTCCCCACAGTAGGCAGCGTCCCGGTCGCTGTCACACAACCGACACGGTGGCCACGGCGTCCCGCCGCGCTAAATCTCCGCGAAAACGGCACGGGGCTCTGTCTCCATCTTAAGGACTCTCCGTCCAGTAGTCTATCAACACCACCTCGCTCAAATATATGCCTTTCAGTTATACATATAGAATTAAACTGTGAAACCGCTTACATTTTAACAGAACCAGACAGAACTATAAAAGTTACTTTTGAAACACAAACTACTTGCCTACATTTAAAATGAACAGTGGAAACAGATGTTATGCCGTTTGAGGAGGAAAACAACCAGGCCCTGTTTGTGATTGCAGGTTTGCGGGGTTTAAATAATCAGTTTCTAATAATCCAGTGTTAGTCGCAAATAGTTCATAGAGCTGGGAGTTCGTGTTTTTATCCGTTATATTTCTGTGCAAAACAATCATACAGCAGTACTCTCAATAATCTTAGTGTCTTAGCCTAATTTACCACCTTATATTAATTAAGGTTAACATCCACAAGGCACAGAACAAACGTTTTTATTGCAGCAACATAAGTAATGCTTTAATACATTGTATTTTTTCCAATTAATTAACGTACGTGTTATAAAGGAATAAATACAATTTAAGTGTTTTATATACAGCCAGATTATGAATATCTTTACACTTTGTACATAATTCTACATCCACAGCATTTTAAAGTCAGTATTTGCAATTACTTATACTCACACATACATGTTTGAGGAGCCAAAGGAACGATCATATAAGGCATAAAACATCTAAAAGTACATTCATAAGATTAATATTTCATGCAGATTGTCCCTTGGTTTGTTCATAGGAGCTCCACTTCTGACACTTTTAAGTTTTTAAGAAATAATAAACAGCAATGACTATCAAAAATGAAAAGAATAATTGCGCTTTCACAACTTTTCCGTAGCCTACCATGTAGTGTGTTGTATAATATAGGCCTAATTATGCAGATAAATGAATATCTGAGTCGTTGAGAAGTTTTACATTGACTGTAAAGGTATGTTAATCCCGATGCCAGCTATATGGAGCTGTATTTAAATGACAAGTCAAAATATTGTTAAGATTACTGTTTTACTTTGCATAACAGAGCCTCTTGTATCTCTTCACTGGACGTCTGAAGCTGGAAAGCGTTCTGTGTTGTTCAGAGAAACATTAAGCATCTTAAAAGTAAACTGACGAATAATCAAGAGTAGAAATGCAAAGAAATCTTCAATATATATGATGCTGATTTAACTATTTAAAAAGTACTAACGTTAATAATTTTTTAAAAATCGAAAATCTAATTATTCACCATTGTTTTATGTGCAATCACTACTATATAAGAGACATTTTTAGGTAAAAAATTTACATAGGTTAGATGCTTCCAATACGTGATAACTCAAGTGAACTTCATTTGACAATAAGCAATATGGCTTGCAATATTGATAAATATCCATTTAAGGAATATATATAAATAATTTATAAGCATTGCATTGGAAATTCCGCCAGACAAATGGGCTGTCGTGGCGATTTAAAAATACCGGACGAGTCTTTTTTGGGGTTTCGCGAAAACTCACATAAAACGCACATCAAATTCACATTAGACGCACATGCGTGATTTTATTTTTTATAACCTACTAATACTAAAGGAAAACCGACAGTACATGGGCTTTTAATTAAACACCTAATCTATACAAAGAATGCACTAAAAGAAAAGAAACTATTCGCAGTGTGGTGTGGCATAAAATGCATGAGGATTTAACGCGATTTTTTAGAAAGACTTGACTGCCCAAGTTTATAACTAGCAACAAGTTTGCAAATGGGGCACCGTGCTCATCATCTTACCTCTCCAGAACGAAGCCAAAATAAGCATTTTGAGAATCGGGCAGACTTGTAGAGCGCTTGCTTTGTCAATCCGTAATTTTCTCATCTTGGACATTAGAAGGAAATTGTTCACAGGCTGCGAGTATATTTAATTATCAGTTTAGACGTCAACCGCTTTGCGTAACATAATCCACTATTGAACGAATCCGTCAACGATGCAACTGAAATGTTATGTCCAGATCATTCATTTGGTTGACTTGTGAGACGTGTTATGAAAATCCTTGGTCTTAAGATGAAAGCTGTTATATTCCGAAATTAACTAAAACGCAACGTCACGGCATTCTGTAGCGTCTCTCAATTCCAGCCTCACCAATTCACTTCGGAGTTTCTCCCTTTTAAGAAAGTTAAGTCCGCGTTACCGAATATTGCCTTCTTACAACGTGACACACAGACGATCGTTTATTCCATCACTCATTTGGTGCAAATCGTTTAAATGGTCAACGCTGTTATGCGCGTAAGGGGAAGGAGAGAGGAAAACGTCCTCATCTCATAGGCGAGGCTGCTCTTCAACTTGTGTCCCCCGTTTTATCTCACATCCACGATTAAACTTGAGCGTGTACTTTTTTCCTAGTGGAAATGGGCAGGCAGTGGGCGGTGCAATTCCAGGGCGTTGATTGGAGAGGGCGTTATCGTGACACGTCTGAAAGCCAATAGATTTTGTCGATGAAGTAGGTGAGCAAAAAGGTGTTACCTCAGCCGCAGCCAACCAAATCGCATAATGCCTCCCAAATAAACCCAGGACCGGAGACAGGCGTGGATGTGACTGAGACGGGCGATAAGAAAACGTATTTGAAAAATTTTGACCGTGTTGTTTGCCCCAACTCTACCGTCTGAATGTTGGCTAATCTGTCAGAAATAATTGTCTTAATTCCCGTTTGATTAAAAAAGTTTACCATGCATTTAGTTTGAAATCATTCCTAAGTTTTTATGATCAATAAATCAGTTACATTGAGAAAACTAAGGACAATTATTTGACAGATGTAGAGGTTGCTTTTCAAATATGATGCAATAAAACGATGTTTTAAAAAAGTACTTAAGTACGAACAGTTTTTTTTTTTTTTTTTTTATAAATACGCCGGTATCTAAAAAGCCAACGAAATCTATGCCATATGTAAGGGGAATATACGCTGCGCTTAATTCTGTTCATTCACACCATCTTATGCTCCAGGGTAAGAGAAACCTTATAAGGGTGCCCTCAAAAGCCAGAATAACGAATACTTAGAATAACGTATGTGGGAAATTTTTCATTAAAGTGTTATTTTCTCTTTGACTTTTTTTGACAAAGGCATAAATACTGTCAATTATTGTAATTATTCCGTTCTAGCCTATTCAACTTCAGATTCCATTCCTTTCTGCTTTCTTTTGTAATTTTCAGCCCGAATGCTTACTGAACATTCACGAGAGGAGTGACATTGCCCTCTGGTGGTGACTGAATTCATTATCGCCCCTTAAGTTGCTTATATTTTTATCTGAGCATTAACTTTATAATGCTGTATTTTAACTTCCAGTACAATACCCAAAAGTATGAATACAGATGAATATTGTGTCGATTTAAAATATTAGAATGCTAATATTTTAAAAATGGAAGTGTGACGTTCTCGTCTAGTATCATCGAACTGTATCTTAAAATCGTTTTGAGTTATGGTTACAGCTTTCATTCGTAGCTTGTTTAGAACCGTGAAGGTGACAGCATCAGATATGTTTTTTTTTGTTGTTTTTTTTTTTAACAATACACAGATGTGTTGTCCAAAGCTAAGGTAATTCACCTTTTAAAAATTGCACATGTTGTACTTCGTTTATGTATTTCCTGTTCATCATATATTTACTGCAATTAATATCTGCAGAAAATTACGAGGACGATCCATCATACTGCTGGATGAATATATTTTCCATAGCGATCATAGTTCTTAGCTTCTGGTTTTAATGGGTTTTCACGTTTTCAATTTAAAAGTATTATTTTGTTCGCATATATACATAATTAAGTGTGGCGAGGTGATTGAAAATCGGCGTGAGATTCTAGTTCAAGATAACCAAAATCACAACATAAGTCGATTCAGCGGTGTCGATCGTGCAAAATACTTCATCGGAACGTCATATTAGATGTCCATAATATGAAAAGACATCCTCACTATTACACACTGACAACATGTCTCCTTCATTTTCCTAGCAACAGGCGTATGTGGGACCTCTTTATCCTTGCTAACCAGAGGCTCCTCCCATTCCCAACTGTTCTAGATTAGCATAATTCCTTTTAAAGCCCTTTATTGTGATGGGTAAAGTAGAATGTGTCAGTCGGTACCCTATCGCTGCTCCCCGAAGTGTGATATAGCTTGTATGTATTTATTAATAGATTGCAACTTTCCATTATATTCTAACAGCATTAGCAGATTGAGGGAGATGCCCAGTTGATCTTTCCGGAGCACCCCACTCGCTTTCCCAGATGCCTCAAAAGCATGGTGGGCATTTGCCCGTCTGCTCCCCTTTACACAGCACAGGCCATATGTCGCAATCCTACAGACCTACCGGCTGTGGGACTAGTGGGCACATTCCTCACTGCTGACAACCAGCCGCCACCTAACTAGAGAAAGTCCTGGCTGACAATGCAGTGCTCTATTCTAACTGTGCTTATCCGCTGTGTTTTCTCCCAGTTAATAAGCCAGAAGTGCAGTGCTTAGCTCTGTGGGTTAGAGCTCTGTGCTGGTGTTTAACGTCACTGATTCAAATCCAGTAGTCAGCTGAGTGATGTCAGAACTGGAGACATGTGCAAGGCCTGTAACCCTAATTGTTTCTAATTGTGACCTTGGCTGAATCTGATTTCTGAATCATATGTTGAATTGTATTATAGTTTCTGATAAATAAATACATGTGAGGAAGTCTATAGGACTTTACTGTTCAGACCAGTAGAGAATCAAATCTCTTAAAACATGTGTGTTTAATGCAGTGTGGGATTTTCAGACCCGACAATTGCAGTCATTGTCACCCAGCCTCCCACTCAATCTTGACTCACTGCTCTCTTAATCACTTAATAGTCTCTTGGAGGACATGACAGCTAATCACTGTGATATTTAACACAGGTAGGGGTGTAGAATCAGGAAAGGAGGATCTTTAACACGTTGGACTGCTTTTTCAAGTGTGAGGCTAAGGGAACTCATTGACTCTAAGTGAGTCAGATACATTGGAGAGGTCAGCCTTTACGGCAGGAGATCAATTAGTATCTTAATCTAATAACGCAAGTCCTCCATGCAGTAGACTACTCATTATGATCAACGATGCCCCATCCTGGGATATTCCCTGCCTTGTGCCTGCAGCGTTCGGGATAGGCTCCAGATTCCCACAACCCCAAATAGGACAAGTCGGCACAGAAAGTGGATGGTATGTACTGATTGTGGACTTGCTAGGCAACCACAATAGAAACAATTTGATCCATTATTTGAATTAAAAGCTGTTTTAGCTGATAAGCCATTGCTTTAAAGTGTAATAGATGACATCATAAGTTGTTTAATGAGCTGCAGGTCTGATATATAGCTGCTCCCATTATAGTGATACAATGTAAAATGCTGTATAATACATGTCTATTTCAGTTTTAGTAGGTGTGTGTAGTGAGTATCGGTGAATATAATTGTATTTATGAGTTTTTCTGAGTATCACCATTTCTATTCTAAAGTAAATTCAGGATTTAAAATTCTTTATTTGTTTTCTCAAGGGCTTAGCATCACCCAATGCAGTTTGTATTTACACGTGTATGTAACTCAACACTCTCCTTATCTATGGTTTCTATATTGTAGCGCCAGCGGGGTGTGCATGTCCCAGCATGCCCTGCAAGTAATTGTAAATAGCCTCATGTATGTATTTGTTGTTCATAAATTGTATTTCCCTATTGTCACATGTGTATTGCCTGTGTCTTCCGTGAACCTTGCACAATCCTCGTGTGTTTCTAGTGTTCTGTAAATTACCCACCGTATGTGTACCAGACTGTCCAGCGTCTGACCTCCCTGTGTTTCCCTCCTGTTTAGTTTCGGCTCGTTGGGTGCCTGTTACAGTTCTGTTATAGACTGCAATTAAAGAGCATTTTTTTTCCAGTAATAAAGTGTCCTTATCCTTTGCTGCTCTTGTGGTGCCTCTGGCTGCTCGGCGCTACAATATAATAGTCAAAGGTTACAGGCAACTTACTTAGATTAAGCTTGTCAACGCTTTGCTGGTGTAATTGACCATTGTGAGTCAACCAAAATAATTTTACTGCAGACTCTTGAAATATCACATTTTTTTCCTTTGTGGACGTATGATATTTTGCAGTGTGTTACTCAAGACTTGATATCAAGTAACCTTCCTCATTACATTCTTACAAAGAAATGCTTAGCAGGGGGACATCTGTCAGAACCAATATGTCACAGTGCTCATTTCTCACCACTGTGTCTATAGTGTTTTATTTTCTTTTTTCAGGCAAACATATTTTTATTATATACTATCGCTTTACTAGCAGGAAGTGTTGTGGTCAAGGGCAGAGCTTGCCAAGCCGATGGATGCTAATCCAAGTCCTGCAAGGGATCCTGCTGCTACAGCTGGATACTTAACTCCAAAAAAGTTGCTCCAAAAATCTTACTATGTAACTGGTCACGTTGGGTAAGGTAAATTGAATTTGAGAAATGTTTCTTTGATGGTGCAGATTGCTGTTGTTTTTACAGTGACCCACTGGATAGCACTGCAGCCTTGGGGTTGTGGGTTTTATTCTCACCCCAGCTATGTGTGTGTGGAGTTTACATGTTCTTGCATGTTGCTGTGTGCCCTGTGATGTACTGGCATCCTATCCAGGGTGCCCCTCTCTTTGCCCCTTGTTTCCTGGCTTGGGCTCCAGGTCTGCCATAACCCTCTTTTGGATACATTATTATTATAGAGTGGATGGAATTCCAATTCCTATTAAACAGCTTTCATTATCTAATATTCAGAGAACAATTCCAGGCAATTCCTTTCCATTTCTCTTCTTTCAATACTTGGGGAGCACCTGAGATTGGCTATAGAAAAAACATTCCCCAGACAAATGGACAATATCTGCCCAATATATACCCAGTGGCCAGTGTCTTATTTTCACATTTATTTATTTATTTATTTACTCTAAGGAATGGAAGCCTTGGTTGTACTCTGAGTTTCTTACTTGGCCTGGCTCTCTTGAGAGCAGCAGATGCACCTCAGGCTCATTGAGCCGCATCTCGGATGCTCATTAGTAATGGTAGCCACAACAGTGGCAAATACATTTTGCTGCAGTGTCTTCACTGCTTTTAATTGTAATGGTTTTAATATGTTTGAAGTCCTATTTAAATGAAGACTATTACAAACTACAGACTGTGTCTTAAGCAAAACATATGTTTACAGCCAAGGGGCTGTAAAGTAACGGTTACATCATTATCTGTTTTCTTTAAAAATGTTATCACATACAGATCACATTTCGTAAGAGCCCAGAGACAGTTCTGTACTGCAGTGGGACCGTAGCTATTTCCCCTCACTGCTTCTAATACTATGACCAATTTGCTCCTTGACTGACAGCCTCCCACCCTCAAGCCAGGAGAATTCATACTGCTCAACAAATGAAGCACAGACATTTTATTCCACCATAAATCTACAAGAAAAGAAAGGGGGGAAACCCTGCTGCTTGAATGTTACAAGACAGAACCCCGTAGAGAGATTGTTTAAAGAGTGGCAGTTGAAGGTGCAGTGCAAACGGAGTGCTGTCAGCTTAAACCTGGGAGATATCTCAGCCCTCCTCTCTATCAATGGAAACCCGGAGGCCTCCGTTACCGGGGCACAGTCCTACTGAATCAAAGGGACTAAACAAAGACCAGCATTATCAAAGGAAGCCGAGAGCGCGAGGAAGCAGAATGCTCTACACACAGATGCGATTAACGGCAACACAAGGAAATCAGCAGTAGGTCCATTTCTGGAATAATGCTGTTCGTTTTTGTGAAGTTCGGTTTTGGAAAACAACAATGAATTCACAACACAGGAAAGGAATGCAAAAAATTGTTATAAAAAGATTATACAGAAAGTCAGTATGTGTTGCTGATGTAATGTCATCCACATTTAACATTGTTTCAATTGTGTTTTTACATAGGGAAAATGTAAGAGGCTTTACTTATTTAACAGTGTTCTTACAAACAGGTCCCAAGTAAAGAGTTTATAGAGTGTGTCAACATTAGGAAAGGAAAACTTAGATGCAGTTCTTTACTCGATTTACAATAGCCACAGGTTGTCTAATACCAATGTGCAATGATTTTGGTTTTGATTTGGAGTATTAACATCCACAAACATCAAGCCACTAATGGACTTGAATTAAGATTAAAGTTTCCCTAGTACCTGTGCACAAAACCTCCTTTCTTGGGGGATTCACATGGTACAGCTGCCCTTCACCATCAAGTCCATCCACTATGGAACCTCAGCCTCTTCTTGTTATACTAGGAAGCAAGTTCCACTACTGAGCCCTTAGAGAAATCAAGGAAGACAATGACCAGTTCGGACTCTATATGCAACTCTCAACACCGATACGCTTTCCTCTGTAATGCAAGTTATTCCCTCAAACTGCAAGATTCCAGCTCCAAGGGAGATAGGATACCCTTGGCGGGAGACACTGTAGATTCCTTCATAATGGCCGCTGATCCTGAGTGCCTCTCCACTATTACAGCTAAGTAGTCAGGCCTTTATGACATCGAGGACCTGTCATAATCTGAGCCATTTCTGTCTCCCAAAAGACCTCCATCAGTTCTTTAATTATGTCACATGTTCATCACATGGTACCCATGTTTATCACATGTTCATCACATGGTACCCATGTTTATCACATGTTTATCAGTCCAGTTAGGATGAGTTTCCAATGAATGCCCAGTTGAGAGCTTTACTTCACCTTTCAATTAACTATTCAAGTCCAAAAACAAAGTGCCACACTAAGAGTGTTATGGAGTGTCACGAGACCAGCTAAGGGATCATAATGCTGGGCTAGTAGAGGTGCTCCTGGAATAGATAGGTGTTGAGGCATTTCTTGAAGGATTAAATTCAAGTCATAAATAAAATGACAGAATTTCATTTGGAAGCTTATTCCATCATTGAGGGAGCACACATGAGAGTAAAACTTTTATGTGGTGGAGGGATCTCTAGGAGGCAATGGCTTGCTGACTGAAGAGGGTGAGACAGAATATAAGTCTTGATGAGTGTCTTGATGGAGATGGCTATCCATCAATGGCTTTGAAAGCCAGCACCAAGGGCGCTAATAGGGTATAAATGAAGGGAGACAAGGAGGGTTATAACATGGAAGAATTACAGATGATTGAACAAAAAGCTCTATACTGTACACCTGGGAGAGTGAACTTAAACAAATTTTGTCTGCTATGTTGCAGAAGTGTTCATCCTTAAACAGACATTTCAGCCTGCAATCAGAGCATCCATGTCATCACAGAAATGTTCCAGACTGTCGACAACATAGTGAAAGTCCTGGTGGCATTCTTAGTAGCAAAGTCCCAGGATACTCAATGTATCAGCTGCACGTACTCGTGTTCAACTCACCACCATCCAACACAAGGAACTTATTCTATCTGTCAAGAGTATCACGCATTGGATTGACTCCACCACTGTCCTAAAGTGACTCCTGTCAAAATCATGTTGCTATAAGGTTGTTGCGGGCACCAGAGTCTCTGACGCCTAGGAGCTAACGGAACCACATATTTATGTGAACTAAAAAATCATGCTGATGATATGACTTAGAGCTGAACTTAAGCTCACAGATGACAGTTGCCAGAGCCAAGAGTCTTAAATCATCATGACCTACTGTCCCAGATGTTCCTACATCTGAAGCTTCAGTTGAACTTTGTAAGTCTAGTTTTTTACTTATTATAATTCTCTCCCTGATGCAGGAGCATTCACTACCCTCCTAGAGCTTGTTGAAGTAACTGTCCAAGCATGTCACTGGGTGGCTGCTTCCAGAAACAACGTAATAGCCAAAGACTAGAAGAATGCAGAACTTGCCTTGTTGAGGAAGGTACAGAGAAATAGTTTGCCAGAAGAGTTTGCACTTCTATCACCTTGCAAACTTGTTCCAAGAATCAGAAGACTACTGACCCTGGCACCTGACCTTTAACAAGAAACCCCATTCATTTGTGTTTAGAAGGGCAGCTTCACAGATGCAACATTCAGTGGTGCTTTATATCCAACACTTTGTCATGAATTGCATAGCACGTTCTGGATCCTCCAGGGTAAGGAAGCCATCTGTAAGTACTGTATAAGTGTGATTGCACTAAATGTTGCAGATGGTGAGGAAACAGAGTCAACCCTAAGATGGGGGATCTGCCACCATCCAGTTCACTACTACTCACTCAACCCACCATCCAGTTCACTACTCATTCAATACATCTAGATTTGTTGACTAGTATGGATGGAGATTCAGAGCTCCACTACTTCATTGTCTAACAAGATAAACCCTTCCAACTGCTCAACTATTAGGTCAATGGTGCCTTTAAGGGCATGCTCACACTTGGCCCGGTTGCCTTGTACCCTGCCCAGTCACAATTGCCCACACCACCACTCCCACACTGGCCGGCACTCATATCGCACTTAACAATCCTGGCCTGAACACGCTTTTGTCACCTCCATGAAACTTTTTGTAAAAACATAAAAAGGAAAGTGCTATCGCCCAGCAGAATGGAGTTTATGATTAATGGCCTTATTTTGTGCCTTATTTGGAGTCATTTTGGGCATGATGACACACAGATTTATCAAGTATGCAACGTAGTGGTTTTTATTTATTTGTGCTCCAAAAATACAAAGATAGTCCCACGTTTTACCAAATATCTCAGAGTGTTTGTAGACTAGTGTAGGATACCAATACTGGAAAGGTACTGTGGTGTCGCATTGTTGAAAGCAGTTCGGTGTTGCATTCCTTTAGTACTGGTATTAATTACACTATTACAGACATTGCCAACGCTATATATTGCTAACCATCAAATCAGAACCATGGACTCAATATGTTTGAATCACTGCCGAAACTCAATTATAGCCTATGTCAGAATTGCACGTATCATGCTATGTCAACTAGTTAGTTATATAATCTCCCTAACTTCAAGTCAGTGATATGTGTAAGGAATCTATATAATATAGCAAGATCTTATAACAAATGAGCTATATTAACATCTTCAAACTACCTATGTTATGCTACACTATGATTTAAACAGTTAGATAATCAAGCATAATGTACTGTGCAGGAAGTTTTTTTTATGTTTATTGAGCAGATGAATGGAAGAATGCAGAAGAAACTGCTGTAACATTTATGGAAGTTTATATTATCTGTTCGTTATTTTTTATGGTGGAGAGTAATGATGATGAGCTTGATCATGGAAGAAATATATTTTACAGTTTTGTGTGCTTGTATGTTTTTCTTTTATTCATCAGCACATCGCCCTCTCAAAAACCATTTAAAAAATCATATCCATACTAATCCCCCTCTCCCATACTAGCTCCTAATACTCTCCTTACACACTAATTTTTTGCAACACAGTTCCGCTGACAAAAAAAAAACGTTGCAATCTGTATGGCCAACCCGATTCAATCCTTCCAGGTTCGTTTGGTGTATAGTGTACATGTCCGCTTACGTGTGTCAGTCATATCATTGACGCCATGTCTGTTCCATACTTGGGCATGGTTAGCGATCACGCTACATTCGTACCATGCCCAAGTCTGACTAGGTTGTGACCAAATTCAGGGGCTACATCCTTCGAAGGATGCGGTCTATGTAGCCATTGTAGGCTGTGTCCTTGGAAGGTTCACGAAATGAATCTTGGAATCTCAGCAAAGAATAACACATTTCTTGGCTGCTTTTGATGGAACCTTTGAAATGGGACAGCTTGTTGCACTGCTGTGACACATTCAGTCTTCAAATGCAGCCCTAGAAGGATGCAGCACCTGAATTCGGGCACAACCCTAATCATGCTCTGGCCCACCGCTCCAAGCAGGCCAGGGCACGGATATGTATTTGTATACCATGCCTGAACCCGGTATGGAGAGATCACACTAGTCAAATGAACTGGACTTTGGAGGTCAAACGGTCCGGATCGGCCAGTGTGAGCACACCCTAAAGGAAGCAGTTCTAAACTACTGGAAGCTTTCAGTGTCCTTGAATCAACTCTGCAGGCACAGCTCTCCAGCAAGCAGCTTTGCCTCCTTTTTAATCTCCCTAATGCTCAATATTTTGGTGATTCTTGAGAGCAAGAGATCTGATCTGTCAAACCTGACCTTTACACTTTACTGTAGGAACTCAGACCACCACTGAGGAGGTTTTGAGGACCACACCTATTGAAGTAGAAGACATAATCAATTCAAACCCCCTTGGATTTGTCTCCATCTAGCAGATGTGAATCCAGTCACTCCTAATACCCTGCTGATGGGGCAAGCCGATTTATCAACCCTGCAGGTCATCTGCCTAAAGACAGAAATCTTCAGGCACCGCAGATGGAGATACAGTCATGTCTTAGCTGATCAGTTCTTGGTTCATTTCATTAGAAATTATTTGCCTAATCCTCAGCCCCAGTCCAAGTATAACTGATTTACCCCCTGACGCAATCATCAAGACAATCAAACTCCCATGTGCCCTCTGATCTGTTCACAGATTGCAAGGTACAAACTGTGCAGGTTGGTCAGGGATAGGACATATACACAACCAGTTTCCCAGCTCATCAGACCTCTAGCACTACCACAGGAAACTCCAAACTAGCCTTCAGTCAATGGCTACCACTTTTCCCCCATAGTAGGGGGTAGCTAATAAAAAGGTCAGCAACTTACCTCTAAATATTTTCTGTTCCTCATTTTATGGACAAGCTCTAGTGAACATACATATATTGCAGGAAACTCTTGAACTGTTTCTTATTAAGTTTCTTATTAAAATCACAGTATTACTCAACAGCCAATTAGCAGTTACGTATGGTGATCTTTCCATTCATTCGATTTTATTTAAAGCAATTTGTTCAGTCCTTCTATTTAGCAGATGCCAAATCACTTGGTGGAAAGTTTTCAGACAAAGTGTGGTGAACTTGTCTTTGTACTCGCTGGTAGGATTAAGTCATCGCGAATCAGTTCATGTGTGTCAATGGGACAGTGTGTGTCATGGTTAATATGGTGCTGTTATTATCTGAAATAGTTATTAATGAGTCAAATGTTTCTTGAGCATTTCTGCTGATTTGTTTCATATTATTCATGCTTAGTTCACTTGTGCTGTTTGTGTACTCTCAGTTTAATACTTTATTGTCGCATCTAGCAACAGGAATTATTACTTTATGCTTGTGACTTAATCTTGTGCTAGTTTTTCTCCTATTCTGATACGCGTTTTACCATTCAAATTACGCTACCGCCTGATTTACATATGGCCTTAAAGTGACAGTGATCTTGTTTATAACTGCTTGACTATTGCAGCAGGTATTATTATATAATTTCCCATAATGTTTACAAGAGCTGTTACAGCTGTGTCCATGTCATTATCATTAGTTCATTAGTATATTGTTGATTATCATTATATGAGTTATTGTGTTCAATATGTGAAAATTCTACTTTCATTTCTTTTTCTCTGTTTGGCACAGAACCCATACATAAATTAATTTTGTACGTATGTATTGGGTATAATTTGCTGTTAAGTCAATGAGTGGCATGGCTATGTGTGTATTTAAATAAACCACAATCTTGGACACCCTCATCATTGCATGCTCTTAGCAGACAGCCTGTTTTGATTGAAAATAGAACAAAGAACTGCACCTAAGGATTTCTTCTTGGTATTCAACACCTTCACAACATACACAAAACAAAACCTTGATGACTAGGAATAAGTATTGTAACTATCCTGTTAAATAGTGATAATTATTTTTGCCTCAAAATCTGAATTATGATTTTATGACAAACAAGAAGAAAATTAAGAATGAAAGAAAAAAATAATAAAATACATTGAGCAGAAAAGCAGTGAAGCGGTGAAAAATGTTAATCATGCATGACAGCCGAGGTACTGTGTAGAACTGAAATATCTCGCAAGTAATTCATGGCAGTATCATTCCAAACAAAATGATAAGAGCAATACAGTTATAAGCTTAAAAACTGGTTACACTAATGCAATGAAAAATGTGAAAAATTTAGTGAAACTCAAAAATCCATCAAGGACAAATATTTTGACAGATAATGGTTCTTGTCTTTGCGGATCATTAACGCCTTCTTTAACTGTAAATGCAATAAACTGCACAATATCATCTATCCATATATCTTGTAGAACTGCTTTTCCAGTATAAAGGTCAGAGTGAGCCTGGAGCCTAAGGCAGAAGGCTGGGAACATCCAGGATATGCTGGCAGTTAATGTGCAGCATTAAGTACTGGGATATCTACAATTTCCATTGTTCCACCACAGGAAAGATACCATGTTATAAATATTATGACTATCTTCAGAAATTGTCTGCGAGTGTATGTATATGTCTTGAAAAGGACTGGCATCCCATCCAGGCTGTACCCCAGCCCTCTGCCCTGCAATGGACTGGCATCCCATCCAGGCTGCACCCCAGCCCTCTGCCCTGTAATGGACTGGCATCCCATCCAGGCTGTACCCCAGCCCTCTGCCCTGCAATGGACTGGCATCCCATCCAGGCTGTACCCCAGCCCTGTGCCCTGCAATGGAGTGGCATCCCATCCAGGCTGCACCCCAGCCCTCTGCCCTGTAATGGATTGGCATCCCATTCAGGCTGTACCGCAGCCCTGTGCTCTTTGATGCCTGACATAAGACCTCAAGTCTCCCACAACACTGACCAGTTTCTGGAATTTCAATAAATGGAAGGATGCATGGATGAATGGATGGACAGATGATTGGATGGATTTTCTTAGACATATCATGCTACTCTCGTGCCAAAAATATCATATTTCTGTCCTGATAAAGTTGTAATGTTTGTATTCTGTCAGGTAAGGTCACATAAGGTTGGGGGGTATATGCTGATGAAGCGCGTTGCCGCACCCAGCACATGGCGAAACTCCTGACTGGCAACCCCCCAGGCAGACACACAATCCAGTCCCACCCTCCGGAAGTGACCATTCATCTGCCACAGCCAGTTGTTACGTTGGCGTCCTCTCGGCCTGGTCCAGCCCCTCAGGTCCTCAGCAATGAGGATCCTGCAAGCCGGATCACCGTCAGGGAAATGCGCCACATGGCCGTAGTGCCGTAACTGACGCTCATTCACAACGCAGGTAATGTGCCTCATTCAGGACCGACACAAAGTCAAACCAGCGGTACCCAAGGATTCTCTGAAGAGACACAGCACGGAAGGAGTCCAGTCTTAGTCTCCGGTCACTGGACAGCATCCATGTCTCACAGCCATACAGCAAGACAGGGAGCACCAAGACTCTAAAGAGTTGGACCTTCGTCCTCTTGCAAAGATATCGGGATATAAAATTCCAAGCAGTTTATCGAGCTGAGCACACTGATGGCTTTTTGCTATTCATTGTCCAGCTTCAGCTCTGTTCAGCTCTGCATCCCTGGAGCTCCCGGAGCCTCAGTGTGCCAGCTGCTTCACGTCTGCCATGTTTGCACAAGCTTTACTGGACAGGATGCTGCTGATCTCATAGCTGCTGCCACTGTACATCCCGTCCAGGTCAGTTCTGGACTTACTGTGTCTTTGTTTGTTTGCCTGCTAATTTTAGAGGGTGGTGTGACCATTTTATACATAGAGTCGATTTTACACCGAATTTTAATCTGGTTCCATACATATTCTTCAGTTTATCACAAAATCTTGGGACTAGATTTCATCATATGCCTGCTTTTGCCATTCTTTCCAAGTGCATAAAATTGTATTTCTTGAATTTTTAACAATAAATTTGCCGACATTTTATTTCTCATTAATGTTTCAAATTAATTGTTCATGCAAGCGACTGAATAGCTTATAATACTTCATTAGAAATGGACAAATCTTTGACATTAAAGTACAAAGCAGAAAATGGTGACAAAGTACATGTTTCCATGGAATTTATGCTTGCCAGAGTTATTGGTAAATGCCAAAATGATTGACTGAGCTAGTCACAGTCAGAGCAAACACTTACGTATCCACCCACATATAACTGCAACCTGTCTCTCTGAATAAATTACATTCTGAGCTTTTCTCTGAAACTGGATGTAAGTGAAGAAGACATTCTGGTCAGACATTATTTAACAAAATGCAAGACAAACAAAACATACATCTGTAAACCAAAGCTCATTATTTGGCAAGTATTTACAGTCTAATAAATTTTATAATTTCACATCTATCAGGCAAATTAACTTCTGCAATGCACAGCTTGTAAAATTGGCACATATTAAATATTTAAATGAATTAGTCTTTTAATTTTTTTCTTGCTGTTTTGAAATTTTAATTAGGATTTATAAACCTGGAAATGCTTGGAAAAATAGGTTTTGGTGTTTTCCAAATTTATGACATTCATTTTTAGCTTAAAATCTGATTTACCCAAGCATGCATGTTTAGAATATTAATTGTAGTTATTTTCTCATATTGAGGGTCAGATTTTACACGGTGAAAATAATAATGTATTCATTAGAGTTGTTTTTCTTAAAATCCTACCTCAAAACTCCCTCTAGTGGATACTTAGAACAACAGAATGTAATTTCACTCATTATGAAGTACACAACCATCATTGTCTATCTAATAACTGATTGGAAGATAGATAAATGAGTACTGTGTATGATTTTATAGTGTCTTTTGATTGGCTGTAGTTGATTTTATTGATTTGACATGTATGCATTTGATTTATCGTGTGTTTGTGTGTGTTTGTGTGTGTGTGGGAAGGGAGGTAATGTACGTATTACATTGCGGGAACCTAATGTCTCCACAATGTCATAAAAAAATTTTATTTTGACGTTGCGAGGACCATTTTTTCAGTCCCCACAAGGGGAAGCTCAATTTTATAAAAATCTTTGACTACAGTCAATAAATTAAAGATGTTAAAAGTCTTGTATGTTGTTCGGTTACTTATGGCTAAGGTTAGGGCTGGGTAGGGATTAAGGTTATCATTGATGGATTACTGTTTTTCTCACAGAAACCATTTTTCGGTCCCCACAAAGATATGGAAGCACTGTGTGCATTCTAATGTCTTAAGATATATACAGATGACTGGCTCTCCTTTTAGGACATCAGAGTGTCTGTGTTTGTATAGATCTGTCCACTCATGTAGTAAAAATCGCATACATTAAAGCATGCTCAAGATTTTATGAACTTCCCAAAAATCATTTTGGCCTTTTAATTTTAGTTGACCATGACAGCAGATACATTTGACTTCTTTTAGGTTTTCTCAATCTGTTTGATAAACATCAGAACAAACATAATAAGAACAGTAATGACATTAACAGACTGATTTGCATGTACTTCCATCCCCATGAGTAGCCACACCTTTGCCACCTCCCCTTGGAAACCTGGCTGCAATGTATGCAGATATTAATTTGGATATTAGGTCCACTAAGCCAGGGCACTAAACAGCAATTTGCATCTGGATTTCTCCCTCAGGACCTGCAGGTGCATTTGAGACCTAGATTGCCCACAAACAAAATTTGCATGCCTGCCTGCTAGTGCTGATGCAATGGAAAATGAAAGGTAAAAAGACCCAAAGGATCAACCATTTTCTGGATGGAGACAGATGTCAAAAAATAGCATCATGTTGAGTTACCAGCTAATACAAGTATCACAGACTGGATAGTATATGTCTAATTAAAGCTTGTATCTCTTTTAAATGATAGAGAACCAGCATACTTTAAAATCAGATGGATCCAGAGAATAATTTATGTCAATTTCATGACTTTTGACATGAGATCGGGCTTCCCGTCATACCAAAGTGAGCCCTGTGACATGGAGCCCTCGCACAGTAGTGCATCCCCTGTCCCCTGTGACATAAAGCCCTCGCACAGTAGTGCATCCCCTGTCCCCTGTGACATAAAGCCCTCGCACTGTCGTGCATCCTCTGTCCCCCTGTGACATGGAGCCCTCGCACAGTCGTGCATCCTCTGCCCCCCTCTGACATGGATCCCTTGCACAGTCGTGCATCCTCTGTTCCCTGTGACATGGAGCCCTCGCACAGTCGTGCATCCTCTGTTCCCTGTGACATGGAGCCCTCGCACAGTTGTGCATCCTCTGTCCCCCTGTGACATGGAGCCCTTGCACAGTTGTGCATCCTCTGTCCCCCTGTGACATGGAGCCCTCGCACAGTTGTGCATCTCTGTTCCCTGTGACATGGAGCCCTCGCACTTTCGTGCATCCTCTGTCCCCCTGTGACATGGAGCCCTCGCACAGTTGTGCATCTCTGTTCCCTATGACATGGAGCCCTCGCACAGTCGTGCATCCTCTGTCCCCCTGTGACATGGAGCCCTCGCACAGTTGTGAATCTCTGTTCCCTATGACATGGAGCCCTCGCACAGTTGTGCATCCTCTGTCCCCCTGTGACATGGAGCCCTCGCACTGTCGTGCATCCTCTGTCCCGCTGTGACATGGAGCCCTCGCACAGTTGTGCATCTCTGTTCCCTATGACATGGAGTCCTCGCACTTTCGTGCATCCCCTGCCCCCTGTGACATGGAGCCCTCGCACTGTCGTGCATCCTCTGTCCTGCTGTGACATGGAGCCCTCGCACAGTTGTGCATCCTCTGTCCCCTGTGTCATAGGGCTCTCACACAGTAGTGCATCCCCTGTCCCCTGTGACATAAAGCCCTCGCACAGTCATGCATCCTCTGTTCCCTGTGACATGGAGCCCTCGCACAGTCATGCATCCTCTGTCTCCTGCTGAGCAGTAGTACTTTCTTTGGCTCAGTCTTCCATACTCACGCAGCTACAGCTACTAGAATGGCAGAGATCAAAGGAGGGCCGACCCCAGGCTGAGCATGCCTTGTTCTTTTATTTTACACTTTCTTAGAAAGAGAACTAAGTATCCTATTTTACCAAGTGCAAAAAAAAAAAATTCATAGACTGAATTCTGATTCTGGTTCTGATTCTTTGCTATGTTTTCACAGCCAAACAAAATAGCAATAACCTGAACTAGGTAACTCTCCAAAATTCCTAGCTGGAAATGCCTGAGCATGCAGGACACAGATTGCAGCTTCCAAAAGCTTCGGTCAATTGCCGCAGCAGGATTGGGATGAGAGCGCTGGAATTATTCGTTTACCTTATTGCCATTTGTGATGACATGCTACTTGGTCAACCTTAAAAGTCAGCCGCACTCAGCTGTTGAAAGGATGAGCCTCCTGTGAAATTGCCATTGATGATGGGAAATTCTAATTGCATTACTCTGATTAATATGGTTGCCAAGGGGTGGGAGGCGAAGCCTGATGCAAGACAGAGAAGTGGTTGTTGGCTTGGCAGCAGTGAAAGTTATTATTTGATGTACATTTCTTAAAATGTATCTAGAAGTGTGTTTTGAACTAACTGTACTTCTGTCACAGACATTATGCTAGTGAGAATCAGCATTTCCATTACCTGAGATAAAATGTCCCCATGCACTAATTCAATTTTACTTATATAATTCATTCATGCATTTAATTTTGGTAAAAAGGTAAAGATCATTTTAAAGATCTATTTGTTTTTATACATTCTGACTTGCATTGGTTTTATAGGTCTTTATTAACATTTTTATTTTTGTAATAAAAGGTGTAAATGATTTTAATAATTATACTTCATAATAAATTATTTGGACCTTAAATAATATATATATTATTATACATATCTACCCACACACAAATAAATAAACACAATTACAGCTGTTGGCTTCCTTTCAAAATGGCAACAAATGATTCATTTCACATCTTATGACATGTTGCTTATTATGTCAATGAAACAAGCACCTTTTAATATACAGTACAGAGTATTATTTTCTACGACATCCTTTAGCTAAATATCTGCATTATTAAAAGTCTTAGAGGAATTAGGCACTAGAGAATTATTGTGTATGTAATATTGACTACTGCCCCAAATCAAAAAAAGTTGAGATGGTATGGAAAATGCATTTTTTTTTTTTTTTTTTTTTTTAAAGAAAAAAAAAAAAAGCACAGTGATTCTGAAATTTACTTTGACTTTTATTTCATTGCAGACAGTTTGAACCCAAGATATTTCATGGTTTATCTAGACAACTTCATTTCATTTGTTAATATACATCAATTCCTCCATTTCAGGCCTGCAAGACATTCAAAGTTAAATAATGACGTGATTTCCAACAGGTCATGTCAAAAGGTGATTGTAATCATGATTTGGTACAAAAGCAGTATCCATGAAAGTTTGAGTCTTTGAAGAGCAAAGATGGACAGAGGATCTCCAGTTTATCAACAAATGCATGAGAAAATTATTGAAATATTTAAAAGCAATGTTCCTCAAAGAAAGATTGTAAAGTATTTCCATATTTCTCCCTCTAAAGTGCATAATATCATTAAATGATTCAAGGAATCTGGAGGAATGCAAGGATGCAAGCCTAAGCTGAATAACTGTGACCTCCGATTCCTCTGACGGTACTGCATCAAGAACCATCATTCATCAATAGCTGATACAACCACATAAGCAAGGGATTACTTTGGCAAACCTTTGTCAAGCACTACAATACAGAGTTACATTCATAAATGCCACTTAAAACTTTACTCTGCAAAAAAGAAGCCTTATGTTAACCATGTCCAGAAGCGGCATCAACTTCTCTGGGCTCGGAGGCATCCGAGATGGACCATCACACAGTGGAAACGTGTATTGTGGTCAGATGAATCAGTATCCCAGATCTTTTTTGGAAGAAATGGATGCCACCCAGATGAAAAGAACCAGCCAGACTTTTATCAGCAAGTCCAAAAGCCAGGATCTGTCATGGCCTGGGGTATCATCAGTGCCCTTGGCAAAGATAATTTACACTTCTGTGATGGCACCATTAATGCCGAAAAGTACACTGAGCAACACTCGCTACCATCAAGACAACACCTTTTCCAAGGCTGTCCATGTATTTTTCGATAAGACAATGCAAAACCACATTCTGCACACTTTGCCATGGCATGGCTGCAGGAGAGAGTGCGGGTGCTGGACTGGCCTGCCTGCAGTCCTGACCTGTCCCCAATGAAGAATGTGTGGAGAATTTAGAAACAGAAAATGCGACAATGACGATCCCGTACTGTTGAACACCTTAAGACATGTTTACAGGAAAAATGGGACAAAATAGCACCTGAAACACTTCATCTCTTCTTATCCTCAGTGCCAAAGCATCTTCTAAGTGTTGTGAGATGGAATGACAACATTACAAAGTGGTGAAGGCTTTACCATGCCAACTTTTTTGGGATGTGTTGCAGGCCTGAAATACAGGAATGGATGTATATTAACAAATGAAAAGAAACTGACCAGACAAAACATAGAAATATCTTGGGATCATACTGTCTGCAGTGAAATAAAAGTAAATTTCAGAATCACTGCATCTTTTTTGTATTTGCATTTTCCATACCATTCCAAATTTGATATGTTTCCCTTCAATTCATGCCAGCTTATACAAGCATCCATCTTCCAACTGCTTATTAAGAACAGTACAGGGCACGAGCCAGAGGACACCCCAGTCAGGATGGATGTCCAACGCAGGGCACAGGACACACCAGACAGGATGCCCATACATCACAGGGCACAGGATAGAGGACACCCCAGTCAGGATGGCTGTCCATCAGAGGGTACACATAATGAGCAATTTAAAGTTACCAATTCACCTAGCCGCAAGTTGTCATACAACACAAGGAGAGCAAAATGAGCAAAGGGCAGTGGTGTCTTAATGGTTAGGGAAGTGCACTTGTAATTGAAAGATTGCTGGTTCGACTCCCTGACCAGCAAGGCACCACTGAGGTATCCTGAGCAAGGTACTGCCCCATAGCACTGCTACCCAGGCACTGAATTAGCTGCCCCCTGCTATGTCACATATGGGTTAAATGCAGAGGACAGATTTTGTTGTTGTGCACTTTGTGCTGTGGTGTGTCAACAATGACCACTGATCACCAAATTCTACAAAAAAAAAAAAAAAAGCTTCTGGGTGCAATTTTATCCTTTTTGACAACAAATGCAGTAGAAAGCACATATATGCACGAGTTGTTTTTTTTTTGTTTTTTTTTTTTTTAAAAAATTGCTGAACCATGTAATCCTTGGTGCATTCATGCATGAACATTCAAAATGAAGCTGAGAAGATAGGGAGGTGCGAAAACTGGGCGCACTCAGAGTAAGGTTGCATTTTTATTCACCGGCATGCCTTTTCTGTGTCTCATCAGCTGGACACCTTTCAGGTTCCTGCAGACAGTACAATCTATTCAGCCAGTAATTAGTGCACAATGAAGCCATCTGCCGAAGCATTTGGAGTCGTCTGGGGGCCAGTGTATAACCAACCTAGGACACTTATGAAGAGCCGGACTTCACTGGTAGTCAGCTGATTGAACTGCTATTTCATTCTCTAGTAAAAGAAGACTGTATAGTAAATCACTATAATTTCTTTGAATAAAAATGTTCACAAAATGATACAAGTCCAAAAAACAGTTTCATATCCTTGAATATCTTTAAAGTACATATGTATTTCACCCATCCATCTCCTGACTGCTTATTCTGAACAGGGCTGGGAGCCTGGAGCCAATCCCAGGCACCACTGGGCACGAGGCTGGGTTCCCCAAATGGCTTACAGTCCATCACAGGGCACAGACACGGACACACTACGGACAATTTAAAGACGCCTGTTAGCCTAAATGCAGGTCTTAGGGCTGTATCCAGAGGGAAACCCACCAGCCACAAGAAGTGCATTCGAAAACCCTCTTTGGAGGTGTGAGACATCATGCAGCCTATTTCAGGCATTTTTGCCATTTTAAAAATGGTGGTGTATTGCAGTTATTAAGAAGACTGTATTTTTATAGTAGAAATGGAGGAGCAGACCTCACTAAGTAAAAACAAAAAGCAGCAGCTCTGAATATGGGAACATGAAAACTAAAATCAGGAAGAGCCAAATACCCGGTAATACTCATTTTATTAATGTAAAACACAACTACATGTTTTTATGGCTCAGTTCATCCCCTGTATGTTGATTTGATACAATGTTAACACAGGGGTCAGCTACCATAAACTCTGGTGCTATAAAAGGAGAACCAGCCGTCTGAATATATCTGAAGACATGAGAATATCATGCATAATTCACTGAGCTGTAATGCTCTTGTGAGATCCAGAGCTGGATTTCCGATAAATAAAGTACATTGTCATTAGTGTCATATTTATTTACTTGGTCTAGGTCAGCATTGGTCTGTATGGGGTGGAATGGGACTGATTATGTGGTACTGCAGTTCATATGCTCGTACCTTCCTACCATCTGTTCAGTGGTGGCCTTTATGGTGACAATAGTAGTGCAATTATTAAGTCCAAAAGCAGAAGAACAGAGATCTCATCTTTAGCAGTAGCAGGAATATGTTAAAATGCCTTGACATTGACTCAAAAATCTGTTCCATCACCCTTGAGTTCTGGAAACACTTCTACAAATTCTGGGCATAAGCTGTTCACACAATCCAGTATCACTTACTACAGGGAGCATGATTGTGGCAATGGGAACCTAAAGATGTTTGCTGCAGTGGGGTCTAGAGGGCGGAGTCTTGTGAGCACTTCCTTTTTCCCCATCAAGGACCATACTCAGGTTACCAGTCATTTGTATTAAAATATACACACAGCTACTCATGAGATAGATCATGTAGATTTCGATGCACAGTATTGAAATAATTAGTGCAGTGAGTGTAAATGGGAGGGTGAAGAAGGAAAGTGGTCGGTGTGATGTAAAATTTCCACTGCCAATGATTTCAATGTCATTATTAAAACATGTGATCCTGAAATCATTACTGCCACAAAATGAGAACATGTAGGCAGCTGATTAGCTGCTAATTAACCAAGAGTGTTTTTGGTGCTCTTCTATTAAGCTTGGAAGTGACATTGACCCTGCATGTGAAGAAAGACATTTGTAATTCATAAAGGAAGAGGAACACCTTAATGTTACTTCATGAGCCAATCATGTTGTGATATGTTGTTTGCTTTTGTTTAAAGGCACTAAATGGATTTTTCATTTGCAGAAAGCTGTGTACATGTTATGCAGCAGCTACAGAATGGCACATTATTATATTAAAAATGGTTCTAAAAACAGATAAAATGCATCTCCTTGTCTGGCAAATGCTGGGCGTGCTTTAGTAAAACCTATGGCTTTAGAACAACCAGGTTATGAAGATTGTTGAAGTTTGCAGTTTCTAGCCTAAATGGCTAAAATATCTGTATTTTAAAAGTTTTAAGAAAATGGTGACGAGAAGTTCTGTTATTGGACGACAAAATGAAGCACTTAAGTACATTTCTCAGGAGGAGTATGGCATGAGTATGGCATGACACATGAGTATGGCATGAGTATGCATGTGTTTTGGATAAAACCACGCAAGGCAGTATTGGAAAAGCAAAGTGTATTTTACATTAAAATCAGTGAGAGGCTCCTAGCCAAGGTAGTCTACAAATATTAACATTCATTTTAATAAGAATAGCTGTCAGACAAAATAAAACCAGCCCCAAAACTACTACTTTGAGCCAGAGAGCACCCAGATGGGGTGGATTTAAGTGGTATATCATCTTGGTAAGTGGTACATCTTCTTATCATCTTATGGCCAAGCCAAGAATATCAGTTATTATCAGTGATTAATTTATTCTCAAGGGTGATCTTTAAAGTTAATGGCCGAGTGTTTCAGATCCTTTTTTATTATTTGACATTTACGTTTGCTAAATGCAGATACTTCTTTGTGAATATTTGAAACAGATGTTGCAATCAGGGAGGTTCTCCTCATGAGGTGTTAATTGCTAATACAGGTAACAGTCTCAGTGGGGCAGTTTATAGTCATATGTGGTTACAGGAAGCTTCCAGACAGTGGCAAAGATACTGTGTAGCTACAGCCTTGCTGGTTAAATTGATTTAGATTTTCTATGCAAAAATCAGTCTTCAGCGGAGGACAGGATACCTGAAAATAAACAGGTTCTTTGCGTGTTTGATATCTAAAATCTTTCAGAATTATATTTCTTTTTTTAAATGAGACACTCTTTGTGGTCCCATCTAGTCTTATCAGACACAAGGTTACAGTTAATATGACTTGAAGAATTGAATGATATTCAGGTTTAAAATGTATAAAATGTGCACTGGAGCAGATGAAGGAAGACAAGATACATTATAACTCTACACAGCTCACAAAGGCTTCTGGTTAGGTTGGTTTGATTTTCTGGATTGTTCTGTCATCCAGCGCTGGGGAAACAGCACTCTGCAGTCACCATTACAGAAGCAGAACTGTGTTAGAACACAAAGCCCATTTGGACCTCGGCAACACAACCGGAAGAAAGTGGTAACAAGACAGCACCTTCCAGATGCTTGCCGCATGGGGGGGGGAGGGGGCGTCTCGAACACACGGTGCCTCCCGCTGTTGCCTCATACTGCCATCTGGAGGAATGCCCTTTCTCCTCCTCCCGCGTGCCAGCAGAGGCAGGTTCCTTTAATGGGGGTAAACTTGGGGCTGGGAAGAGGGCTTAGCCGTGCATTAATGACCAACACCAGCTCTGCACAGACCTGCTGCCTCCTTCTTCTGCAGCTTTAGTCAGACAGTTTCACCTCCTACACTTAGATAATGCCATAACCATTGGGGTTCTCAGTAAAACAAAACTTTATCTTTGATAATTACTTTTATGCTAATATATGGCACGTGTGTAGCACAGTGGATTAGTGACTTCACACACGTGGGTTTGATTGCCAGCCCTGGTTCTGTGCCTCCTTTCCTGTGCTGTGTTAATGTATGTAAGACTGTGATGGACTGGCACCCCAGCCACGCTGTCCCCTGCCTCCTGCCCAGTGCTTCCTGGAATAGACCCCGGGTTTGCTGTGATACAGCCATGGAAAATGGATCAATACACAGTATGTATAACTCAATGAGCATGTATAGTAACTGAGCCTGGAAGCTAATATACATTTGTTCTTCCCAAATATGTGGCACATAAAAACATTTTAACATCTTCTGGATCCCGTAAGACATTATGTTGGCTTCTCATCATGCTGATAAAGTAAAATAGTTGCATTGCACATAAATTTGCAGAAAGATGCACCTGTACTGTGCAATGTTGAGTCATCTGCATTTACTAAAACGAAGGGAAGTGATTCATTAAGGAGTCAGCACATCCATTACTGTTATAAACATCACTCAGGAATCTTTATTTAATCAGTGACTAAATGGTTCTATGGAAAGAATTTTCTTAAATGCACAGTCAAAACTAATATTTAATGGGATAAAAAGTCAGACGCATGATTGTCTCTGTAGTAATTTAACTGTTCTTAACAGTAGGGCCACACAGGGACTTTTCGAGCTGCACGTGCTCGTGGACAGTAAAATTCACTGCTGGGGTGTGTGGGGGGGGTGGGTGGAGCCCATGTGGTAAATTTTAATGTGATCGTCGACAGTTGAAAATTGGCACTTGCCAAAATTTGCCAACTGGGGGGGTCCCTTAAATGAGGCACTT
Organism: Gnathonemus echidnorhynchus; assembly: GCA_026776725.1. Classification (NCBI taxonomy): domain Eukaryota; kingdom Metazoa; phylum Chordata; class Actinopteri; order Osteoglossiformes; family Mormyridae; genus Gnathonemus; species Gnathonemus echidnorhynchus. Next base: position 33,611,657 of record JAODJU010000040.1, read on the forward strand.
AGGACTCAGAATCTCCCATGACAAAAGGGCCAGGTGCTCAGGCACCCCCAGCTCCCAACCCTGCTAAACAGACAGAATTTTTACACCTCAGGATGTTCAGATTTGCTAAAATCTACACTTCAGCCAAATCTGTACCTGTATCTGTACCCATTTACACACAAACTAAAGCTGTCAGGTGAGCTGTTTGAACAATCAGTTGAAAATACTCTGAGATATTTCCATAGTAACCAGTAAACTGCATTCACAAACACACTGTCCATGTCACTGTCAATGAAGCCTAACATCCATCCATTTCCATGACTGCTTATCCCACAGTGGATTGCAGTGAGTCTGGAGCTTATCCCAGAAAAGAGAGGGCAGAAGGCAGGGGACACCCTGGGTGGGATGCCAGTCCATCACAGGGCACAGGGACCCTGGGTGGGATGCCAGTCCATCACAGGGCACACATTCAAACACAATCTCACACTATGGGCACACAGTGTGATGCAAAATCTGCTAAATGTCTGTTTTTGAACTGTGGGAAGAAACCGTAGTAGCCAGAAAAGCAGGGATAATATGCAGATTCCACACACACACAGCAGGGGAATCAAATCCACAACCTTACAGGCTGCCTGCAATCTTAACAGAATACTAAAAACAAGAAGCAGAACTTCAGTGTTGCTTTGTATCCCTTTTCATGAGTGGTGTGTAGCTCAGCAGGATAGGACACCTACACAGAACATCATGGGTTCAAACCCTGTGGGTTGCAGAGTAGTAGTATCACCATTGGGCCCTTGAACAAAGCCCTTATCCTCAGCCGATCTGTGTTCTGACCCCAAAACTTGCTTTCACCCTGATTCTAACATACGTATGTGTCTCTCAAAGAAAGCGAGATGTGAAAACTATTACTATTCTATTAACTGCCACCAGTTTCAGCTATTCATGATGTGGCACTTAGCATGAGTTTGGAATGGAGTTTACACCTTACTGTACCTAACTGCAGTGCTCATACCTCTTGTAGAACCATCACCATCCATTTAGGCTCAAGGAGGACGCTCCACCCACCAGCCTCATTTGGAGATGCCGTCATGGGGCAGATGGGAAAACACTGATTGTTTGGAGGTTTTGACACTTTCAAGGTGAGAGCTTTCACTGCATGTCTTTGCCCTCAATAAGTTATTATTTTTCCACTTTTTGGTCGTTTAACTAATTTGGTTTGACACAAGCTGATGCAGGCACAAAACCTTATTATTTTTATGCGAGCAACTTGTCAGGAGTTTTCTTGGGAACTCTTGGTAGCAGGTGGTGCAGTAGGTGTTTGCTGGTAATTTTATCCTTGACATAAAATCCCCAGGTAGCGGTTACACAGTCTGATCTGTTTCTAGTGCCCAACAAGGACAGCCAGTCAGAATGGTAATACCTGGAGTGAGCGTCGGCTGCCCATGGACACTGGCCTCCACAGGGCGAAAATCCATCAGTGCACTTAGGGCCAAATGCGGTGAAAAACAAAGATTAACGTGCATTGCTAAGACTCCAACAGTCTTAAATTATTCCGTATGTGGCCTATTATATAGCACAACTCAAATTGTACCAATGTGCATAAGGTCAAAGGGGCAATACACAGGGTAGTTCATTTTATTGAGCTGAATCAAACACAAAGGGGTTTCAGAATAATGTTTTAATAGATGCTGAGCTTTTTCATTTTTCTAAATGAAGACACAGTAAAACCAGTATATAAAAGTATATTATCTTTAGAATCACACATTTTAACTTCAAATGCCATTATTAGGATCATACTGATGAGTGTAAATGACAATATGTCCATCTGTGTTTGTTTCCCCTCTTTTTCCCTTAGCAAAACAGTTAAGAGACAGAGATTTGCAGAGCCTTTTTCCATAAATAAGGATCACGCAATGGTGCAGATTGCACCACTAATCTTGGTAATAGCAATTAAGCAAAGGCGTCTGCAGAAACGGCACGGCAGCCATCCGCCAAATGTGCCACTGCCGCTTGGATTACGGCGCCCCCTGGAAAGCGGCTCCGCCAGCCAAGGCACTCCGCCACACGGCAGCCCTCCTCTGGGCCCCGGCGAGCCAGCCGCCGCCTCTTTTTTCCCCGGGAATTTTCACAGCCTCCCGGCTCTCTTGGATGAGCACCAGGTACGCAACAGCTTCTCATGAATATTCAGGACTCCATGTCAGGTTTGTTTGCAGAGATGGACACCTAATTGCGAAATGCAGAGCTACAGTGAGCAGAGGGAGATGCTTTTTCGGCTGTTTATCCACGGCCAGGATTAAAGATCTGAGCTGCTCTCAGTCCTGCTGAGGACAGATCCCGGCTTTACCTATGTTTGTCATATCTGCGCATCATTCATCAAGCAAATCAAAGTAACAGTAACTTTTCTTGACAAAAAAGGTGCTGCCTTCATAATTATTAGGTACCACATTATAAGGCATTTTAACATATTAATAATTCTAATAGGAAAGTTAACAAACCATGTGAGTTTCCATGCTTGAGAGTGCAATACTTTAAAGCCTTAAAATAAGAAGCATAATAATTAACTGAGAACACTTTTCCCCAGCCAGCTACCCTGGTCTTTGTGGACTTAATGCAAAAGCATCTGTAAAGTAGCAGAAGCTCCTTTATATTGTGAACCAAACAGCCCGACTTCAAACCTTTAAATTTTATTGTACATTTTTAGCTGCACAGTTGACGAGCCGCGCAAAATCAGACATGCATGATATGAATCCTTTTCTAGCCTCTTTTGTTCAGGTACACAAAAGTTTCCTTCTGAGGTCTCTCACTCTGATATTCTGTGCCTGTTAAATAAATGAGTGCTGTCGTATCCCAAAATCTCACCATGTTTGGATTCAAGTAATGATACCATTTTTAGACCAATTTATAAATGTCAAAACATATGTGATTTTGTGTGTGACCTTCAGAGTAATCACTTGACGTGCATTTCCATAAAGGTCACCAAAATTAAAAGACATTTAAAATGAAATGGTGATACTTCTAAGTGAAAACAGCCAATTAGATCCTTAACCTAGCTGAAAATCTTAAACATCTTTAACAACTACTGATTTTTGAACGTGTACAAATTTTTCAAATAAAGGCTTTCATACATCACTTTCAGTTACTCCACAATTCCTCACTGAAATCAAAATTTGCTTCTTGCAGATGTTGAAACAGAGGATGTCAAGACAAAAGTCTAGACTTAGAGAAGGTCTCTCATGGTATGGTTTTCATAGTTATTTTGACAAGTACATTAAACTGCAGTGGTTGTAGACTGGTAGAGCATTTTCAGTATTCAGGCATTGTTCACTCACTACATTTCATTCACTTGTTGCAGTCCAGCTTCCTCATATTGCAATCTGACCCAGACAGGATTGCTGTAAACACGCACAGACTCCTCCAGCATTGTTAGCGGCTATCCTATGGAGACTCAAGTGAAGCATGGTCTCTGATTGATCTGGGCTGCACAGCAAGACAGACCTGTACAATGTGGTTTTGGGAGATCAGAGCAATTTGCTTTGGCTTGGCTTTCACATTACATTTATTTATTTAACAGATGCTTTTGTAACATACAAGTAAGAATCAAAGAGCAGGGTCAGCCCACATCCCAGGAGCAACTGGAGAGAAGGACCTTGCTCCACAGTGGTGAGGTCACTTTGCTGGGCACAGGATTTGAACCAATGAAATTCTGCAACTTGCTAAAATGCACAGCAGCCCAAAAACAAATGTGAAGCCTGGAAGAAAGTGTAAACCCAATATACAAAGCCAGGGCTGGGATTTGAACCCAAACCCTACCGGTGCTGGGCTACAGCACTACCCACTGAGTTACCATAGCACACATCTTACCTCCCAAATGGACATAAAAAACAGATAATGTGATGCTTTCGGGCAGAACACACCATCTCCTGCCCCCATCCCCCCCCTTCCCCATCTGCTACCTCTCTGTTCATCGACAGCCAAAGTTTTTTAAAGCTATCCTTCTACCTTCTACTATTTGTTGCTAATTTGATTATCTGGGCTGCTCCTAAATTCATTTGGTTTTTCAGGTATTAGTGTGAGATATAAAACCTGCAGGCACCGATAACTTCAGCTTGTATTTTATGTGAAGTTTTCAAATTGGAATAAAAGCAGCACTTTATAGAGCATAAGTAGCAACCTAAAGCATTTCATTTTCTCTTTCATGTGTGTCTGTGTCAGTGGATGTAATAATGAGAAAATAAACACAGATTTCTCATATTTAAGCTATCATACAGCTCGGGGAAATACTTTGGGAAATATGTGTTTACAACTGAAGAGCCGTTTACACAGTTCAGCTGGAGTCTTATCTTTCTAATCCAGGCAGGATTAAGCAGAAGCTGATACTAAGCATTCTCCCGCTTATTTCTGATTTGCCTGTTACTCCCTGAAAAAAAGAAGAAAACCCCTAACCCTCATACAGAATAAAACACTTCACCAAGTTCCTCATTCATTTTGTCCAGTCATCCCTGTTGCTGGCATCCTAACTGTGTTTTTGGAAAACGCGAGGAGTGGTTGTTTGGTTCCAGTATACTTGTGAGGCTTAGCGGCATTGCAGTTGTTTGTTTCAAGTGGACCAGCTCCCAAATTCTTACCATTAAAGCTGGTGGCAGTGGCAGCAATCACAAAATGCAAAATAACCACTTAAAACTGACATTACAGGGCTTGTTGTACTACGAGTTACTAAATGAATTTCAATTGCTAACTCCTGTGATGAGCACATAATAAAAATTGTTCATGAAGCAAGCACTTTATTAAATATATTTAGGCCAAAATCATGAGTTACTTCATGGAGTTAGAGGACAGTGTATCTATAGTGGGAATTTGGACCATTCTTCTAGGGAAAAGCCTCCAGTTCTTTGAGGGATGATGAAGGAGGTGGAATTCCACTCCATACTCTGTCCTCCAAGACTTCCATAAAAACTTCAATGACGTTAAGATTGGGAAGGACATGGAAGTTTCTTGAAGTCGTCCTGCTGTTCATAAATTAATCCCAATGACAATAAATACAATTCTGTAGTTTCTGTGACTGCAATTCAGGAAGCACCTTTTTGGCTGCTTTGGGAGCTGTGAGTTGCCTCAGGTTGCTTTGAAAACTCACATATCAAAGCAGTGATTGCCAGACCTATTTCACAGCTGCTAATAAGACTTACCTTTGAAGATGCTTTTATAATTGTGATTTAGTTATTTCATAGTTAAAAGTCATTTTTAATGTGGCGTTTCTGTTATTTCATGTGCATATTCACTGATAAAGTTATGTGATACATACTGATTTTTTTTACATTAATGTACACTAATTTTTTAGATGAAAGATTGTCTTGCTCATAATCACCCATCTCTTTACATTGAGCCAGAATTCCCCTTGCCAAATCTCACTGAAAAAAATCATGCTGTGGAATTATGTGTGATAATTAACAATAGTGCCCTGTGACCCTATCCAGGATGATGGGTATAATTAACCATATTAAACAATTAGTCATTTGAAGAAGGAGATGAGACCAGAAGAGAGGGCTTGGTGACCTTTGTAGATTAATGCTTGTTGTGTTCTCTAAATACTCATGAGCTGCCCCATTAAAGTGTCTTTTGGTTCCTTCCAGTCATTCTCCACCAGCCTCCACCCAAACCACAGACAGCTTGGGATCCTATGCACAGCTTGTTTTCCAGAGATAGACAATAACCGTCATGATTTCCCGTAGAGCCATGATTTTCTATTCATTAATTCCAAAGCAATTGCACCCCACAGTCTGAACTTGGCTTACACACCTTGGTTTATCTGGGATTATGAGCAGTGATGGTAGAAGGCAATATAACACATGCAAAGCGGATTTGCAGATCCCTGCCTGTTTACATTTTTTACATTATAGCACCAATACCATATAAAACCCACCTTGCCATGATCATGGCCTGTGATAGAGAAATATCACACAAATGATACAGCAAAGCTCATGTCTTACAGTGGATGAACATCTAAACACTACATGCCAAGTGTCCATTAAACAGGATACGTTATAATGGCAGGAACCATTTTTAAAGTGCCAGAAGTTTTAAAGAACTGCATATACATAGTTCTGGAAAAAATTAAGAGACCACCTTATATTTTTTAAAAATCTGCAGTCTTAAATTCTGGTTTAATCCTGGTTCTGCTGGCAGAAGGTTACACTGTGCAACCGGCTGCTTCAAGGTTCAAAGTTTATAAGTTTATACAAATACTTAAGTGTCCTTAGTCTGTGCCCAGATTACGAATAACGCAGTAAATGCACTTACAATACAGATATGATCTCATTAGCCCAGTGTTCAAGACATCAGTACAGTCTCATTATTTAGCTTCCATTTGAGGGTAATTACTGTAGGTATACAGGCATCCCATTCATCTTTGACCATAACCATAAAGGCGACACTATCCCAACCATCCCAGCCATCCTGATACAGAGGAGGAACCGTGAGAAAAGGGGGAAATGGTTTCAGTGTCTACAGCAGTCGCTTTAAACGAACAAACAAATACTAACTGCATGTTCAAGATGCCCAGTAACATCAACAGTGGCAAAAAGGAAGCTGCGTCTTAATGAGAAGGTCCCAAAAAGTGCAGGTGATGAATCACTGCCATTAATTGGTATGTCATGTCATTAGTGTTGGTGGTGGAATCCAGTTCCTCTGCACAAACACCAATGGGATGAGGTATGATCTGCACTTACTACGTTGCCCTTATTACTGCATGGCTTACAATGAAAAGAGGGAACCACAGGAAAAGGGATCTTTAAGAAACCATTTTCAACATTTTCGATTTAGCTTTTTACAATTCTAAAGAATAAATGCAGTGTAAAACAATGTTTTCAGAAAAAAACTGTGGTGATTGTGGTGCATTTTCAGGCCCATCAGAACAGACATAACTGTTATATGCGTTAAACAGTAAAACACATTATTTGGTCAGACTGTTAAGAGCTGAGAGCTGCTTCACCGTTGGATTCTCGCCTTTACAAAGAGAGAGATTAAAGGCCCACAAAACAGATTATTAATTCTCCTAAGGTCAACCTTTTCATACCCAGGGTATTATTTGAGCGGTATATTTACTGTATAAAGTTCCCCATGGAGTCAGGCAGGCAGAGAATTTCAGACAGTTTCCTTGTTCAGTCAGCATTGCCTGAACTCTGAGAGTGTTGCGGTTGCAGAGCATATAAAATGTAGGGCAAAGGGATTTACTCAGCTGCATATTTTCCAATAGATCAGAAACAGCATCCAGGAGCAGTGAATAAATGACACGAACGGAGAAAGGAATCAAGGCGTCCATTTGCTCCATTTAAAATGTTATTTGCCCTCTATTACACAGGCAGTTAATTACCCCCTAAATTATTCCATATGTAGAATGAATGCCATCTAACCATATTTGTGTGCAAGTGGATATTCTTCATCTATATGTTCCACTTTGGTGTCATTATTAATGATTTTGTTCATTTTTGAGTTGAAAATCCAAGTTTATGTTAAGGCCTCTTAATACTCCTGAAAAAGACCCCAGCCCTTCCATCTCTCCTCCCAATTCCCACATACAGATTTGAGGCTTTACATAATTAGTAAAGATTCATTGCTAGTCACAGCTCTATCAGTAAATTCTCTTATTTGGCTGCTTAAAATAAAGTGCAGGATATAGCGATGGGGTCTCCTTTATACCCCATGACAGATTCTCAGCAGTTAAAATAAACAGCCTCTCTCTCCTTAGCTGTCTATTTGCTGTGGCAGCTCTCACACCTCCACCCCCGCGCTTGAGAGCAATCGCCAGTCTGCAGACGTCTCGTTTGAAACAAACACTCCAGACTCCAGATCTGTTGGAAGATCCTCATGGCTGCCCCATGCACAGGATAATATGCTCTCACTGCCTTACACTTTGCTATTTATTCCTTCGGAGCCTCTAGGAACACAATTTAACCCACTTTAATTGTCGTTTTGTGGCCGTTGAGGAGGCTGGATCCTGGATACCATCCTGGATATAAACCCACCTACCTCCCATAAAATACACAGGTGCTTTATATGTCTGCACCATAACATTTACAGCCTAATATAATCCTTAAATGTGCTATAAAAGGCATCAGCTCTAGGTACCAGAGCCAGCTGAGTACTTTCTGAAGTTTAAGGAGACTAATACATGTTAACAAACAGTACGTTTGTAGATGTGGATGTCAGTTTCCTGAATATGCAGTTCCCACAGTGAACCTGGCTCTAGGTTTTATGTGCTTTGTCAGAAAATAAACAAATCCAGGTATCCCAAGCCAATATATTCCCAATTCTTTCCTGTCTGTATTTACATCAGAATGTCAGCATACAATGACAATAGATCCCATTTTGAGTTTCTCACACAAATATACTTTAGGTTGCTGATCATCTTCTTGACGTATGTTATCTTCAATTCACATAATAAATACTCCTACGACAGTGCTGTAAGTTTACAGAAAACCCAAAACAATCACTTGACCATCTGTTGATGCCTTTCATTGGTTTCTATTTTTATATCCTATATGCAGCGTGAATGTTTTCCTGCCATGTCAATAACATGAATGAAGCAGAGCAGTACAGACAGACTCACAGAGCTGCAGCACCACTGAGTAATTATAATGCAGCTGCCTTGTCAGTTTTGATTAGAGGCTGGTTTGAGGCCGGTGCTCTGGGCACACGCAGACTTTCCGCACTCGTGGATTTGGCCTTATTCATTTCCACATGGCAATCGCGGCTAAGATCCAGGAGCAATGAAGGAAAACTAATTATTTCCTCAAAGCGCCGCCAATGCGCAGCCCACGGAAGGATATCCGGCTCGCTGGAGGATGTGGCGCCCCCTTTTGGCGACCTATGAAGGGACCACAGTTGGACCCTAACATCCCATTCCAATGAAAACCACCTTACTCCCTGCACAAACTCTTCAGGGACTTGAGGTCTTATGTATGGAAACTTCTGGCTGAGATTTTGCGACTCATTTCTCGAGCACCTGGATCTGCAGGTGACTCTGCAGCTTGTTGTGAAACAGTGAATGACTGATGGATGCTTTCACCACGAGAGACACGCATCTACGGCCATCGGGTTCCTAATTAGCCATCTTTACAGGCCGTTAGCTTCTCCCAAGTGTTTGCTACTGCTCCATCACAACGGCAGGATATGGCATACAGTCATTTCCTCATAAGGAGACCAACTCCTTAGTCACACAGCCAAACTGATTTATCATCTGAAAAACAAAGATATGAGATTAAAAAAAACACTCGTTTAAAATCCATTCCTGCTTTATGCAGACCTGTTGCTAATTTTCAGCTTATGCGCAGTGTTTAAAATCAGGATGCAGTTGTGAAGGTTGTGGCACCAGGAAAGACCCACCATTGTAATACTGTGTGCTCCATCTGTTGTGAAATGCTCCCATTAAATACCCAGCTATTTAAAGGAAAGAGTCATATTATCTTATAATGGTTTATCTTTTGTAAGATGTTGATATAGGACATCCATTCTTCCATCTTCTAGCCTCCGAACCAGCACATGGTTTCGTGGAGCCTGGAAGTGGCACAGGGCAGGGGACACCCTGGATGGGATGCCAGGGCGACACAGGGGACAAGGCAGGGGACACCCTGGATGGGATGCCAGTGCGACGCAGGGGACAAGGCAGGGGACACCCTGGACAGGATGCCAGTCCATCACAGGGCACAGTGCAGGGGACACCCTGTACGAAATGCCAGTCCATCACAGGGCACAGGGCAGGGGACACCCTGGATGGGATGCCAGTCCATGACAGTGCTCTCACATGGATAGACCCACACTTCGAGCCATTTCCCACTGGCATGTTTTTGTCGTGTGAGGAACCTGGAGTACCAAGAGGAAATCCCACGCAACATATGGAGAACCTACAAACACATGGACGGCAGAGGAGGGATTCCAACCCATTCAACCCCGGAGGTGTGAGTCGGCAGGGCTGCCCACTGAGCCACTTTGCTTCCCTCAGGCAGACAACATATAAGTGATTTTACAAGTGTAGAACCGTAAGCTTGGCTTAAACACCATAGTAACATGATTAAATTAATTACAATATTGACTGAAGTAGCTCATAACAATCGAATCAAACTGCTTGTGTGCCATACTGCAGACAACAGATGGACCCACAGTTATGCAGAAACATCTGGGAAATATTAAGCTACACAATACCTTTTAGCAGTGGGATGAAAATGTAATGAAATGGGAAGAAAATGAAAATGTACAATAAAATGAACCAGACTGTATTTCCAAAACATCAGTGGCTATGTAGGGCAGATTTTATTTAAAATATGTACATATGTTCAATTTATACGCAATGAGTATTTTCATCAACAGACCATCCTTTCAAGGTAGTGCAATGAAAATGACAAAACTGTTGTTCATTACTAAAATTCCTCATCTTCAAAAATACTTTGATGTATTCATTTGGAGCATCAACATTGATGAAACCTTTTTACACCTTTGTCGTTTACAGATCATGTTCAAATAAACAGTAAGATAATAGCAGGATTTTTGATGAATGAGTGAAAAAAAAAATGTACGGGCCAATAGAATCCCCCATACAAGACGATCCTGCTCTTTCCTTAGGAAGTAAATAAATGCCTCTGGGTTCGGCTGTGATGTTTCCCTCTTTACTCAGGATCCAAAAGCACTGAAAATGTAGGAGTTAGTGAAGTAAGTCTGTGGTCACCTTGCTGAAAAACGCTGCTAGGACACGGCGCCCTTCAAACCTCACGGAGGCCCTTTAAAAAAACCAACTCGCTACAGCAGAAGCTCGGGTCAGGGAACACAGCGCTGTGAATATGCATCAGACACACGCAGAGTAATACTGCACTGAAGAGTAGGGACATCTGGCCCACTGTGTGTGGTGTTTACATGCAACCACATCCATCACAGTTGCAGAAACAGGAAGCTGCTCAAGATGCTCACAAGCACTGAGGAGCTGAGCTACATTTCCTTTAATTTACAGTCGCCATGGTGAATGTGACACAGAGAACAAACACAATATCTCTAGAGGACACATTAAACAGTCTCCTTATGTATGGAGCAATATCATTCTCCATCATTGTACGGGTAACTCCGACACCCTTAATAGCATAAAATGAGAGCAGCACTTCAGCAGGGGTTATAGGCGTAGGCTGGAAGGTTAGACACCGCAGCTCTTTCCCCTCATTTGAAGCACAGTTTCCAGATAGAAGGTCAATACAGTCCCCCAGGATTTCTGGGGGTCCATCAACTTGCATGGGATCTTTATTTACACTATCTGCCAACTGAAACCTAGCACTTCCTTCTGTTACGAATGTAGGCAAAAAAATCACAGTTCTGTTAGCAGTACCTGTGACTGTCACCAGTAGAACACAGATATTTTCATACAATCTTTATGACAAAAGGATCCTTAGCCTCACAAAACAGCCAGAGGGGTCTGAGGCACAAGAAGTATAAAAACTCCGCCTGGGGCCCACATTGGTTAGTTCATTAATCACAAATGCTGTGCAGACACAAGAAGTCACCAATAAGCACATGCACAGGAACAGACCACAGCTAGCACAGTACTGCCTTTGTGAAGAACAATGCTCCTAAAATGGAAGATGCGGTAAAACACTGAAGCTAGGCATGCTGAACTCTTCGGTTAGTAGGCATTTCAAAGCGCACATAGAACTGAACTCTTCGGTTAGTAGGCATCTCAAAGCGTACACAGAGCTGAACTCTTCGGTTTGTAGTAAAGGTGCACTGATCACATACTTGGGACTGGAATCGCCACCGATCTATACCTAATTAGACGTATCAGGTATTAGTCATATATTCAATGCTTATCTAGTTTTCAGCAGGCTGTAAAACGTATAGCTCCTATTTGTTGTTAAATCAATTTGTAAAATGGCACAACAGCCCTTTCCCATTTTACATGCGTTTTTGAGGCATCCAAGCTGAAAATTAATGGTGCCACTCAGTCCATTTGCCACTCAGTGGGTGCGAGTGCAGTGACTTCCACCTGCTGTGTCACACGCATATCCTTTGCAGTAGGAGGTGCGTAAGAACATCAGATAAGTAGGTGAAGATCTGGAAGTGATTCACAATCTTTGCAAAAAAGTTTTCAGGGGTGGAACTAGCATTTAGTGGAAAATCCCACTAAATGAAGCACACAGGAGGCAAAGAGAATATTATGAAAAAAGCAATGGATGATCTGGGAGTCACTATAGCTTGGGTTGTTTTGCTCACTTGCAACAGCTTGTGATACAGGGGGGAGGGGGCTGCTATTGCAACTAAGTGTGAGTGACGTTGTTGCCAGTGGGAAAAAAATTGTGGGGCATTTTAAGCATTCGCCACTTGTGTATCCTTGGTTGGAAGATATTCTAATTTAACTTCAAATGCCTCAAAAACACTTAATACAAGATATACGAATGAACATAAGAACATACGAAATTTACAAAGGGGAGGCCATTTGGCCCATCAAGCTCATTTGGGGAGAACTTAACTAATAGCTCGGAGTTGTTAAAATCTTATCTAGCTCCGATTTAAAGGAACCCAGGGTTTTAGCTTCTACTACACTAGCAGGAAGACTATTCCATACTCTAACTACACGCTGTGTAAAGAAGTGCTTTCTCAAATCCATTTTAAAATGTTCTCCTGCTAATTTCCACCTATGGCCACGAGTTCTAGTATTTTAACTAATATTGAAGTAGCCATTTAGCTGAACAGCATCCAGACAGGTTAGAATCTTGGATATACCTGGATCATGTCCCCCCTTAGTCTCCTTTGCTCGAGGCTAAACAGATTCAGCTCAGCTAACCTAATGAGGTGAAACAGTACGTTATGTATGATTCTAGTAGCCTAATTAAAGCTTTTTTGGGATACATTTTCCATTTATATATTTTTTTTTAAAAAGAGAGAACTGGTATCAGATCGATACTCATTGGCAGATACCCTCTGCTCAGGTATAGGGATTGTGGCAGCACTGAAAAAGTGGGATCGGTGCACCTCTATTGATAATATTAAAGTAAAAAGAGATTTTGTATTGGAATCTGTATCGGCAGTTATGTGTCAGAATCGCATCAGAACTGGAAAAATGTGGATCAGCTCATGCCTAGTTAGTAGGTAGCTCAAAACGTACAAAGCTAAGCTCTTCAGTTAGTAGGTAGCTGAAAGCGTACATAGAGCTGAGGCCAAGGCATTGTTTTAATAGAAATAAAAGCAGAAACATACAATTTTCCGCTGATAAGCTAAATTTGCAGGACGATGTCAAGCGTGAATAAGGTTTAAGCAGGAATAAGTGAATTGGAGAGGCTAATAATAATTTAAAAGAACTTGGACTTAAAAAAAAGCCAACTAATAATTACTTGTCTTTCCCAATTCTATATTTATAAATAGTGTTGCAAAATAGCACAAGGGCTCAGCAAACAAAAATGTGTATTTTTACATTTTTAAAAATGCTCACTCCCGTTTTTAATATTAACACAAAGACGCAAGTTTCACAGAATACGTTAATCACTTTCTGTATACAGTTTACATAAAAACCACTACACTACTACAACTCAAGATTGTACAGGAAGGTCCTAAACTTTCCTGCAAGGCATTGAATCTATTTATTTAATCAAATCAAGTCACCCTTGTTGGACTTCACACCTTGTAACAGAATAGGACTGGTGCTTAAAAAGTCCACTTACTGTGATGGAAGATAAAGGCTCAAGCCCATTAAACAAATATTAGTGTTACCCTAAACCTGCTATTTACTGACAAATCAGTTCCCCGGTTCTGGCTTAAAATGGCAAAAACGATTTGCATCATCAGCCTAACACCAAAGGGTTATTCTTCCATGTCTGTATTTCAAAAATAAAAAAAGAAGAAAAAAATCCTAAAATGTGTTCACAGAGGGAACAAGCAGATATTCTGAGATTCAGGTGGTACGTCGATCCCTAACTCCCCCAGCAAGATGCCCCAACTCTGGGCTGTTTTTCAGGCAGGTGGGCACTCAGTACTCCCCCACTTTCCACTTCCTGGCATTGAGTACGGAGACATACAGCCTAGTCTGAATGGATCCTCGATTAAATGCATGCATGACCCGGTTCCTGTGAGCAGAGATGTCCCTGGCAGGGCGTCGCCCTGTTCTCCCTCCCCTTGCAGCCAGCAGTGGTGCTGGCTCAGAAGCCCTGAAGCTCGGGAATGTTCTTGTAGAGATCCAAAGCAGCTGGGTTGGAGAAGGCGCCTCTCTGGCTGACTTCCTTTCCCGCTAACACCTGCTTGACAGCCACCTCCACCTTCTTTCCGCTGATGGTGTACTGTGGAGAGAAGTAGGAAGGGCCAGTGTTACTTCAGGGAGGGCCAGACCGCCCTGAGACTCATCTACTGCTTCACAGTTTCATCTTCAAGTCCAATACTCATGTTTAAAACTCATAATACAGCAGAGTGACATGTACGACAAAGAAACAGCATGTAAGCGTAATGAAAGGGACACCAACAAAGAGCTGAAGACCAACAGTGGAAAGTTCTTGGTTAAAGATTGAGTCTTATGTAGGCTGTTAATGTCAACAGTTTGCCTGGAAATCTTCATCAGAAAAGCCTAAATTATTGTAAATACACAACTATGTATGCAGTTTTGGACATGTGAGTACAGATCAAAGTGTGTGTCTGCATGCGTCTGTTTGCGAATATGAATACTTCTGCTCCTCTTTCCGCTTCTCGCCTTCATTATTTACTGCTCTTTGGCCAGTTGCCCAGCCTCCCTTAAATCTTATAGACAACACATCTTATTCATGTGTGATTTCTGTAAAACCCAGGCCAGATATTCAAAGCTCCAAAGTTGTTTTCAGCCACATGACTTCAGTTCTAGCTGTGAGATGCAACTGCTGGTGAGTGTCCTTTGTCATATAGCTCACACTCATCAGTATGCATCGTGTAAACCTCAGCTTCCCGCATCGCTCCATGCAATTTGCACCGGAGAACAAAATGAGGGCACTTTGAGTTTGCAGAGTACTGGGAAGCAGGTAGCATGCTGCTTAAGCACTAGGGCCAAAAGATCTTCTGTTAAGGTTCTGAGAGGGGCTCTGCCCTTCTACTCTCAGGAGAACTTAACCTGAAACTGCTTCTGTTACAATACTCAGTGGTATAAATAAGGTAATGAGTAAAATGTTGCAATTATCTTCAAGTGCCATTTTTCCCTAATACACAGAGGAAAGACACACAATGTTAGTGGGAAAGGTGCTCTGGCCACATACATAAAGACATTGCAGAGCATGGCTCCAATCTGTAGTTGAAGAACCAACTAAATTAAATGTAGTAAAAATTTTACTAAGGCATTAACATTCTATTTGTAGTCAATGACTAAGCTGCTTTTGTCCTGCAGAGCCGGTGATCCACCTCGGAGTCAAAGCACTCATCAGTGAAAGGCAAACAGGATAGCACTTAGGTGATCGTCAGTCCCGCTTAAACAAAAATGCCACATCCCATCCACCACGCCAATTATAAAGGAACCAGGCCATCGAATCGCCATTTTCCCCACTTTCTAAGCTCCCTCGAGTGTTTGCCAACTGTTGCCTTGGTTACCCTACGAAAGGGAGGCAGAGGTTGATGTGACACTGTGTTTCAACTCTCCACTCTGCTGGGCTTGTTGGGGGAGACATAATATATCATAGCTGTCCTGACATTTCCCTCTCAATAATGAAGCACACAGGAGAAATGCAGAGATGCCACCAAGCTCAAACGGAACAGTGTGAAGTGATGCAAAGTGAAAAACACTAACTGCAGCAAAAGTGACAATGGTATGATAAACCTGAATATTAATAATAACAACAAATTTAGGTGGTGTTCATTTTCTAAATGAAACAGGCCAGGGAGAGTCGGCCATAATAACAACGATCAGCCATTTTAAATGCTGACTCGTGTCACCCAGGCTGACAATCATACATACACATCTAACAACATCCCGAGCTCTGGGAAGACCCTGGAAGAATCTTGAGGATAAGAAAGTGTCAAAATGGCAGGGAATTCTTGTCAAGCAGGGGACTCTACAATGACTTCTAAGTGGTGGTATAGCCAAGACCTGATCCTAAATGAAGATGCAGCTTTCAGTTTGCTGAGGAAGAGAGACACTCCTGAAAGCTGAGCCTCAAAGGGTATGTAACACTCTTCCGTACCAGGGCTTTCATAGGGCCCATTCACACAAATGTGTTTTCATTTATTATTATCATCATTATTTTAAATAATGATAATAATAATCACTTTATTGATTGTCTTTACGCCTCCCTCAACTTGCTCTTTTGTAAGCAAGCTGTCCGCGGCTTAGCCCACTGAGCCACACGCTGCCCCCTAGCAATGTGCATTTAGCAATGCAAACTTTTTCTTCCGATTTAGCCGTCCGTTTGCACTACCATGGATCTTTTTTCCCGGAAGAGAGATAAATTTCACCGCTCTCTGACAACTAATCTTTCTGGAAGCACATTAGTCCGGATGCTCATAAACATAAAAATTTAGTTAAACCTACGTTAGAGAGCTCTGATTGGTTCATACTTAGCTTGTGACCCATTCCTGATTATCTCTCTTCCTTTTGATGCCTCTTTCCCTAATTGGTTATTCTTCATGGGAATGAAAATGCTTTGCCTTTGTTTTCACGGAAGTAAGTCACATGTGAAAATGGAGGATGTACAGGACATTTGTTACCTGGCATACGCTGTTTTGCTTACATGTGTGCAGCTAAATCCTGTTGTCTGTACATTGCATGCTGTTTACAACTATTGTGGAACTCAAAATGAGACTGTACCTGAGCAGAGTTTAACTGTAGCTCTAGCTTATGATAAAGACATCCACCCATCGAACATTAGAGTGCACTGGAACTGAGGGGAAGAGAGTGAAATGTGTGGATCCTTGTGTTGTTGCTGTGATGGTTGCTTTGTGTACAGCTTTGTATTAGCGACGCTACAGTATTGTGATATTTGCTAGTTGAAGTCAAAATAAATTATTCAAAACTTCTAGAACTATGATTTTGGTTGGACAAAAAACGTGCAAATGACACATGCTCGAGCTACAACAAACAACTAAAATAATAAAGCTCACTACTTCTAAAAATATATTGCAAAAAGCTTTGGATAAATGGACAAATGAAAAATGTCAAAAATATATACATTAACAGCCACTCTTACACCTGCGTCATTCACATGGAGAAGTGTGAATGAAGAAGTTTTTTTAACGCTAGTGATGATGCAGATCTTTTCTTTTGGAAACTCCCATTAAAAATGTTATCGTATCAGTGCGGGCATAGCCTTAGCCGCCATCTTTAAAACCTGAAATGGAGCCATGGCAAAGCGGGTGTGTGATGAGCTGTACGGAGACGTGCGGGAGGGCCCCCACCGGGATGTCCTCTGTCTCCAGGATGAAGGCGGGGATGTGCCGGGCGGACAGGCCCATGCGGATGGCGGCGCGGACGCGCTGCACCAGCTCGGGGCAGAATTCCTTATTGGGCGCCATCTTCAGGAAGAGGATGACGCGCTCCTCCCCGTCGTTGTTGTACTGGGGCACGCACAGGCTGTCGGTCACCTCCTCAAAGGCCTCCACTGAAATGGGGGGAGGGGCACAGAAGAAGCAGCACGTTAATTAATAATGATAATAATTATAATTATTTAATAATAATATTTGGGGGTTAAGGTCCTTGCTCAAACACCCACAGACATAACTATTCTGCTGACCTTCCGATCACAGGCAAAGAGACTTGGACCATGGAACTACACGCCACCCCCAGTGTGTATGAGGCATGAACTGTGTACAAACGGGCCTCAGCAGTGCACTGTGTGAGGGGAGAACCCAACACGACAAAGGCCTCAGACCCCTCCCCCGAGGAGTCTGCTCAAAGCCCCTGTAGTGCAGTAGATATTGAAAACTGTGCAAATCCATTTCCCAAACCTCTGGTGGAAATACATTTGCATTTACTGTTGTTAGAAAACAAAGAGCGACATACAAGTGAGGCAAATAGCACAAACATGCGGCTGATCTTCCAGAGAATGTCCAGGTACAAGTGTGAGCAGCCCTAGAGCAAGAAATACACAAAAATTTTCAAACGAAAAAAAAAGAAACTAATAAGTTTGGAGGTTTAACCAAGCAGAGTGTTCACATTGCTGTATTCATTTAGTATTGTAATAGTGTGTAAACAGAAGTTCGCAACTTCCAGAAGCCTCACAGTAAACAGATAAACTGCCTGTTCAAGTCCTAAGGAGACCTAGTGAAGTTTCCTAAAATAAAATAAAAAAAAAACGCTTGTGTGTATGATCACACAAATTCATAGCTTGTATGAGTATTAAACACATTCAGCCCTGCACATTTGCACAAACTTCTTGATTTAAAAGTCGGAACTTACAGACTGGCTATCTGTCACATTACTTATCTGACATTAGTCATATTATGCAATATTTTTCAGATCTTGCTGACACATAACCACAGTTCTTCGCTTAACAATAAATTAGATAATAAATTGTAAGAGACAGCAAAGTCTCCAGCAGCCCCAAAACTCTTACCGATGTTATAGATTTCAGAGCTTCCAAATCGCACTCCATTGGGATTTAAAGTTCCATCACTGAAAACAGCACAAGAAGAAAAAATCCTATTAGGACCCTTTACTGATTTCAAACTACTTTAATAATAACTATTTAGAAAGTATTAGTAAACATCCAAATGTAAAATCAGCTGGCCATTTTAAGAACAAGTGAAATGTCTACTGTTGTTTCATTTTGAGAAATATCTCCTGCACATGCTTTTAATCGTCATGCAACAGCCGTCATGAGTGGCTGTGGCTGTTCAATTACCTTCTACCAAGCATAACAATTCCCCCCGTCTTTGGGTTTATCTTGCAATAATCTCCATGGGCCCACACCCCTAAGAGAAAAAAGAAAAAAAAATATGTTATTGTGTGTGTGTGTCAGGTACCATCACTTAGTGTTTATATAGTTTAATATTTTCTAGCAAATTTAAGATGGCACGAGATTTAGTGATGATTTACTTCAGAAAGTTACCCAGTAAAGTCACTATACAAATCAATAGAAAAAAATATAACAAGGTTTATTTTCTTGCCTATATATATATATATATATATATATATACACACACACTACATATACATATATATACACATATACAATATAAATATACTACAGTGTGCAAGTCTTTTGCAAAAAATTCAGGAATGGCTGCATTTCGGCAGGATGGATGAAGTCAGGTGTTGAATGCTTTGACAGCGACAGGCCAGAGGCTGAGCCAATCGGGGCAGCAGGCCGACAGCGTACCTGGGAAGTTTGAGAAGTACGCCTTGCGATACTTGCTCCCATTTTCATCGTTCCAGAAGTGGGTGGGTTGGCAGGGAATGGGCTTCAGGCATACCAGCTCCCCACTCTCCCCCCATACTGGCTTTCCTGGGACACACGAAGAAAGACCTTCATACCCACCGTTTGCTTGTCTGACACGTAAAACCAAGCCTCCCATGAAACTCACTACAAAATTAGATGATGTCTATGAACTACGTCAGAAAAACCCGGGGGAGATGGAAATAGGAAAAGTTCGCAAACCACGCACATGCCCAGAGAGCAAGTCGGTGGATTGAATCTGTGTGACAACACTGCCTAGCGTGCAAATCTGAGCACAAGTAAATATTCCTCAAACACAAAAGAATGATAATGTACAAAGATATCTGATGAGGCATAAGAAAGCGGAAAAATATTACAGGTTGTTCTCTTCATATGGAATCCCTGTAGACCTGGACAGTATATAAAATCTCATGCATTACATTGCTGAAACTTTAATAGTAATAAGTGTTAGAATGCTGGGCATGCGTGCTGCCCTTGTTCTCACCATCATAGCTCCATGCCTCCACAGCCATGCCCAGGTTTCGGGACTGTATCTCACCACGGTAAACAGGCACAGTCATATTCTGTCCCATGAAGCAGGAGATGATGTCTGTCCCACCTGGCACAGAAACAGCAACAATATCAACAGATCAAACCCAGTTTCCTTTTCCTTTAGGGCAACTCTTGACAACTTTGTGACCTCTGTTGAGTATGAAGCCATTCAGGGCAGAAGTACCTCCCCCAAGGGTACGATAACAGGGCAGTTCCTGGGTCTTAATCTGGTGAGCTCAAGGTTATGAACGCGACTCCTAAATCACCACACTGCCTGCTGCTCCACTGGTGCAGAGATGTTGAGATGATCATTAGGTGTGCTGTGATGAAATGTTTGCATGGCTACAAACAGCGAAGCAAGTTCTGTTTGCAAAATAACAGAAGCTTCCAGAAGCAGCTTCATAAAGCAGTCCCCCATAGTGCGAGAAAGGGAAGATGCTTGGGGCACTTTGGAGGGAGAAAATGCCTTTATGTATAAAGTCATGCAGAGTATCCATATAATCTTATTCATATGCACATCTATCTATCATCATACCATGAATTGATCAGGTTATTAAATTGATCTGCATTATTTATGACAAATTAAATCACTAGATGCACCTATACACTATGGAAATGTCAGTCTGTCTGTCTTGCTGTCCTCATATGACATTTTATGAGTCAAGCTTGTTGGTCGATTCAGTATAACTGGAGCCACAGGCAGAAAGATGTACTTTTCCATAACTTGGCTCCAGTGAGGTATTCTACAGGGGAACAGCAGAAGAAAGATTTACTTTTGTTTATGATGCTTAAAGTCCATGTATCCCTGTAGTTCTGCTATCATTCTAACCAATGGTCTTTTAAAAAAATTCTGAACATTTTCCAGCTCAAGAGAGATATTACTTTGAAAAAGATGACAAAATCCTAGCGTATTAGGTAGAAGACAAAATCATAATTCATAAAGGCGGCTTAAAATAATCTGCACATCAGACTATTTTTAAAAGACATAAAAACTGAATAACATATCATGGTGTCATTATTTTCAATATTACTGAAATAGGGCAGTTATAAAGGAGGGGTAAAATAATAAGAGAGAGCAGCAGGAAAAGCAGAGATGGGCGTATGAAAACGGCACCGGGCTGAAGGTGGGGGCCAGCAGTGCAGGAGTTAAAAGCTCTGTTTGGAGAGCCTGCAGCTCAGTTAGGGGGGGTCACAGGGTACTGCTGAGAATAACAGGAGCGCATATGCTGTGATGGACCCCTGTTACATGGTCAAATCTGTCACTGGTGGTTTGGGGCAGCTTCCAGGGACCATGGGGCTAAAAGGTTTAACGAACACACCAGGCCGTCTCAAGGCCAGGCGTACCTGCCAGCGGCTTCAGCCGGGGCGCCCTGGAAGACCTGCTCAGGCCGAGCGAACCTGCCAACTGCCTCAGCCAGGCCACCCTGGAAGACCTGCTCAGGCTGGGCATACCTGTCAACTGCCTCAGCCAGGCCGCCCTGGAAGACCTGCTCAGGCCAGGTGTACCTGTCAACTGCCTCAGCCAGGTCGCCCTGGAAGACCTGCTCAGGCCGGGCGTACCTGCCAGCGGCCTCAGCTGGACCGCCCTGGAAGACCTGCTCTTATTACCACTAACGCTAACCCGACATCCAGCATGAAAGCTACAGATTTGCTGTTCTTTCCAATAAAAGACAGCACATCTGCATGTATTCCACAAGAAAGGTGGTACTCAGAATAAATAAGGGATTTAACAGAACCGGGGAGGAACCTTAAACTGAGGAACCTCGCATTCTGTGTGTTGAACTTTCAGGGCCACATGACTTCACAACTGAACTTTCATCAGAAGTGAGAAATCATTCAGGCAAAGGGAGATGGGTTATCTCCCCTGGCTAAGGAAAGGCCAAGAAGAACCACCCAAATCAATTTTTTTCCCATTAGTTTTTTCCATTACAAAGTATCCAGGGGTTTGTGATATTTTCTCGTATCTTGCAATAAAAAATTGCTATTTTAAACAAAAAATGGGATTATGCTTGTTAAAATAGGGATTAAAACATGTCTGATTCTTAGTGTCACCTCTGAAGTAACATCCTTGCCCTGGTGACCCAAAGATGGCCTCTTTTTTTTTTTGCAACACAGTCAGATGTTTTTTTATTATGACTCCAATTCAAAATAACAATTAAAGTCGCTGTGAATTTAAATAAGTTTAAAACCCGACCGTTCATGAATAATCAAACATAGCCAGACTACATCTGGAGCTCTTTAACAAAGGAAAAAAACTGACGAGAAATCCATGGTTCCACAAGAGGAGTTAGCGGCAAGTTTCAATGATTATATAGGAGCATGTTCAGTATTGGCGATGTGGCCCAGCTTTCAGCGGTGATGTTGTGCATTCAGCAGGCATGAGTGGGGGGGCAATAACTGCCACTGTGTAAATTTCACTGCTTTTAACGATTCCAGCACCAGCTCTGCGGCAGAGATAAACCTTAATATTCATTTGTATGCACTGATCCTTTGGGATTTCACACAATTACCATGATGGATTTGGGAGAAGAGTCATTGATGAATGATTAATGATGCCCCCCCAAATGCTATGGAATATTTTTTTTAAACCCAGACTACAAATTAGACAGCAGCTCACTGGGCTGGGGCGGTGGGGGGCAGACACAAAGTCTCACTTTCCTTTCACAGGGAAATTGGCGTTATTTAATAACTGGCTCAGGAGCTGTGCAGAGCATGCAATGAAGCTCTCTCAGTGGTTACATGATCAGCAGGCCCTCCACGGTCATATGATCAGCAGCACCTTCAGCGGTCACGTGATCAGCGGCGGCCTTGGAGGCGGTACCGGGCCTCACCGGAGATGGAGCCCAGCAGCACGTTGCTCTTGATGCTGGAGTAGACGTATTCATAGCTCTGGGGCTTCAGTGGGGAGCCCGTGGACAGGATGGTGTGGAGACTCTGCAGGCTGTGTGTTTCGGCTGCGGACGGGAAGAGCGTGTGAGAGCCATGGAAACAGGAAGCGTGTAATGATGCCAATCACCCAATTACCATCCAATATACAGACACTAATCGTCAATAACATAATTACTATCTGCACATAGTTACCAAGCCGACAGTTTTTACAACGCAAATATATTAAAGGATAAATTCAGGAACTGAATCTGTGACCTGCGGGTTACTCAGGCTGCCTGCTACCCCTAGTTAGTACTGCAGCATCTCATCAGCAAGATCTGTTATAAATATGTTCTTTATTTAAGCAAATGTCTTATCAGACACATGTACAATAAGCACTGTGCTTCATCCATATCTAACCATGGTACTCATTCGACTCAACAGGTATACAGCAGCACAAACACAGATGAACTGACCTTAATGCGGAGGACAAAGGACTGGTTAGGGGAATGTGGTGTAACAGTGACACCCTTTGGCGATGAGAGCTTCTCCAAACGGCACAGCAAATAATGAAAGCGCCGTTTTGCAGATGGGGAGCGTGCCCGTCTACCGTCACACTCACATCCAAGCTTTAAAAATACACTACGAGTTCACGATAAAACGCTGAGTGCAGACAGACCACAATAAAAACACACCAGTGAATCACAGTGACACCCAACTCTCCCAGTGGCCGCCGATCAGGCAGGAATCTGTCCGTGTTTTGTTTTGATTTTTCTTTTTCTGTTTAATTTGCACATCGCTGGCACCCTGTCAAGCAGCCCCCTCCGCAGGCCTGTCCGCCCGTGAAGGGGGGTGCTGCAGAGACGCCCCCCCCTGCCCCCCCACAGAGAGGCCAGGTGTTCACACTAAATGTCATCAGAAGGACGAGACCTCCGGTGGCACAGAGAGCTCGCTCCCCCATAATCCCATAAACATATGCCAGCGCCCCCACAGCACTGACATGGCGAAGGCCTCCTCCCTAGCTGGAGCAGCAGCCATGCAGGAGTGCAGGCAAGATAAACAGAATAAAATTAAAGGCTCGACTCCTAACTGAGGGGGGAAACATTTATATAAGAAGCCAACCAGCTGAACAGCATCTGATGGAGAAACTTCTACAGAGTTTCTTATACAACAGGGATGCCTCTCGAAGTAGTAAAAAGTGTCTGCGCTCAGTCTAGTCGGGAGCCCTCCAAATTAAAGGACACGTTAACAAAAAACGTAAACACGGCACTCAGCCAATGAGCTGCCAGCGGCACCCTGGCATGGATCCTGCGAGTTTCTGGGGCTCCGTGGGAGGCAGGTGACAGCATTGGCTCGTGGGGGACAACTCAGTGTCAGCAGTCACTCCAGAATTTACCAGAACTGCTCCACTGGTGACTGCAAGGATGCTGGAATATGATCTACATAAATTTCATGCCCATTAAACCAATGGGTGAGCACTGTGAATGGAGACTGTATGTGAGGCTGCTCCTATCCAGATGGAAATGCTCACTAATGACTAATCACTCTGAACAGACCTAAAACAACGCCTGCGGAAGAGGAAATTGAAAAAAAATAATGAATCACTTCGTCACACCACAGAACAACTTGAGAAACTTTTCGGCATAAGAGGATTACTCATCAGGAGCCGGCCAAAGCAGCCGACTCTGAAGTCCTCCAGACACCCAGAGTTCTTCTAGCCATGGTGGACAAAATAATGGCCAATTTACCTTCTCCAGCATTTTTATATACAACCCTAAGCATGATGGCTTGCTCATGTCTTAAATCAGTGGTTCCCAAACTGGGGGGTGCAGAGGTATTGCGGGTGGGGGGGGGGTGGGGCGCACCAATGGGATAGCCCCAGGGGCATGTGCCACCCTAAAATAATCTCTTCACAGACTGGACAATTAAACAAATAAAGCAGCGCAACATTACAGTAACTAACAATAAATAAACCACTAACTTATGTGTACTATTAGAGCAT
>JAODJU010000040.1:33636497-33651464 GCA_026776725.1 Gnathonemus echidnorhynchus
CCCCCCCCCCCCCCCCCCCCCCCCCCACTGCTTTTTGCAAGTTGTAATTATTCCTTAATATCTTCAAGCTAAGTAGTGCTTACGAGCTATAAGCCTTGCAAATATCACCAAGTACTACTTAACCCTAAATCCTTAGTAGAGTATTACTTAGAAATGATGCCTCACAAAACAGGGCCACGTGAGTAACATTAGTGATTCGCTGATGACAATTGCTGATGCCCTAAATGTGCTACATCAGAGAATAAAGAGTAAAAAAGCATAACATGATGGAGGCAAGATTTTGGTGCCCTTCATCCGAGCTATTTCCCATGCGAATCCCCCCTCCTGTGTTTATGAATAAACATGGGTAGCTGTTATCGGGGTAATCAGGACGTGATTTGGCACTCTGGGGTCTAACAAGTGAGCCGTGGAATAAATATACAGTATTAAGGACAATCTGCGGCTCTGTTTTAATGGGACCCAATCACTGGGAGTTCATCAAGCATTCGCCGGTTCTGAGCTGCATACTCAAAGCCACTAAACGGAGGGGAATCGCGATTCACTAAAGCAACAAGGGCTCTCACTTGGAGAAATACAATGCATCTACAATTATTTTAATTGCATCTTAATGTAACATCGGCAGCTGTTGGAGCACACAAGTCATTAACATTATCACCAAGAGCATAAACACTCAAAAGCAAAACTTGAGGCTAGTCAGCTCTGCTCCTCCTCACGGCTGGAAAACGCCACATTGCGCTTTGCACTCACCTGGCTTGAGATTTCTCTCTTCCAACACGGACAGCCACTTGGCGCCAGTTCCAAAAATGGTGATCCTGCAGGACAAAAGCAAACAGCGTCAAACACCCGTACACAAGTCCATAGATTGCTCTTCTGCAAAATAAAGGTAATTCTGTTAACCGAGCGAATAAAATGTAAATTTGAACATGTGAAAATCTGAACAGTCTATACAATAACGAGTGACAATGCTATCAAAATTCAAATGTCAAATACAATCACAAGATCTTAAACTGCAGGCTATATAACTCCGTTGCGTCATGTTAATAATCAAAACATTTTGAAAAAAATTTATGTTCTGTTTTTGCGCTCAAACACATAGTTGCCAATTTGTCGGTTTGTAGAACAAACTGAACAAATAGCTGTAGTTTAAGACTACAGGCAGGAGCAACAGAATGTGTAATTGAGCCAGGTACACACTAACCATCAGGTGTTTCTATCTCCATGGACCAAGTGCAGGCCTTCCCAGGGAAGCCTGGGACATGGAGGCCTTCCTGCAGACCCTGTGAGTCCCATCAGGCATGTGGCATGGGGGAGGGGGGGAGCGACATGTGGACACCGGGTTTCCATAATCAAACTGGGGGTGACAATCTGCCACAGTGCTCTGCGATAACGTCCAAGGTACGAGGACCAGAGGGGTAAACTGTTCATAATAATTCCTCTGGAAGGCTTTAGAGGTTTCGCAGTTCTCTTTATATCCGTGCACTTTAGGCCCAATGACATCATCGCTTATATATTTTAACACCTTGGGCTAGTCGCAATGATTCTCTGAATAACTGCCTGCCTGTTTGGCCTCGTGGCAGTACTCGTTTCACATACCATTAAACCATTAAAGCAGAGGTAAGGCGCTTCCGTAAGAATCAATCGGCCACTTTGCCGGATGATGAGTCGAGCACAGCCGTCCTCCCGGTGCTGTGAGCTCAGATCCATCAGTTTGCCCTCAGACGGGTGGGGGAGTGCTCCACACTGAGGGCTACCCACTGCTTATTGCAAAACTCTTTCCTTGCTGCCATCAGGCTGCAGTGCTAATGGCTCTTCCATCCTGCCTGGGTTCTTAGTATCATGAAGCTCAGCCAGTGCCAGGAAGACTCTGAAAGTTTTACAATCTCTTCAGCCACAATTACATAAGTTTACCAAAGATTATAAAGTGCATAACAATTTGCAGAAAGTAGCATTTGTCTTGTTTGTGTCTAGCTGATAGTTTGACAGGACAGTAGCATAAATTGAAAGGCATCAATAATCCATCCCTATTCTGCACATAATCACCTCACCCTGAAATCTTAAATGAGGAAACATAAGCAAGGCCAACACCCAACATTTGGGTCCGTTTAAATGCACAACTCATCCCCTCAGCTTCCTACCAGTTAAATGTCTCACACAGAAGAAAAGGTCTTTATCCCATTATAAGCTGCGAATGCAGGTCTGACAGATACATCTATCTGAAGGACTTCCAGGATATCACGGATACCAGATACACCAGACTCAAGTGCCCTATCTGTCGCCTAGTTACCTAGCGGAGCGCTAAGGCTGGCTTCTGATCTCCAAAGAAAACCAGCGACGACGGCGGTATTAATGCTTTTCAGCAGGGAATTTCAATATCGATTTTTTTTCTTCAGACCACTGCTGTTAGGATATAAATGCAGGACAAAGTCACTTTTTTCCCGACAAGCAATCGCACATGCAAAAAAAAAAACACTTAGCCATTTAGTGTGAAAATTCCCCCTGCATACCTCCACTTCTCTCTGCCACATCCAGTCAAATGAGCAGTTTTTCAGTCCGCTGTTAATGTATGGCTATTTTAAAAAAAGAAGATGAGGTATTGTCCAGCTCCCCAAGGCCTCAGCAATGAACTCACTAACAGCTCCACTAGTGCACTGTGCAGTAAAACTCAATAAACTTAATAAAAACAAGGCAAACCAATTTGGAGTCAGGCCAGGATGCCTTTGGCTTGAACAGGCATTTGAATTTTAAATAGGCATTTTTATTAACAGGCAGCAGGTAGCAGCAGGTTTAAATCCCGGAGGAGGAGCTGAGCTTGTACTGGTGAGCAAAGTGGTACAACCTTAACTGCATCACTAAAGGGCAAAAGCTGCCAGCAACAGTTTGTAGGTCACCCAAGATAAACGTCTGTTAATCTAATTGTTAGAACCTTGTCACTGAACACAATCTGTCCTCCTATGGGCTCAGCAGCACTTCATTATGAGGTATTACCAAGGCTTCTGTTAGAACCACGAAACCCAGGCGACCCCTGAGCGCTCAGTTACTCATTATGAGAGGATAGAAGCTCACTGGCCACAAATATGAGTGGAGAGAGGAAAATACCCTGACCATCCTGGGCGGCAATAAGCACAACAGAGCCAAGACTGTGATTTTAGGAGGCCTGCTTTTCTGTTTTACAGGAGCAAAACCAAACAACTATAATACATTAGACAGCATTTACTCATAGTGATTGCAAGGAAGGACGAGGTACTCATGAACCAAAGGGTCTGCTGGCCCAAACGTCATTTTTAAGTCGGCGGTCATACTGATAGTCATTGTGAAATTAGGCTCTGGCAAGGCTGGACGGCCAGAAGTTCAGGTTCTAACTAGTGGGGATACAGGGTAAAAGTATGAGAACAGTAAATGAGTCACTTGTGTGTGTGTGTGTGTGTGTGTGTGTATATATATATATACACACACACACACACATACATATATATATACACACACACATACATACATACATATATACACACACACACACACAACATATAAAAGATTATCAAGATGTAAACCAGTCATATTCTATTATGCAAAAATAAACAAAAAGAATCCCCCCACCAACCCCCAAGGATCCCCCAAGGATAACTTCCACAAATACCCATGGATTCTTGGCTGTGCAAAGACACACAAACACAGTGCTTTGAGTTCATACAAGTGCAAATAAATGTGAATGAATAAACTTCACCATCATTTTCACTTTCTGTTGCTGTAATCCAGCTCAAATCTAACTTAACACAAAAACAAAGAGCGCAAAGAGCAGTGGCAGAGTCATTATAACGAAGACACTGCTGTGAATCTACCCTTACATTCATGCATTAACAGTATCCCACTGTTACATGGTGGTCAAAGCTACTTCGGCATCCTTTACACAATACAGCCTGTTTACCAGCAGTTAT
Source organism: Gnathonemus echidnorhynchus (assembly GCA_026776725.1). Classification (NCBI taxonomy): domain Eukaryota; kingdom Metazoa; phylum Chordata; class Actinopteri; order Osteoglossiformes; family Mormyridae; genus Gnathonemus; species Gnathonemus echidnorhynchus. The sequence continues at coordinate 33,640,430 of JAODJU010000040.1, forward strand.
TCTGTTGGGTTTTAGGTCAATCGCACAGCAAATCACTAGCAGGTTCTCAGCAACTGCTTGACACACCACTGGGACACCCCATGTTTAACTTTGATTGCAAATTCCTCATAAAATGACAAATTTAGTTTTAATACAGTTAAACACAGGCACTGTATGAGTACCAAGATGTAAGGCTTGTAATGATACACCCAAGACAGATGTATTATTTGTTTTGGCAGGGAAGAGACCATCCAGAAAATATATATCCTGTCATCTTTTGTGAAAATGGCTTTGATGACAATTACAGGAAAAAGCGTATGAACTAAGTATACCTCTAGGGTAATACAAAAAGGGGGGGGAAGGGGTTGGAAAATTGGCGTGTGTCAGTGTTAGGGTAAGCGGAAAAGGCCTATTGTACTTGCGACACTGAGCAACATCAATTAAATGCAGCTTTGGGCACTTAGCTACTCGCAGTCTCACTCTAGCACCTAGTGTAACCCCTGTGATTGAATGTCAGGGTAATCTCCTCGCACCTTATCCTTCCAGCTCAGCCAAATTGCAGAGGAAATAACAGGTGTGGACCAGGCCGTGAGCTCTTCACGCCCGCTTAGCAAGTCGCTCCCCATTACTCTGCAAATATAAATGGGATTTGGGAGGAGGGATCTCTTCTGGCTGGACATGTAAGTGGAAGCATTGTTCTATGCCTTTTAAATCCAGGCTTGTATAACCTTTGGATGGATTTCTAAAACAAAAAATAATAATAATAATAAATGGTTGGAAAAAGTAATGATTACATTTTTGTTAAAGTTTAGCTCTATGCCCCCCACAGAACATCAGTACACAAGGCGCTTGTTACTGCTCACGTATTTTACACTGCATGCATTTGTTAGATCACATGTGTTGTCAGGGATTTCTGTCTATCAGTCAGTCTGCCATTAGCCAATTTAGAAAACTTGGCATCCTGTTTACGATGCCCCCCTGCTGCCTTGGGCAGCCCCCCAGGTCTCTGCGGCCCCCTTCTGAATCGGAGGTTCTGCAAGATGAATGGATAGATTCACCCTCCCTGATGAATAATATAACATGTAATTTCTCTAATTATTTAAACAGGCCTGGGACAGGCAGACCCTGCAGGTAATAAGCCTGTTTCAAACAGCTACATTTTATCATGGGCAACTGCTTCTCTTTGCATTGCATCAGGGATTCAAGTGAAAACGCAAAAAACATGCTGAACACATCAACAAACATAAGACGACTATGAATGCATGCAATTTGTGTTAAGCTTGGAACCTGCAAGATACTGCAGATTGTGCTCTCTGTGGAACTCAGGGACCAAAGGAAACAGATAAAGGCCATTCTCTGCTCAGTGCACACTAAAGCAATTTCCAACCAACAGCAGACTATTGAAGAATGACATGGACTTGTGTTAGACTGTCTTAACATAGCACTGCTACTCAACCCCCTAGAGAGAGACTGTACACGCTTCAAAGTCTGGAAAATTAATCTACACACCATTGAAATTAAATGTAAGCCTTTTCCTTAAAGTGTTCCTTATTTACAAGAAAGCAGACTAAACTTGGTTATTATAACTGGGAAGTTAAAGATAACATATTTTAATATTGAATTCAAAAATTCTAATCAAAATTGTCTCAAGGGAAAGCAAGAAGAGTCGGCACTGACCAGATACCGGCATTTAGGTCTAGCCTGAAAAATCCCAAAAATGCCTGCAACCATAGCACAACAAACCATACACAAAGTTTTTGCCTAGAAATGGTTAGTTCAGGTATACAGTAATGTTTTTATGATAGATTCCTTTGCACTTTAAGGAGGATTTCTGTTCATTTTTGTTAAAGAAGCAGACTTAACTGTGAATCATCTTGGCCGTGGATTTCTTCCTCTAGCATAGTGGCAAAGCCTTTGTTTGAGCAACATTACATTTCTCTGTTCTTAGCATAGCCAAACAATGTGGCTACAGCAATAAATGCAGATAGTTTCCCATGTTAACTGAAATGTACGGACACAAATATCGCATTTAATGCACAGTAGTTGATAAAGGGGAAATACATCAGATTGGTATCGGTATTGTAAGATAATCAAAATGATATTGTGTCTCTGACAGCAAGCTTTTATTCCATAGCCCCTCCAGATGAATACATAATAAAGGAGATCCAATCTGAGAATTGTATAAATGTTCCATTAATACATGGCCAACATGTGTCAACTGGAAAGCTCCTTTCAAAGGTTCTTCAAACGAACGCTGGTCTTGATTTCCCATGGGGCAATGGGGGAAATGCTCTATCAAAGCTGTACTAACAAGTGATCTGCAAGACTGTTGCTACATTAACAACAAAAAATACATATATACTCTCCCACCAAAACACTGACATCTTCAGGGCCTCCTGCCCTACTCAAAGCGATCTTCTTTGCTCACACAGTTGGCTTTCTGATGTGATCTGTCCACCCCACAGCCCCAGCTTACCCTAGTCGGTCAACCAGGTCCCAGAGGATGTTGGCTGTGGGGACCAGAGGGGAGCCATCATAGAGAACCACAGATGCCCCCACCGCCAGAGAAGAGATGAGCCAGTTCCACATCATCCAGCCCGTCTGGGGGAACACAGAGGACATACTGCACACGTGAGATCGGAGGCCTTCACTGCTCCTGGAGGACTACTGTGCATTTTCAAATACTTGACGGAGACAATTATCTCCTTAATTGAGTTGCTTTAGCAGTGACTCTCGTGGGGGGTGGGGGTGGGGGGCTGCTGCACTAACCACAGTCCTCCAGTTCAAGGCCAGAAGACACCTTGTCTGCGGATATCAAGGCCAAAGGCTGACTGTCATTTGCTAGTGGGCCTGCTTTGTGACAGCAGAGATTCTGCTTGATTTCTGGCTTGTGGATTCTGTGTGTTGTGTATAATTTTTGAAAAGCACAATAGAAAATAAAGCTTGGTCGAAAGGTACACAATGCAGATCAGTACTATGATACCTTATTCTCTAAAGCAATCAAGTATTAATGATACATGCTTTAAAATACAATAGATATTATAGTTGTGTTTATTATCTAATATTAGTGGTACGTTTCTCTTTAATACCGTGGTGTAGTAGATGATGATGTCACTGCTGGCCATGCTACCGTGCAGAATGTGCTCCTTTAAGTGCTGGATAAGCGTTCCCTGCGAGTGAGAGAGAGAGAGAGAGAGAAAGAGAGGAGGCACAGAAACAGTTACTGCAAGTGCTTCAGCACCCAAGACAGCAGTGCAAACGTTTCCTCAATCACAGGATCCCCACCACCGCCTCACCCCCCTACCCCCCCGAGGACTACTTGATGAAGTCAATCACCTTTGCATATAACAAAGATAAAGTGGCAATTTTGTATTTGGAAAGTAGCCACTTCAGAGCTGTATCTTGAGAGATGGAAGAAATGCATCAGTGTGAAGAGTATGGAGAAGTGATGCAGTTGATTATACATAAAACAAAAAACAAAAAACAAAAAAGCAGCACTGCCACGATTGGTAATTTGGCAGGTTGGGAAAGCTAATGCCAGGGACAAACAAAAGGACTGTGCTAATCTGGAACGAAAGCAGCAACTGTCAAACAAACAGAGGAAAGCAGCTCTGTGCCCAATGAATAAATGTGAGCAAAATGTGCTTCTGGATTTGTCTTTGTGGGCTACCCAAAGCCAAGGAAAACAGGGGGGAACAATGCACACAAAACCCAGTGAACATGCTGACAGGCGCTCTCTGCGCACGCAGAACCACTGAAACCTACAACATGAGGCAGATCCTCAGAGATCAGCAGCCACCACTGCAAATGCCAGGATGGAGGATTTATGGCCCCTAAACCTGCTCACCACTGTACTTACAATCACGACTTAATGAGTCACACTGAATGCGCGCATGCATGTGTGTATGCGTGCGTGTGTATACGTGTCTGTGCATGTGTGCACATATATTTGTGTGCATGCGTGTGCCTTTGCGTGTATGCGTGTGCATATTTGTGCATGCATGTGCGTGTGTGTATGTGTGAGTGCATGTGTTTGTGTATGTATGCGTGTGCCTTTGCGTGTATGCGTGTGCATATTTGTGCATGCATGTGCGTGTGTGTATGTGTGCGTCTATATGCATGTGCGTGTATGTATGCGTGTGCCTTTGCGTGTATGCGCGTGCGTGTGTGAGTATGTGTGTGCGTGCGTGTGTGTATGCGTGTGTGCGTGCATGTGTGTGTCCTACTCATGGTGGACCATTAATAAAAAGCCATCCACGTTTAACTAAATGTATAAAATAAAAAATAAGGATTATTTTAAAACTTACTCTCGGCCTTGAGTTTGCACACATATACAGTAATCCCCGCTGTATTGCGGTTCAGCTATCGCGCCCCCGCTGTATCGCAGATTTTTCCCCGGTGCATCACAGTTCTCTGCGTATCGCGTAACTTGCTCGTGGTCTGATTGTTGTGAGCAAATTTTTTGTGAACTTTCATTTTAAGCCCTACAATTTAAGGCTTAAACTATAAAAAAATATTTATATGGTCTTTCTATATCGCGGATTTTCACCTATTGCTGAGGGGTCTGGAACGTATCTTCCGCGATAGGCGGGGGTCACTGTACTTTGTTTTCTCTGAGAAATACATGAAATGTGCTAATGACAAAGGGCCCCGACTCCCGTACCTGGAGAATCAGTGTACATATAGCTTCTCATCACACCTAATATGATAATACATCAGGGAGCTCAGTATTTCAGTGAAGCCACACACACTGCATTATCGGCTGTTAATGCCTGTATCCCTCGTCATGTACGGCAGGAAAGTTCACTCCTCATTTACCCACATTATAGTGGAATACCACCCCCCTCCCAAGAGTCAGAGCTGCCAGAGGTCACAGCTGAAGGGCTGCCCAGATGCACCGGCGGGGTGTGGCACACGCTCTCACCCATCCCATCCCATGACCCGAGCCCCGCGATACACAGCAGGCGGCTCTTTGATCTAATTTGGGTAATAATTTGGCATTTCATACTAGCTCATGGGGCTGCTGCAATAATGATGTCAGTGTAACACACAAAGACCCATAATGTAACACACACACACACACACAATGTCTCCGTAACAAATGTCACCATGACACACACATACAGGCACCATCCACTTATAGCAGACATTAAAATGCAGCCAAATATTAACGTTACTGCTGAAAAGACAAATTGCGAAAGGGCTCTGGCTTCACAAATTTATTAAATATTCATCTCTTACTTGATGTTCCTACATAACTCGAGACTTCACATAGGCAGAATAGACATGCAATCCAGTTAGAATTTGCACATCCAAAATAATGTTAACGTAGCCTGTAACCTACCGACAATCCAAAATTCAGTGGTTGTACATCTTAGAAAAGTACACTACCCCAAATTTAAACTACTGAATAGCCACCCCCAATTTTTCCATCTCAGACATTAGGTCCAAGTCCCAAATCAAAACACGGCCTCTTTACTTTGCCAAAGTGAGTAACAGGTCAGCCGTGATGGCAGGTCACGGGCATCCTGAGCGAGTTTCCGTAAGACTGAGGAGTCAGGCAGGATTTTCAGTGGCAGGCTGTCGGGCAATGATCATGGCCGCCTACAGGCCAGGGGGGGCAAGCTGGCATATGGAGCTACAGGCCTGCATGGCCCCTGATTCAAGTCCAGGATTGTGGGGAAAGGAGGGGACATCTCCATGGCACCAGGCCACAGAGAGAGCGAGCGAGGGAGAGAACGAGCAAGCGAGAGAGAGCATGCTGGGAAGGGCAGCCCATGGCAAAGCGTCTGTCTCCGTGCCAGTTACGGCGCTGTGCAAAGCCAAAACCAAGACCTGAAAACCAAGACCTGAGCCAAATGGCACCTGGGCTGCTAGGTCAGGCGGGCAAGCTTAGCTACCCGGACCAATCAAGTGCACCCTGGTCCAGGCCTTAGCTACCTGGACCAATCAAGTGCGCCCTGGTCCAGGCCTTAGCTACCTGGACCAATCAAGTGCGCCCTGGTTTAGGACACTCTCTCCAGATTACTGAACAGATGTGTTTCTTATGTAATAAACTTTCATGAAGTTGGGGAGTCTTTATTACAAACGTGGTTAGGGTAGAGTGCATTGCTGTAGGGTTCTCTTTGGATGGATGCCACATTACTGGAGTGAATGCTGTACTTACAGCCCTCCTCACCATACACATACAGGCATTTGTAAATACATACAGTAATTATGCACTGTCCATCTGCAAAAGGTATCCCCCAAATTTTAATTTCATAAAACAAATGAGAAGATCATTTTTAGTGAAATAATGAAATTGTTCAAAAACATTCAACACTACTAGATTTAAGCAGCATTTTTAGAAAGAGGCAAAAAGAATACTGTGCTACATCATGCTCGTCTGCACCTCAGTGCTTTCCCCCTGGGATCAATATAGTTTGTTTTATCATATTACTGTTACTTGCTGGAATGAAAATGAAGAACATTCAGTTCCTAGTGGCCATGTGGTTATGTAGTTAGACCACAGTCATTCCAGCAAGTGAAACTACTTTAGGATATAACAGATAATGATTGAAAGCTGCCAACAAGCACGGTTCAAATTAACTTTTTCTGCACAAAACATTGATATTTGTGTATCTGCATCCATTAGACTGGAAACTGGTTTCCTGTTCTCGAAGGAACGCACAAGGTCAGTAAATGAAGTAAATTCAGAGCAGACTATCAGATCATAACAGTGTTTTCAGCATCTAAAAACCAATATACTGATGGTAAGGCTTTGCTGCCACCTAGTGGACTCCAGGACAAAAAAAAGCCTGACATTTCAGCCTAGCTGGGGCTCATTTTGAGAGAGAGAAAAAAACAAAGAGGTGGGGGGCAGAAAAACATTGAAAAAAAGAGAAGTGCTTTTCATGATTTTGCCCGCTGCCCTGCTGCGAAGTGCCAAAGCGTGACGCCAGTTAATACTTACCCCCGGTAACATGCTGACTTTTGGTGCGGGAAGCCCCAGCCACCATCACCATAGTAACCAAATGAAGCTTTTCATATTGACCTTGGGCACAGGGCCCACCATGGCTACAGAGTAGGTCAGGAGATACATGGTAAACAGAGCAATGAGAAGAGGTGCCGTCACATGACACGAGAAGACATTCTTTGCCCAGAGACTCTTACGCATCTGGGGCACCGTACAGTACAGCGCATTGTCATTTCCCCGCAGCTCCTCATTTGCCAGTTAAATCAGTTAATCTGCTTGTGGTACCCACCCCTGCAGAGTGAACCATGCACTTGGGTGAGCCAGTGGTCCCAGAGGAGTACATGATGAACAGCGGGTGGCTGAAAGGCAGCTGCTCAAACTCCAGCTGCGGATCCTGGTCCCCCTCTTTCCCCATGGACAGGAAGTCCTCCAGGAACAGGCTAGAAGGGGGGGGGGGGGGCGGACGGCATCGCAGTCAGCTAATCTCCCAGCAATCCAGATGGTGACATCATACACAAGAGGGGGGCAGGTTTCTCAAGCTCCGCCCCATCCATGGAGGGTCACTGGGGTCACTGCCCCGAATTACTCAATAATTGCACTCTCTTTCAGGACAACATATCCTCATACAGTAAGCAAATACTCTGAAGGCTGCAAGCATCTATTTACAAAAGACCATTGTCATCATCATCATCATCATCATGGCTTATTATAGCCATTATTCAACATATGCAGTTTTAAGTAGCAGCATGGGTGGCCTGATATTAAACAGCCTGCTCCAGGAGAAAGCAAGTCCGCCTCTTGAGACATGAACTGCGGCACATATCGCCTGAAGGGGGATGGCTGGAATTAATACAGCATTCGCTATACATGCAGTCGCTCATCCTACGAAAAGCACAACTTCATAGCCTCACGGGTCTTGGATGCAGATTCCATCACTCAAGTCAGACGCCTCACGCTGCCCCGCAAACTGACCTGTTTGGAATTCGAGAGAGGTCCGTCTCTTCCCTGGAGCGGGCGTATGGAATGACAACCACCTTTTTGAGGTCCGGCAGGCCTACAAGGTTGGGAGAGGCAGCAGCCCGAAACAGTGAGAGATCTGCATTTATAGAGTGACACACAGGCCCTGGGCTGCCACGCTCAGAGCCGCTGGCCAGGGGAGCGTCACGGCCAGCCGCTCTGAACAGAAAGGCTAGCAGATAGCTAAACCCACGCAACAGAGTGCACACATCCATGTGCAGCAAATACTCACAGTACATAGACAACAGAGTGCACACATCCATGTGCAGCAAATATTCACAGTACATAGACAATAGAGCTAAAACTACTAACAAGTTATACAAATATAAAGCTCAAAAATACCTGAATATAAATTGTATTAGGCTACATATTATTTATGATTAAATTAACTACTGAAGTTTATTAAAGTGTATTTTGTGGGCAGTGGTGGCTTAATGGTTAGGCACTTGTAACTGAAAGATTGCAGGTTCGAATCCACGACCAGCAAGGCACCACTGAGGTACCTTGAGCAAGATACTGCTCCCCGGGCGCTGAATTAGCTGCCCCCTGCTATGTCAGGACGTCACATATGGGTTAAATGCAGAGGACACATTTCGTTGTGCTGTGGTGTGTCAACAATGACCACTGATCACTAAATTCTAAACTCTTATGCCAGCACCACATGTGATCATGTTTCCCCGCTGGTCTGAGGCCGGGTTTTCCGGTTTCTGCTGACCTTTGACGACACTCTGCAGCTTCTCCATGTGATCGTGCAGCTTGCCGTTGTAGATCACTGCCGCAACAGAGAAGATGATCTTGGGCTGGATCTGGGAGAACCGGTCCAGCACCCCCTGGTGGCAAACAGCAGACATGCAATTTCATGCTCAGTCAGCACACAAAAATACATGACTCTTACACACATGCACAGAAAGTCTTACACACACACACACACACACACAAGATGCAAATTATTGATAAAATGGGTAAATAATAAACTTACTAACCAGAAATATCCATTTGTTAAATTAAATAACTAAATGCATTCAATGAGCAATTGTCCACTTATTTACCATGAAAGAATTAAAGTGGTAAACACAAAATCAAAATTTGGCAATCTCCAAATCCACCAGCAGAGGGCAGTCATACACAGTCAATCCATTGCAGTGTCTGCTAATAACAAAGCAGGTCAGGCTATTTAGAGCTAGAGTCATGTCATAGAAGCTCCCTTTCCACCAACATCTCACCACAGGTACCGCCTGGCCCCTGGGTGTCCCCTGGCTGAAAAACCGTCACTAAAGTACCCTTTAGAATGGCGAAAACGGCACTATGGCTGCCCTTCACAAGACTTAGTGCCGTGTAGGGTGCCCCCTTCATGGAAGAGGATGTGATAAAGTGTCTTAATGAGTGCTCTTCTAGTGGAGGAAATGTGACGCAGTGCCCTTACAATGGCCTAAGCGCTTCCTATGGGTGGCCTTCCAATGGAAAAGGGTGCCGTTCTATGCCACCCTCACATGATTATGTGTCCCAAAGGGTGCCCTTTTCAGTGGGGAAAATGTGATATAGTGCAAACTACAGTGTCCGTACAATTGGGTGCCCTCTAGAGTGCCCTTCCAAATCTCAAAGATATTTTTCTCTCCATTACAAGGGCAGTTCATCATGTTTTCTCACTTGGAAGGGCACCAATTTCATGAAGAAAATGAGATGCAGTGCCCTAATAAAGATGCGGTTTCCTGTACATGCAAGAAATGCAGATGAAATAATGTACCAGCTGGGTGTTCTTATGTGTAAGGAAATGTGATATTTAGGTTGCCTCTGCAGTCGACAAAAAACATTAGTTGAATAATCTTATGGAAGATGAAGACTACTTCACCACACATAGTGTGCCATTATTCTACTGGCACACATCATGCAATAGATTTTCTTTTTATTATTTCGCTCCTGCCTTTTAAACAGCCTGTGTCAGCCAGTGACAGGCCAGGTGTTCCCATTTACACCCAATGACTGGTGAGCTTTACAGAGGAATTATATTATCGAGCCAATGACCTTAAGGATATTCATGACAATTACCACATCCAATGATATTCTTTTCTTTTAACCATGTGACACCTGGAGAGGGTCAGGTGTAATGTGATGCGCATGCTGGCACACAAACGGAGGGGAGGACAGCAGCCGATAAACAGCACAGAGGTATACCCCAGCAGACAGACACTCACGTTAACCCCAAAGTCTGGGGAGGTGGAGCTCCAGATGGCGCCGATGCTGGCCGCCGCTAACATGGCTTCTACAGCATGTATCCCATTGGGCAGGTATCCTGCGGGAGAGCAAGACAAGGGAGCACACACCTAAAGCAAGGCACTGGCAGAGAGAGCTGCACGTACATGTGCGGACATGCATATAGACAGAAGCACATGCAGATCTGCGCAGACATACATGCAGCCTGTGAACTAAAGTAAACCAGGAAATACATTTTGCATGTGCCACACTCCTCACTGAACACGTTAACACTTTAGAAAGCAACACCCACTAAATATCTGCAAGTCACTCTGGCAAACTAACTCGCATCTCTGTCAATCATACATGCGTTAAAGTGAAATTGAGATGGGGGTTAAAATTATTTTAATTCTCTCTGTGTGTTTTTTTTTTCTTTTTCATTCCATAAATAAGATCAGCCCATAGCGTGTGCTGGAATGAAGGGCCCAGTCAGCTCGAGCTCAAAGCTGACAGAGGCTGGAGGCAGTTTGGTGATCCGATCTCCAGTAAAAAGGTAGATGGGGATTAAACTTTCATCTGGTTACACAGGAGCCAAACAAGGGACACGATCATTTATCTACACTCATATTATATATATACAGTGGTACAGAACTCGAATTTAATCCGTTCAGAACTACGGATCGAATCCTAAAACGTTTGAGTTGTGATAGAATTTTCCCCATAAGAAATAATGGAAAGCCAATTAATTGGTTCCCGGCCCCAAAAAATTACACCTATATATGTTTTTTTTTTTTAGTATTTAAACACAAAATGAACCGGATAAAACAAGAAGAGTATATACTGTACTAAACACATCTAAGCACATTTATCAAAACAGTAATTTGTAAAGTAAGA
>JAODJU010000040.1:33665574-33678220 GCA_026776725.1 Gnathonemus echidnorhynchus
ATTATGTTTGCTATAGCTCCTGTGTGGTATTGGAGGTTCCTGCCCCTATTGCTGCATGGCAATCTACTGGTCAGCAGAGCGCTCCAGGTTGTCGATGACCCGGCTGAGGCGGATGTTGAGCAGCCGGACCTGGGTTTCCAGGTGGTCGATCTTTTCTTCCAACGAGCTGCCGCCTCCCCGGCGCCAGTGGGCCCCAACAGGCCCCGTCATGAAGTAGACGGCCATGACGGCACACAGCGGCAGCACGGCGCGCTCCGGGTCACCCTCGAACTTGTGCAGGATATAGAGGCAGGAGAGAGCAAAGAGAGCTACACGCACCAGCCAGAAGAAGCGGCCAAACGCCAGCCGCAGCACGTAGAAAAGGCTGCCCAGGAAGAGTGACAGCAGCCAATAGGCAAGCAGCACGGCGGCCACCAATAGCAGGGCCCGCGCTGGTGAGCTGGCAACGGAGGCGGGACTGAAGTAGTGGCTCAAGTTGGATGCTGGGGACAGGACAGTGTGACAAAAGCACAATGTTAAGATCATTTTATTTTTTAAATATTAAATATTATCGTTACCAAAACTATTCTTCCCCTTTTTCTTTACTTCCTGTACTCCCATTTAAAATGGTCTGACTCACCTGCAAACTGTCCAGAATAAATATATGATGAATTGGGGTTAACTTATTAATAACATCTTATATTAAACAGTGCAACAGGGGAAGAGCTGAGCCATTATCAACAACGCGTTTCCAATTTACTTCAGCTGCAAGCCATCGGTTAGGTCAGGTTGGGGACCATGCACTGGTAGGGTGTTGGAGATGCATCTGCTGACTTCATAGGAAGAGTCACCAGAGACATGAATGTCACTGCCGAGGTAAGTGAACCTCTCTAGAAACTTTAGATCAGGATTTCTCAATTCCGGTCCTGCAGGGCCAGAGTCCAGCAGTTTGCAAATTTCCCTGCTCAAACACACCATATTCAGCTCACCAGATTAATTGGCAGGTTTAGTAAGTGTGTCTGAGTAGGGGAATCTGCAGACTGTGTTGCAAACTGGCCTTCCTGAACCAGAATTGGGGAACTTTGCCTTAGATTTACCTTTTTATGCTTTTTAAAAGTATTTCGATACACCCCTATAGCTAGGCCTAATGCTATTTATTTTACTGTCATTTGTCCAATTTCTTGGTTTCTCAGACATAATCTAACAAAAACAGTACAATTCCAACCATTCCAATTAAGTCTTGATATTATTACAAACTTGAAAATAAGCCTTTGCACAGGAAATCTGCTTCAACAGAAAACTTACAATCAATTCCCAGAACATCCAACAGGTCTGTCCAAATCTTCCACACAGTGTCCAAGAACGAGTCAACTCCATGGACAAAGCGCTCAGTTGTCTTACTGAAAAACTGAAATTAAGTTAACTGCATGATTATGTGGTACACTGTGTGTTCATTTCAGCACTGGAATGTTGTGAAGGGTCAGGCAGCCTACATTTATGAACCTAGTGATGACAATTATGAATATAAGGCTTTTTCAACACGCCATAGTCATTTACACGATTCCACAAATACATATAACACATACGATAAATACAGATAGCCTACAAGATGCAGCTATAGCAAAAAAAAATGTAGAAAATTGTTTGTTTAGTTCAAAACCTAGCCCAAGATTAATTAATAGTGTAATTAATCAATAGCCTTTCTGATATTAAAAATATGTGTTCCCCCACACCTGAGGGGAAAAAAACATGGGAATAAATAACTATAATAACCTAAAGTAAGCGTTAATAATATATTTTTTGTTTGCGCCAGACGATGGATGAAGTGTAAATCAGAGAATACATGCAGCAAATTTCTACACTAGTAGAAGATGCTAATTGCTGTTACACCCTCGATCACTAATTTGTTTAAAATTAAATTATTATAGAAAATGTGATATGTCCGTTTCTTAGAAGAGTGACGTTTAAGTCTTATAATAATACAATAACATTAACATCTGCTTTCAAACTGTCATTTTATAACAGCGACGAAACAGGTACGTCAAGTAATATATTTATTATGCTGAACTTTCGTTGTATTTAAATTGCCTTAAAACACAATGTCATTTGCAAATAATTTAAAGGAACAATGTAGAATTTAATCTCAACGTTTTTCCCGCTCAATGAAGTCTTATAACCCAGAAGGAGTCATACAAAGAAAATGAAGGAAATGACAGCATTATGATTAGAAGATACGCAATTGCAACATCGACATTTACGCCAGCAAATAAATGACTCTAAAAGCGCCCGGTATGAATTAGACATTTACCGCAAGATGCATCTGCTGAAATGACTTTCTGATCGAAAGAGCGAATGATCAGTAATCAAAAGCATTAACACTCACCTTATATAAAGCCCTGATATTGTCCTCTCCGAAAATGCTGCTCAGGGTTTGGTAAAAGGCGTTCGCCACCCGTCTGAAACTGTTCTGGCTGCCGAAGTCTTTGCGAGCCCGGGCTGAATCGGCACCGTGCAAAGAAACGAAAAGCACCATCGCCAGGACCAGGATCAGCTTTACACCCTGCATTGTTTTCAGCGACTGCAGCACGAGGCTGTTTATGTGTCAATGTTACCAATACGCCTAAGGTTAATTAGCTTCGTGCTATAAAAAAGAAAAAGCAGAATAGTGACCCCGGAACATGAAACAGTCCATTTCGCTTCCGCCTTCTGACAGTTGCCGCCTGGTGTTAAAACTGGGAAGGCGCCAACGGTGAAAATCGTTACGTAATTCTTTCCAATTTGTTTCATATCATGCCATTTATTTATAATGTTTCTTACTAATATACATGTACCATCTATTGTTCACAACTGCCACCATATCATATTTGCTTAACTGGAATCTGGGACCAGTTTGGGGAATTTAGGGCGCAAGGTAGGATTACTAGGAAATATCGCATAGTATTCAGATATACAGAAATGTATAACAAATGTTATTTACATTCAAGCAATTAATATAAACACCATGGAAAACTCTCCCTTTAGCGAGAAAAAGCAAACGCCATACCCATCCTGCATTCGAATACATAACCACGGCGTTGTGTGGTTCCTTTAGCTATTTAAAAAGCAGTGCCAAGTGTATGGTGGTTGCGATGATCAAATCTGGTAGTGGATCTAATGCGTTTTTCCAGTTCAAGCAGTATCAGTAATTAACATTGTTAACAGAACAGTGCATTTTAATTGTACTGAGGGATTAATGACGCGTCATTAATTTAGTTATTTAGATATCGTAGCGGGGGTCGGAAGCTGCACGTCGGAGATATTTTCTGGGTGCATTCGTTGGTTTTTCCGGGGGGGCGGATTGTGTGACGGACCTGCAGCTTCTGCGTGTATGTTAACGTTTGAAAAAGTATTTCGTATTTCTTTACATATAATCTGGTATATAGCTTCCGACTGAAAGTACAGAACCCGATTTTTTAAATTTATCTTACAAGCGTCATTTGCATTCTTATCAAAATGGGGAAGAGACAACATCAGAAGGATAAAATGTAAGTCTTCAAAGTTTTTCTGTGCATGTATTTGATGTGTTGCTGTATCCCTGTTATTTTTTGCACATTATCTTTTGGCACAATTGTCAGCCTTTATTTTTTAAAAGTAGATGTCAGTCTGTGATATACTTTTTTCATTGGCAGTTATTGTTTATATAATGAGCTTCCTTTTTGTATCTGAGTGTCTGGTTTTGTCACATTGATATTTTTGTTTTTAGGTACATAACATGCTCCGAATATACAAATTTTTACGGCGGGAAAAAATCTGGTAATACTTTCATATATTTTATGTATTCGATAAAATGTTAGATTTCCGAAGTTTAGGTTTCTGCTTTTAGCTTCGCTTGTTTGCTAAGCTTGTGTATTTGTTACTTACACGCAGAATGTGATAACGGATTTGAATGCAACATAACATAAAAGACAAATAAATAGAGATTATTTAGGAACCTGTTAGGGTTTTCGTTGGCCAACTATTATAACGTTCTGTTTCATCTCTTTTTGAATAGAAATTCCACAGGCCAATTTCCGACGTCTCCCATTTGACCACTGCAGGTGACCAGTGTTATAAACGTATAATGTTACGTCTCACAGGGTTTATGTGTTTTTCTGATGTTATATAATCCATGGCACTTCACTGTACGGAAATAGGTTGTCTCGATGTAATAGTATTTTATTAATCTAAAGACTTGTTAATGAATTGTAGTTCGGATTGGAATTTATAATGTTTGCCTTGTAAAGTTACAATCTAAAAGCTATTTTAAATGATTCCGATTATTTTTAACTAAATATTGCAACTTGGTTGTGTTGCGTAAGTTTCAGGTAATTTTACAATGTCCTCATGGTTTATGTCTGGCTTGTCTTTGCTTGCCTTCCAGCTTGTCCCTTCAGCCATTTGAGTATCCCATGTGTACAGAGGAGGGGGTCGTATTTGATTTGTTGTGAGTATCTCATGGTGAAACTTGTAGCAAGTGGGACATGCAGCTTTCAAAATTTTGTAGCATTTTGTAGCCAGGTTCTTTACAACCTTTAATAATGGCATTTGTCAGCCACATCTTACAAATCTGAACACTTGAGCCAAGCAATCCGCCCACAAAAGGAGAACCTGTCAGATTGCCCCTAAATAACCTCCCTCAGTGGTGCCAACCCTCAAGTGGAAGAAAATAGTGTGAATCACTGCACCTCCATGCTGCCCCTAACTGTAATTAATAAAAACATTTTGAGTTGTGATTTATGGGCACTGCAATTGCTCTAAGGATTAGTGAGATACTGTTTGGTTTGGGGACAGCATGATGATGCGGTGATTAGCGATGCTGCCTCACGCCATACTAGTGGGTATGGAAAATCGATGGAAGATTATGCTTAGATACCCAGTCATCAGTGTGGTGAAACAGCTATATAATGTAAAGTAAGTAATATAATTATGTTTACTAAGTTTAACCTAAGCTTTAGTTTGTAAATTATTTAAAGCATAATTCAAAATCAATGTTAAATTTGGTAGTTTCGGTGTTATTTGTTAACAATGAATGTTACTGTTAATATTGGCTTGGCTGCTGCACAACTTTAATTATAGGTCTCACTGAAATGCTAAAAGTCTTGTGTTGCTGTTTGTGTAGGAGCATAGTTCCCTGGATAAAGAAGTATGGCACAAATCCTATTTCTGGGGAGGTGAGTTTTTTATGTTTTGGGCAGGCGACATTAGGGGATGGGTTGTCAGAGAGCAATTTTGGAGCCACCACCCTCATTTTAAGAGCTATGAAGATACTTAGTCTGTCCCCCACACATGGTTATTATAATACCGTCCCAGGTGCACAGAACTGGTATGCAAAGGCCTCTGGTATGGTTTCTCAATAACATTTTCAGTCAGATTTATTGGACACTTACTTGCTATGGCCACTAGAGGGAGTATGGTACTACTGAAAAGAGGAGACCGCAGTTTCAGAAATGACGGGTGAATGAAGCTTTGAGAGTCTCTGCGGAATTGTACTCATCCAACCGTTGGTGTTTCTTCTGTGTTTGAAAACAGTTGACAAATATGTTTAGCCTGCAATGTTGACTTTAACTCTTAATTATGTCACCAAATTCAGACTAAAAAATTGACCTAAAAGTCCATATTTTCCAATATAGGTAATGATATGTGGCTTTGAAATAATAAACTGAAATCTGGTTGTGGATTCCTCTTATTTCCCTCTTGCTCTTTGGATTAGTTGTTGACATTGGATGTTTATAAAGTCATGCTCTTCCGTGGGCTGTGGAACATGCTTTATCTGACTGCCTGACAGCTGAGCACTTGTCAGCCATAGCGAGGCCAAGGCTGAGTGCCTTAATAAAGGCACTGTGTGGTCGTCTCTGCTCATTGGTGTTAGTTTTTAGAATCTCTGCATTCCAGCTTCTCCTTACCCCTTCTTACATTTATATAGTTAAATGACTATTGTCTAAGGCAACATACAATATGGTTTCAGACAGTTCCTGCAGCAGTTCAGTGTAAGGGCTTTGCTCAAGGTCCCAGTGATGACATCACTCTCCACCACAGGATTTGAACCAGTGACCTTCTGATCACAGACCTAGAGCCCTAACCTGCTGAGCCATTAGCCATCTCGAAATCCCATAATGTTTTTTACTAGAACATTAGTGTTGGTAAATTAATGGAATATGTGCATAAGTGAATGAACTTTTTTTTTTTTTCCATTTAAGTATCACCATTTTGTAGACCTGCTGTAAGTGGCCTCAATCATAATCGTTTGAGAAAATGTGACTGACAGGAAAACTAGTCAGCATGTTTCCTGTTATAATAAAATCATTCAACAGCTGCTGCTTGTATGGAAGATGCAGACTGAACTGTGGATATTATTCAAGAAGGCTGTGAGCTTCAGGACAAAAGGCCTGACAGTGTTTCCCTCGCACAGACTGCCCATTCAGCAGCAATTGGCACTTTATCAGCAGGGAAACGGTCGGCGTTGCTGCTGGACAAGTGAGGATTTTATGTTTGTCAGATTATGGTGAAGTGGGGGGGGGGAGGGGTGCTGTGAGCTGGAGCCTGAGGTCTGAGGCAGGGCCGATTTTTTTTATTTTTATTTTTTTCCTCCTTCCCCCTTCTTTTTTCCAGCAGGGGGGAAGCTCTCACAGACAAGCCTGGGCAAGTTGGCGAGTAGGCTGCAGCTGATACGAGTGGCTGCTGGATCTCAGCATAGTTCAGCTCAGATGTCCTGGGAATCGGCCTGGCCCAGCCTCATGGGCAGCGATAAGCAGTTCCCTCTCAGATAGGAAATGTCCACATTAACCTCATTTAGACTCCATCTGAACTATTTTGTGCACACAGTCCTTAAAAAGGTTTCATGATTACCTTGTGCACAGCTGACAGCTTTAATACTGAAACTATGGATGCCGCCAGCTAGGAAGGGGCCAGGATGATGTCTAAGTGGTACATGTGAGCATGCCAGGATCTCCGCTGTGCTTTTGAGGTGAACATCCTGGCTGATAGCCGAGTAGTGAAGTGGCAGATCAGCTGTGTGAGCAGAGCGACTAGGTATAGGGAACACACAGGCTTAACTCGCACAGCAATGTCCTGCGGCAGGATTGTGGAAGGTTGATTCCTGAAACTGTCTGAGTTTATCATGTCTGTCAGTATGGTAAGAAGAATAAGGAAAGGATGAAGTACCAGCCTACTTGTCAGACTCCTGCCGAGTGTTGGGTTCCTAAACAGCGTAACCGTTACTCTGTTCGGTGCGATGCCCCTATAGCTGCCAGTCCATGGATGCAGCAGGTTGACCTTCCAAAGGACCTCTGGGTACCGGGGCTGAAAGGAGAGCATGAGGCTTGGCCACTTATGGCTTCTATTTGGAATGGCTGGAGGAGGAGGATGTGAATTGTCTCGATGAGCCCTCTATGATCCCCGAAGCTTTCTCATGCTCTTTGCAGCCACCTGTATTAGCTGGACGGTGGGGCTCCTGTCTGTCATTTCCTGTGTGCTGCTCACGTTGCGCGGTAACCTTGGAGATGAAGGTGCCTGCTATGAGGTCATCAGTGGTGTGAGTGCAGTGTGTTGTTCTCTCTCCAGGTTAGTGACCCATCCAGCATCCCGGTGCTCAGCGTGAGGCTGGGATTGTCACCGGAGTTGGACTGGTACTCAGGGCTGTTTTTGGCCTCTGGTCTGATCTTGCAGCAGGGATGTGGCAGGGGACAGGGAGAGGGTAGCCCTACTCACTGGGTTCACCTCCTTCATCCTGGGGCAGAATCCCTGCACCTCATCGCCACCCTGCATATTAAATCCCACCCAGCGCTGGCGTGGTTGCCCAGTGCGCTCTCGGCTGCCTCTGACGCACATTCTCTGACCGTCTCCCCCTGTCAGCCCCCGTTTCCATGGCGACCTCTGGGGGGGCTCTCCGCGTCACCCGCAAGCCTGTTGGTCGGTGGCTATTTCTGTTCCCCCTCAGCATGACTAATGTCTGCATTTAAAATTGCTCCCGAAGCTTTTGTGCAATTATTGTTTCAAAGCAGTTGCCCACTGCAGTTGTATGTGTTCGGCAAGCATCGACTGCTCTCTTCTCGGTAGCCCTTTAATCGGGCTGCTTTTTGTTGATCCTCGCAGACATGAGAGATTGTGTGTCCAGAGTGAGCCCCATGGGGGCATCGCGTTCCGTCCCGCCAGCCCTGTCACGCTTGTGGTGTCCCCTCTCTGTCCAAATGACTGGCGGGCAGAGACGGCTACTGTCATTGGTGTATTAATCTGTAGCATTTCTTTTTGTTTCCTTCCAGAAACTTGAAGCTAAGGCTCTCATCAAGCTGAACTTCGCCAAGAATAATGATGGTATGTCTGGGTGTGAGTAGCAATGTCATGCAAAATAAAAAACGACACTTGGTTCTTAAATCTGTAGCAAGGTGTGGACATCATGTTTTCACCAGGCATCTTAAGGTGATTAGTAAACCTTCTCCAGTCATACAGCTGGATATTTTTGCCCAGGGAAAACCATTTTGGCTCATGGCATCTCCCTGAATACCTGTTGTCAGTGGGTGTGTGCAGTCCAAATGTAAGAGAGCTGCGTCCTTTTGCCAAGGGCCTTGTTAGTGATGAACCAGGTGCTCTGATGTAGTGACATGTTTGCACGATGGCTCTGAAAATAATGCTACCCTGAGGTTTCTACATTGATTACCCCCCCCACCACCTTCCAAGGTCAATGTCCTTGTTTTTTGCCGACTCTGCACTTTATTCAGAAAGGTTGTGAGTCAGAGGCCTGAAAGCATTCTCTTGGCAGTGGTCGTTTTTGACCCACAAAAACTTGGGTGGGTGTTGGTCTTGGTGTGGGGTTGAGCACTGGGGGGGTGCCAATCTGTGTTTGTCACACCTCACTGTATAACACGCCAGGCTGGAGCCTCTTACTGATAGACATTCACATTCAGTGGTAGTTCTAGCTTGTATGGCACCCTGAGCGAACCCCATTTCACCCCCCCCCCCCCCCAAATTTTTAATAATTTTGCTAAAACCAAAAAAAAAAATTGACAATGTGTCTTTGAAACTATATATTCACAGTATTATGAATGAATTATGGTTTATTTGGTAGCATTCCGGAGTGTTACTGATTTTACTATCAGCGTTAGCACTGCACACTGTTGGAGCTGTGCTATTTGATAGATTCCCCCACTTCCCCTACTTCAAGCTTCCGGTGGGGCGACCTGAATTTAGCCCAGTCCCGCCCCCCCTCCCCATCTCGTACTTCTGAGTGCTAACCTGACTAGCTTACCAACTAGAATCAGGGCGCCTGGTCCGACCCGGCTAATTGGCCCACACAGAGACATATCATTGACATGATGTGTGAATGAGCAGTGGCCCATGTCATTCATACCTAAGTCTACCAATGTTCACGTTACTGAAAGGTACACTGGGTCACAGAGCTCGCAAAATCACTAGCCTGACATCCCAGGACAGTCAGGTTTTTCCATTGGGCTACCAAAATGCAACAACACCATGCATAATGGGCTATCAAAAATTATTGCCTAAGAACTAAAATTTCCTCTCTTATTAGCCATTTTTGCTCTTGCTATCTGTGTTTTGGTGTATTCATAGGCAAGTACACATATAAATGTATTATGTTATTTTCATCGTGTAATGGTCGTGTTGAACAATTACGTTGCTCTGTACTGTAATGTTAAGGTTACAGTGCTGTGCCTCTTGTCATTATTACTACAAATCTGGTTTGATCACACATAAGTGGATGTGTGTTTGAGGCAAATTGTTGATTGATTTATTTTATCCCTGTATGTGCGCCTGTATCGACTGTCTGAGGAGTTGTTTCTTTTTGCTCTATGTCTGTGATGTTGACAGACAGCTGGGTCCTATGTTCACTGCTGGTGCCAGTTAATTTTGCCTCTATCATACATAGTGGCTGGTTTGCCTAACATGAGCAGATAAGAATGGCCTTTAGGATATGTTTCCACATTTTTATTGCTTTCTCTAGTATGTAGAAATTGTCTTTTTTATTTGAGTTAGCCAAAATTTATTTTGCTAAAATATTAAGAATGCCTGCCCAAATTTTGTGAGCCCTGGGTTAGACACTTACTACTATATATGTGTAGTTATGTTATGTATGGTCTTCATAATATGTATTTGTGTTTATGTATATGCAGTACTGCACAAAAGTCTTACGCAGTCAAAGAAAATGTTTCAAGATTACCTGGGTAGTAAGTGTATATTTGCTCAGAAAAAACACAATGTAACGTTAGAACATATGTAAATTTCTCCTGTTCTCCAAAAAGTTACTGATATCTAGTCTGATGGCTAGATGAACACTTTAGTTCCCAAACCTCTCTACAGGGGCACCTCAGTCATTCCATGTATTTGATTTCACCCCTAGCTCAATTAATTAATTAAATTAAATTTAAATAAGTGAATGAGGTATTGATTTAACCAAGCAAGATGGTGTAGTGGTTGAGTCAAAAAAAAAAAGTTGGGTGTATTGAACTGTTGTTGCAAAGCGTCTTTAAAGACGACTTTAGGGGAGGTTCTGAAATTGCTAAGCTGACTCACTTTAACAGACAAAATATCAGAATCATACTTTATTTGCCAGAAACCCAACATGTCCAAGGAATTTGCTGTGGTGAATTGGTTACAGTGAGTACATTTAACATGTTGCACACCACATAGAACTACACTTAAAAATACTGTACAAGATAAATAGGATTCAGACTGTATAATATACACAATGTACACAATAAAGGAACAACATTACAGGTTGTACCCTGTACAAAAAGATAATGGAACAGTTATTGCACTGCGATTTGCATTTTGAAGTTCTAGTCTGGTATCCATAAGAGGCGTCGTACCAAATCTGCTGTTCAAAGGGTTGTTAGTGCACTGACCAGCACTCAT
Organism: Gnathonemus echidnorhynchus; assembly: GCA_026776725.1. Classification (NCBI taxonomy): domain Eukaryota; kingdom Metazoa; phylum Chordata; class Actinopteri; order Osteoglossiformes; family Mormyridae; genus Gnathonemus; species Gnathonemus echidnorhynchus. Next base: position 33,676,438 of record JAODJU010000040.1, read on the forward strand.
AAAGATATCACTATTTTGATACTCTGAGCCCTTTTGATATGGTAGACCGGAACATTCTGTTTGAAAGGCTCATACGTTGGGTGTGTTTTGGTAGGAACATGTGAGATTGCTGCCCCACTCATGTTTTTTCCCAACTCAGAAACATCTCTAAATTCTCATGCTTTCCTTCATGATTCTGCATAATTCATGTTTTCACACAATTTCATTTAGATTATTGTAATTCTTTCTTCACCTGCTTCTCAAACTCTGTTCAAAAGAAACTGCAGTTGATTCATAATGCTGCCGCTAGCCTGTTTAGCAGAAGTGGCTGTAGAGCACGTTTCTCCTCTTCTGGTTGCTCTATACTGGCTCCCACTGAAATATAGGAATCATTTTAAGATTATTTTGTTTACTTATAAGGCTCTTAACAATCAGGCAACCATTTGTATCCATGACCTTTTGACCAAATACAAAGCCAATAGGACGCTCATGTCTTCTGATCAGGGCCTTCTTGTTACCCAGCCAGGTTCAGGTTTAAGACCAGGGCTGATGGAGCCTTTGTTGCCCCAAGGCTGTGGAACAGTCTGCCTGTGACATTAGATCAGCCAGCAATGTAGCTGTTTACATGCCGTCTGCAAACTTCTATGTATGAACAGGCCTTTAGTGATATTTGAATATCTTATCAGTTACCAGTGAAGCACTTTGTGACATTTGTCCTTGAACGGTGCTATATAAACTGCTTAGTTATTTACACCAACATGAAGATAATTTAAACTAGGAATGGGTGATACACATTTTTTTCAGTTCAGATCCAATACACAACCGCTGATACGATACAGGTTCTGATACAAGAGCTCTTTTTATTTTTAATATAAAATATATTTATACTTTATATTACTAATATTTTTCAACTAGAAAATGCTTTTTTTTTCATGTGTATGCCAAAAAATCTTTAATCAGGCTACTAGAAACATGCACGACGTACTGTTCCACCTCTTGTACATCTTGTTTTATGCATTTTTGAGGCATTTTCAGTTCAATTTGAATATGTTCCAAGCAAGGATACGGAAGTGGCAAATGCTTAAATTGTGGGGCATTTTTTCTCCCACTGGCAGCAACTTCACTTACACTTCATTCTGATAGTAGCCCCTCGTGAACCACAAGCTGTTCCAAGTGAGCAAAACAGCCCAAGTTAGCGACTCCCAAATCATCCATTGCTTTTTCCATATTACTCTTGTTGTGTCGCACAATTGCGTGGGCTTTTAGTGGGATTTTCCACTAAATGCTACGTCCACCTCTCAAAACTTAATTTTTACAAAGACTGTGAATCTAGTTGTGAATGCAACTAGTTGTTCATTTAAAATATAAAATACTTCCAGATTGTCACCCTTTTATCTGACATTCTTATGCTCCTCATACGTCAAAGGGTATGCACGTGACATCACAGCAGGCGGAAATCACTGCGCTCACCCCTCCTGAGTAGCAGAATAACTGAGTGGCAGCATTAATGTTCAGCTTGAATGCCACAAAAACACAAAGAGCTGTCGTGTGACTGACTACGAATCAGTTTAACAAGAAATAGAAATCTTTAAAAATAGGAAAGCAGAAAAAAATCTTTTTTCAGACTGCTGTAAACAAAATAAGTATCGGACAAGTATCAGCTGTTCTGTTCAGGACCACAGAGCTCTGCAGCGTGTGGTGCACTCAGCACAGAAGATCACAGGCATACAGCTCCCTGCGATCCGCGATATCCACACTACACGCTGTCTCAGGAAAGTGAACCGTATCAGGCAAGACCCCAGCC
>JAODJU010000040.1:33678320-33690488 GCA_026776725.1 Gnathonemus echidnorhynchus
ATACTTCTCTCTGTCTCTTGGTCTTATTTATTTTACTTGGTCTTATTTATTCTACTTATTTATAATTCACTTTATCAGTCATTCACTGTCGTCCTGTTGTCTATCCGTCTTGTTGTCTATGTTCACTGTCTGCAGGAGCACATGCAAGTAAGCATTTCATTGTACATGGTACTTGTACACATGACAATAAAGAATTGAACATGGATTGGTCGCATTTGGCCAATACCGAATTCATGTAATGGGCATGGATTGGCACCGAATGTGATTGATATTATAGGTCACTGCAGTTTAATTTTGTAACTAAATTAAAATTAGAACGCAGCATCTTCATTCATAAATGCCAACACAAACTTGTATTTCTGTTTCTTCTCCTGTTTTGGATCAGGAAAGTACCACTGCCCTGTGCTGTACACCATCTTCACAAACAACTCCCACATCGTGACCAATAAGGTCACAGGAAATGTGTTTTCCTATGAGGTGAGCTGCAGATTGAATTTGACTGTGGCTGTATTGCGCACCCCCCCATCTCTGCTGTAAATGAGTCATTTACAACCATGACTAGTCCTGAAGATTTTCTGTTTTGTGTAGGCAGTGGAGCAACTCAACATCAAAACAAAGACTTACAAAGACCTGCTCACTGATGAGCCTTTCACACGGCAAGACATCATCACCCTGCAGGTGCGCGTGTGTGTGTGGGTGGTGATATGCATTTTATATTGTGGGGAGTAAATGTTACTTTTGTTTGGTTACTTAACCCCAGCTCAGTCCTAATCCTAAGGTTCTTATAGTAAGGATTAGAGTTATGCCCATAGAGTCCTCACAAAGACAGGAATATGAACTGTGTGCTTGTGTGTGTAGTCTACATCTTTAGAAAAGATGGACGAAAGAAGGGTAAAACCATAGCCTGCTGCTTAAATACGTCACTGATCAGGTCTGTTTGGAAGTAGGCCTGTCACAATTATTACATAATCGCCTGATTGCGATTGATGGCTGTGATTATTTTGCATAATTGCTAGAATTGTTTTCATTCATCTGTATAAAAATTACTGGATGAAACATCGTCATATTTGTTATTTCCACGGATTGGCTGAGCTGTACGGATTGGCTGAGCTGTACGGATTGGGTAGCGTCATACCACTTGTCCTATTTGTACCTCACACATCTGCACATTTTTTTTTTTACGGACTACTTGTAAGTGACCTCCACCAAGCTATAATTGGATATTCAGCCAGATATTCCGATTTTGGATTCTGGATGCAAAATACTCCAAACTTCATTTCTCAGTTCTGATTAAACAAAAGCTAGAGGTATACCAAAATACCATGTTGCAATTTCATCTAATTGAAATGTAAAATAACATTTCATATATGGGATTTTTAGGCAAATGTTGATCCAAAAACTGGAAACGGATGACCAGAATTAACAATTAAAATGAAGCAACGGAAACTGATTTTTTTTTTTTTTTTCCCCAGTCAGTGGAATCATGAAGAGCAGGGGCCTGCATCATGACTGATGAAGCAGAATTTCTTGCTTAGCCAGAAAACTTGTGGGATTTAAGGAAATCCAGTTGAAATGGACTTTCTTTGTTCACTTATATTTAGCCCAGACTACCTTAATTCTGACAAGTTATCCGGCTAAGCAAGACATCCCGCTTCGTGATACAGTTCTCACTAAACAATAAAGCGACTGTTGCAGTTTGTTGTCAATGTAGACAATATGGTTTGCCATAAAATAGCGGGATGAATGGACCAGACAGTGCCAGGTAATGAGATGCAGCGTATGTGTGCGGGAGAATGCTTTGCATGCGCATATGCAAGGTACAAATAAGGCAGGTGGTACGGATCCGGTAGTGACAACGCCAACTGATTATCTCGAGGGATTTAACTTCTTGTTTGTTATTTATGTCATATCTGCCCTGTACAATTTTTGTTTAAAAAGCTTAAAAGGCAAAGGTAAATCCAATTTTTATTTATATGTTCCAGTGTTCAATGCTAATAAATAGCTCTTCTTCTTCATAAGGCGTATGTGTACAATAAAACTATGATTATGCTTACTCTATAATAGTGTTATAAACACTATTATACAGAAAGGGAAATTGTACAGATAATAGTAGAAGAAATCTTTAATCACAATTATTTGTATGACAGTCATTACCTAAAATCTCATGATTGTGACAGCCCTACTTGAAAGTGGTATTTGGGAGCCTGCATGCATGATGATGGCCTGTAGCCTTTACTGGAATTATCTGATAGGCTGATTAGTACTGTCGGACATATGCTCACATCATTAATGATTAACCTGTAAGGACCAGGGGCAGCAGCTCATGCTTTTCTAGGTGCTCAAACTGCACAATGTGATGGAAACTTCATCAGGATGTGGGAATAAGGATTTCACTTGTGGAATGTTTGTGTGTGTGTGTGTGTGTGTACACATATATATGTAATATGTATGTGTGTGTATGGTGATTTATTGATTTATGGTCATCTGGGAGGTATTCCACAAAGCAAGATTTCTCAGTTAACTGGACTAACTTAAACTAGAAGTCATGATTGTCCAATCAGAGTTTAGGTAAGGAGCATTCCTATTAGATAATCATCAATTTTAGCTTAAGTTCACCCAGCTCACAGAAATCATGCTTTGTGGAACACTGCCTTGGACAGCAGAGGCAGCTCATGGTGCAGAGAGGTTGTGGCCATGCTAATCTTCAGCAGAAGAAGCTTTTCATCGTGGAGGTGGCTCCCATCCTGTGGGATTTTGTCAGGCTGGTCTTTGAATCCCTGGGGACCATTTGCTATCCCATAGTGCTCAGCGGAGCAAAGCCAGCAGCCCCAGCCAGACCACTTGACATGCTCTCATTTGGGTGACAGGTGGACAATTTATTAGTCTCTTGTTGTCATGCAGAGCACATTACAGTTCAACTGTATATGCAATCAGCTTGTGTCTCATTTGCACATACTAGAACACGGCCCCTGATTGGTTGGTGCACAAGAATGTTCCCTCACTATTAGGCACAGCTGTAAGCCAGCTGTTTCTGGTTGTGATTGGCTATGGATTCCCACGTGAAGCCTGCCATAAGCACTCAGGAGCCTAAGTCTATGGGAGTGGCTGTATAGAGCGGTCTTTGACTATAAATGGTTTATTTATGGGAGTTCAGGTTAAGTGATTTATGGTGCCATTTTCTAGAAAGTTGTCATTCTGCCTCTCATGGGGAGCATTACAAATACAAGATGGAAGAATGTACCAGTGTGCTTTATTTAAAGGCTCTTTTTGGCAGTATTTGCCTATTAATGTCTCCTGCCATTCACCTCTGGCAAGGTGTGGGTGCTAATTTGACCATCTGCTTCTGAGAGGTTTTCTGGATCAATGTTCTGAAGCCTCATGGATTCTGTCCTCAATTTTGAAGTATCGCCCTTTTATTAATGAAGCTAGATGCTGGGAATACTAAACCTTAAAGTATAATTATTAAAAGTAAAGTAAAACTATATACTGGGTATATTAATATGGTCAGATTTAGTAACTAATTTCAGGAAGTGACTAGGTATATTACAAAGTCTTATAATGAAGAGCTTTATTAATTATCATCTAATGATCAGTATATGAATGTTGACTTCCACCTCCATCGTGAAATCTTTCTTAAGCTAATTGGAATCTCAGAATGCATAAATCTCACTGGTGTCGTGTGTTTCTGCCCACCGATTGCCTGGCACTGTACCTGCGCCCTGTGCTGCCTGCCGTAGGCTCCAGGTCCCCTGTGGCCATGCCCAGGAAGTGCGGCTGGAAGATGCGTGATGATATAATAATGCTAAATTAATCCTCTAAGATTCTGATGTCAAATAAATGAAACTAAAAACTGAAACTACCTTTACCGGTATTGCAGAAATAAACAACGTCTCTGAGACAGACAGGTTACCCTGAGCGGCTTTTGTTTTGTATGGCTGGTACATTATTGAGTGAGAGCTGGAGTGGCCTGGCCCCCATGCTTATGAGGAGTATTATTACTCCCATGCTCGTGAGGAGTATTATTACTAACGTTCTCTTCAGAAGTATTATTACTGTCATGCAGCTGCTGCCATCTGTTCATGTTTTGCAGGATCCCACCAATCTGGATAAGTTTAACGTCTCCGACTTCTTCCATGTGAAGAACAATATGAAAGTGCCAGATCCAGGTTGGTGCACTTTTCATTAGAGCAAACACGCTTTAAATGAGCTTTAAATGAGTTTGCGTAAATGGTCTGCCAGGTTACAGAGGACATCCGTAACTGGTGATGGAGAACAAATTACAGAATAATGTGCCTCACCACAATGAGCCAGAAGAAGCCTAGAAAAGCATCATTCTGTCAAAAAGCATCAAAGTCTATGTGGACCACAGTGATTCAGATCAACCAAATGTAAATGCATATTAATCTGAATCACATCCTGAGCTTTAAAGGGCTTTCGTTTCAGTGACCTGCACTAGTAACACCGATATTCCGTTATTTGCAGTTGATTCTGATTTAGAGTATTTGATTTGCTCTGTCATAAAACGTGTTTTAGCCAGTGTGGATCTTCACTTAGAAGCACTACGTGACAGATGTTTAGTCTTTCAGTATATTTCTGATGACGCAGCTGCGATGCGACGTCGCCGTGATGCTTTCAGTTTCCCATGTGTTCCTCTCCAATCAGATGAGGAGAAGGCCAAGCTGGACCCAGCATATCACCTGAAGTCCACCAACCTGGAGACCAGGGAGACCCTGGCTGAGCTTTACAAGGACTACAAAGGGGATTCACTGCTGGCTTCTACCATGAAGGAGCCAGAGAAGAAGAAGACAGACAAATTCAATGCCGTAAGCATGACAAGAGCACCCGAGACTGCTGTGTACCTCAGGCCCAGCCTGTACCTCATGCAGCAGTGTTTCACCTGTCCCATCCTCTGTCGAAAATAAGGTACACATTGTCACAGCTAGCATTGTGGAGCCAGAAAGTCATTAGCACAGTAGTCACTATCCATGGGTCAACCATTACCATGGCTTTTGGGGCCAATTTGTCTAATCCTAGTCCTGTTGTTCCTTTTTGTTTTACCTCCATGGCTGGGTTTTTTAGAGTAAGAAGAAAGCAATCTCTCTGTGGAGCATAAAGTGGTTCAGCACCTGACTAAAAATCCTTTTTCTTTCTTTTAGACTCCTTGTGTTGCATTTGTACCGGATAGCACCTAATTCATTACCATAATTAATGATGTCTCCATTAGCGCTGTTGTTCTTTGAGGACCTGCAGCATTTTGCAGTGTCTGGGGACATTTGTGCCATTGTGGAGTTACCGGACCATTGTTTCAGGAAACTCTTTTCTAATCAGTGTGAATTTAGCAACAGCAAGAAATTGTGCTGTTTTACCCGTCGCTCCTATTTTGCTGGAGGGAGACTGAGGAAGCCAGGAAGCCATTTAGATGGCCCTGGGGTGAAGGCCACATCCCCATGCACTGAGTGAACAGTGCTCCTGACTGCATGCCTTCCAGAACCTTGCCTGACTGCATATAGAATTCAACGGGAAGGCCAATTAAGACAAAGTTTCTGCAAGTAGTTACTCCCTGTACAAAAAGTACAATGAACTGCTTCAGTATGGGGACCCTCCCCAGTATCAGTGCTGATTATCATTGATTTGCTTTTGGGCTGAATTTACATCCACTAGTAAATTTATTTGGTGGGTATTTTTGCCTCCCTCTCAACAGTAGGCCTATCAAAAACACGTCTGTCCATTGGGTATTTGGAAATACTGTCTATTTTTATATTTGGTAATGAGATGGTGTGTGTTCTTCTGTCCAGGCCCACTATTCCACTGGTCGGGTGTCGGCCTCTTTCACCTCCACTGCCATGACCCCACAAACGACTCATGAAGCAGGTAAACCCTACTACCCGACACTCATCATGTGCATCCCAAGTCTAAACACTCTGAATCAGTCTGGAAAAAATGCTGCTGAGCTCTAGCATAGTATCCAGTGTAACTTAGTAAGCGGTATATACACTTAGATGAGGATTTTTGATATTTTGTTTTAATTATTAAACAGTAGGACACAACTGTGCTGCCTGTTCTGAAATATGAACAGGCGGTTTTTGGGCTCAGGCTGCTAATGAATATGCCAGCATCTCCTGCTGAAATACCTTCCTGAAGCACACAGAGAGACACCAGTATCAGATAGCAGGACCGATGATGCCTGTGTTCCTCTCTGAAGATAAGATCGCAGATGACGTTGTGCGCTACCAGTATGTGAAGAAGAAGGGTTACGTTCGCCTTCATACCAACAAGGGCGACCTCAACCTCGAGCTGCACTGTGACAAGGTAACGGCCCCGGGAAGATCACCAGAGAGGCGTGATGTCCAAGCAGATAAGCACCAGCTTCCAGTCCAGGACACTTGCTGTGCTGATGGCTTGATATCTGTGGTTTGATCAGCATGAACCTCCATGAGATGAGCTGCTGTATTTCTGCCTTCGAGGCGGCACCTGTGGACTGGGCTCACCGCCTTCGCCCGCAACTCCTCACATGGGGCTCTTTGCTCTGATGCAAACTAGCCAAAAGGTGCATTAACATGGCATTCCACAGGCGGAATGAAGAAGTTCTGCTTACTGTCAGCAAACTCAGAAACACGGCCCTTATTTTGCTCAATTTTATTTTTAATTGATTGAAATGGTTTTTTGGGAGACATTGCATATTGAGTGAGGCTATAAAGGTTTTCACTTACCGGTTTCTTAATGTAATGAAAAGCCTAGGGACAGAATGGATCCACTTCACATTTATGTTTTCAATATCCTAGCCTTACTTTTTGGCTAATATAATTATACAGCAATTTTTTGCATCCTTCTCCAAAGATCCATTCCATCTGTGGATCTGAGTGAGTCATTCTCCGCTTCCCCTCTCAGCATTGTTACTTGGGTGTTTTTTTAATGACCAAGCAATTTAGTTGTTTTTTTTCTTCATAAGTGGAACTAATACATAAAATCCACTAAAACCAGCTTGTCTCGTTCTGTAGGTGCGTGTGTAAGAAGCAGCTACTTCAAAATCTAGAATCCATGCATTCTTGTCTGTCTTGTTTTACACACCCAGTACACAAGTAACAAGTTTTTACTATAATCATGTAATTTTTAAAAGGTCGCTTGAAACACAACCAGTAAATTCTTTAGATGGCTATGAAAAATGAATGAGATTCATGTGTCCAGTCATATGTACACATTTCAGTTTAATATGTATATAATTTTAATTTTAGCTTAATTTAACAATTAAAATTTTCAAAAAGAAAAAAGAAGGCCATAAGAGCACTTTCTTATGGGGGCTGCATATTAATCCTCGATTGGCAAGTAATCTATGTAACGTCTGTGTGTCTTCCCTGTTTCTCTTGCTGCATGTGCTTAATCAATACAGCCCCCATAAGAAAGTGCTCATATCGCCTTCTTGTCCACATCACCATCCTCCCCCAACCTGTGTTAATGACATTCCTGTGCTCTGAATGACGGTGCGGTTTAGTTATGCTCTTTAGTTCTGTTCTTGACAAATTTCCTAGGAATGAACAGGTACAAATGGGAATGACTCCTTTTCCCTTTAAGTTAGACTGGGCTTGTGGCTGACGCTCCCTTGATTTAAATGTGTGACATAAGGGCTGTCTCTCACCCTTAAGGATTTCTCGTCAGAGTGCTGGGTGTGATTAGAGTGAGTAATTAGGATTAGGTAAGTGATTAATAGTGCACTTATTCTGTTTTGTTGTATTCATGTACAGCTGTTATGTGTCTTTTAATGCACGCGGTTGTGGGCTGGTGGCAGCTCAGTGTGCATCTTGCCCTGTGACTTCCTGATCGCTGGCTCTGTATCCCTGTAGTACGTATCCCAGCCCCAGGTCATTGTCGGTGGATTGGTGGGCAGATGAAGTGCAGCAGGGTTTCTTTTTTAACCTACTCTGTTATTAATGAGCGCTCTGTGCGCTGCGTGCGTGTGTCTGCCGTGTCCTCCATTGCCTGCCATCATCACGGAGCATCTCCACTGGTGGCATCGTGGCGGAATCACGACCCGGGCAGCGGTAATGGAAGCCGCTAAGCCTAACTCCCGTGTGCCGTGTGCCCGGCCATGTACAGGCTGGTGCTACAGAATGGGCAGATCTCCCAGCCCGCCCTCTGTTTGGCGTATAATTCATGTCACGGTGGTCCTTTCTCAGACACAGGTGGCAGGAACAGATAACTTGTTTAGGTGGCCTATTTACTTGGAGTCTTTTCATATCTCTTTGTCCCCAAGTTCACCCTATTTGTCTTTCTACTAAAAATGGCATCCCATAAGCACATAAAGCATTGGTGCCCATTGGCCCTGTGCGTGGGGACAAGCAGCTAATATGGTCGTCATATTATTCACCAATAAAAATGACCCCCTTCAGTGTTTTTTCAGCCTCACTTGAGGGACTTGGTTGTGCCAGTCAATAGGCCACCCAATCAGCCTCCATTTGTGAGGCTCCCTTGTACCTCCTATATCCCTGAAAAAAACCCCAGCTGATCAAATTTCTGTGCTCTCGTATGAGACTCACTACATTTTATAGACCAATAACTGCCTTGCTGTCACGGATACAGCTTTCCTTACCCTGGTGACCAGCTGCTTGGTGGAATGTTACTTCCCCTGATTGGCTCCCTCAGCGTCCAATTAGGATAAAAACAGGAAGTCCTAGTGATAAGAAAATAGCCCCAGCTTCCATTCTGAATTTTTTTTCTGTGATCTAGTGATATGCATTTGTTCAGCTTCATTGCACTTGGTTTTATGTTCCTGGTGTTACTGACAAATAAGGAAAGGATCACTTTTGCCATTTTCATGTAGTTTTTTCTTATCATGGTTTTCTTAATTACTTAAAATTATTTAAAAAAAATACATTTTAATGATTTTCAGACGCATGTATTCATGATACGTATTAATGACACGTCTGCATTTTCTGTCATTTTTTAATAGGTAAAACTGTAATTTTTACACTAGCAGTGTGTGCTCATTTTAACTACCTACATTTAGTTTATACATAATTTTTGTCAGGTCCTATATATGCCTGCCAACAAAATATGTATGCTTTCCAAAAATTATGCTTTGCATTTTTTCCCCACAAACCTTACTCAGCCAAGGGCAAAAGTACTTTTGGATGTTTATAGCGTAGTTGAATTTAGTGTAGATGCGGAGTGTACCACAGACATGTCTGTGCATTTCAGCCACTGCCAACGCACTGATGCATCAAAGAGCGACAGTTGCTTTCTCTCTTTACACTTGCTTATAATCAGCAGACGCTCTTGTCCAATGTGATGTACGAGTCTCCACTGACGTCAAGTGATTCTTTAAGACTAGTACAACCCTGCTGTAGCCATGGATAGTTTTTTTTTTTCCTAAAACATGAAAATGAATCATTTTTGTGCAACTTTTATTAACTGTTAGGATAAAGTTTTTCTTTAATTTGATCAGTAAGCTGCCATAAACTGAAACAGACTTCTAAAATCCTTGGTCAGTTTCATCATATAGATGAAATACAGATTTGGTGTATTTTTGCTTTGCTGTTGGCTTTGGACTATTCAGGCCATGTCTGTCATGAATGATTTATCAGTGACTAGTGGGGGTCATTTCTGGTTTGCACCTCCCGGGCTGCAGGTTCTAATCTTCCTCCCCCCCGCATTTGTCGTCCTGGGTTGTTTGGCTTTGCTGTAACTAAATTGCCTCTCTTGAATGGCTGTGAGTGAGTGCCCTGTTACCCTGGGTGTATGCAGCTCATGACCCTAAACAGCATGAGCAGTGAGACGGTGCGTAGAAAAGGTACATCTTCAACTAACCATTTAAGGCTGCTTTTATAACACTCATTTCTTTATTACTTAAGTCAACCTCTCCAGCCACTTATCCAGTACAGACTAGGCACAAGCCAAGGGTCATGTTTTTAACCGAATCTGTTTGTTAATATGCTGTCAGCAGAAGTGGCTGGGATTTTAGATGATTTTCCTAGGAGCAGTAGACCATTGGCTGGACTGTTCTGTGTGAAGTCACACTTAGGGTGTATGTAGGGCTGGGTGGAGGTGTTCACGGTCGTGCTGGGATTTCTGCCTCTGAATGAGGAGCCGTTTGCTTGAATGAATCATTTATTGCCTCATTTGATAGTTCTGTTCGTCGGTATCCCGTTGTGCTGGTGGTGATGATGATAATGATGATTTTCAGCCAGTGCTGAAAATAGGAGCCAGTATCTTGAGATTCTGTTCAGTCTGTATTTTCACCCTTTTATTGCACTGGCTCTGGGCTCTACCTGTTGTGGTTGTTTCATTACGCCAGTGAAGTCATTAGATTTGCATGAGTCATTAGGCTGCCTCCCTGGCTCTGATTACAAGCTGTTCACACGAGAGCAGAAAAAAATAATGTTCATGTGAAGTTGAAGGTTTGAAACCCAAAGGGAAAATAAAATCATCAGTCACCAGCTGCCTCACTAATACGGGCCCACTGACCAAAACTCTAACATTGGGAATGTTGTCCTCCAACAGAACAATTGAGCTAATCTGATTTTCCATAGCACAGAACCCATCCAGAATATAGTTTTGTTTGTTTTCAGGCCCTCAACAAATCCAGGAAATTGAATATACCCTTCTAAAGATTTCAGACATCTCCTCAAATAAGTTTTGCCTTGTTAACTGCAGTGTAATTTTCACTGTCCTGCTCTGCATTTATCAGGTTCCCAAAGCTGGTGAGAACTTCATCAAACTCTGCAAGAAAGGCTACTATGATGGGACCATCTTCCATAGATCCATACGCAACTTCATGGTAAGTAGCCAGTCATGGGAGATGTAATATGCTTTGATATAATTGGGGCTGTAATAAGTTTCCATGAGATGATTTAGCTTCTTTAGCAGACTGTGTACGTCCCTCGTGTGAGGGGGATGCTCGCAGTGTGTCTTGGTAGCCAGGCGGGGTATGATTTATTCATCGCACCGCAGAGCTAATTTCCTGAGTGCCATTTTGCTGGATGGTATCATTCACACCCGAGATACCTGCTCCTCCTGCTGAAGGCCAATCCATGGAGTCTCCGCAAGTTCAGCAGCTCGCCACAGAGTTTTCTGCAAGTTCTTTATCAAATCATCGCAAAAGCCGCCTCACTGAATATCCTTTGCCACTTGCAGGATGACTGTTACCTTGGCCGACAGCCGGCAGTGCCTAATTAGTGCCTACCAGGTGCTGCGTCCTGGATTTCTCACTTCACCGTGGCGGGATGTGCCCCGGGTTGGGGGGGTGGGGTGGGGGGGGGCTTTGCTGCCAGCTCCTGACAGCTGGCCTTGTGCTGCTCTGCCTAGGCAAGCCTGTGTGCCCCTGGCCCCCTCCTCCCTTCTCGGTTGGCACCCTTTTGTTTTTGGTGTCCAGCAGATACTTTCAGTAGGAGCATGTTTCACTGTCCTGCTCCCCGCACCTTATACCACGGTATCAAATCGGATGTGGTCAGGCGGCTTATTAAAAGATGCTCCAATGGGCACACTGGGCGCAGTGTTTTGGTGACATCAGACAATCGGGGAAACTGCAGCACCCTCAGCATCCTTTACTCATCCGGTCATTTATTAATTAATTCATCTCCAGTCATCGGATGATTTTATTTAAATATAATAGAAGTTATTAGAAGTTAACAGAAGTGATGGACAAGGGTTCTGAGTGAAATGATGTGCTTATTGAGGTAGACGTGAATGATGATGACCTGCCCCGGAGTGGTTCAGTAGGTGCTGTGTTTTAAGGCTAGCTAAGGAATTTGTGCTTTTGTATTCCAGATTCAAGGGGGGGACCCTACCGGAACGGGGACAGGTAAGATGAAATCATATTTGTATAAACATTGCCTCAAGAATTCATATTGCAGTAGTGGATGGAACACAGGGCCTTTATAAAGGTTCTCTCCTGATGGCTTATAAAGAGAAAAACCTTGCCAGTGTATGCTGGCACTGCTGCTTGCAGTATGAGTATTTCAGGGGGCACATATTTGGGGGGTTGGGGCACATTCTGTTTTTTTACTTTTAAGGTTTTTTTTTTTTTTTTTAAGCGAACTGATTGCTTGACATTGTTGGAAGGAAAGAGGTGCTTCTGGAATTAAGTCAAGGGAGGTGGTGTTACATTTATATAATTCCTTGGTAAGACCCCACCTAGAATATTGTGTGCAGGTTTGGTCACCATACCTCAAGAAG
>JAODJU010000040.1:33696256-33718325 GCA_026776725.1 Gnathonemus echidnorhynchus
CAGCATGATACCGTAAGGTGTGTGAGGGGGTGTGTAGGGGGTTGTGTGAGGGCTACGACAGGGCCACTGGATCAGCAGCATGATACCGTAAGGTGTGTGAGGGGGTGTGTAGGGGGTTGTGTGAGGGCTACGACAGGGCCACTGGATCAGCAGCATGATACCGTAAGGTGTGTGAGGGGGTGTGTAGGGGGTTGTGTGAGGGCTACGACAGGGCCACTGGATCAGCACTGTGATACAGACTATTAGGAGCCTGTGTTCTTCCTCTTTGTCCACCTGCACACTCCTTGTGATTTCACCGACAAAGATGCACACGCTTGCATTTCATTTGACACTTTTTATCTTGTCTGCAATTCATCCTTTTAAGAGCCTTAAATACAATCGTAGGGAAACTGTTATAATATTACTATGATACATATACATATACAGGTGGACAAAACAATGGAAAAGGGACTTAAACTTACTAGCTGAAGTAGCTAAGCCACTAGCCCTATGTGTCAACAATAATGAATGTCTAACAGTCAGCAATTTGATATTATTTCAAAGCAACATTAGTCAACGTACCAAGTTAACGAAAGAGTCAGTCATCAAGCTGCAGATTCATAAAAACTGCAAAATTTATTTAATGTGCCAAGGGGAACATTGTATACCAAATACGGATAAATTATATTAATGAAGAGGAGCAATGCTCTCAAGTTGAAACGTGCCAACAGGGATAGGATCACATTTTATAGGATGGTTGCTATACACCACTAATGTGCGAGTGCAGAGCTGGATTGGACTGTCAGTTAGGTGAGGGCTGCCATTCAGAAAGACACAGCCTGGTATGAGGAACAGAGTGCCTGGATCATAGAAACAGGGTCTGAGTCACCTTTCAGCCTGGTCCTACATCTGGAAAGCTTTACCAGAAGACAAAGGAAGCCTTTGATGCGCGCTGTCTGCTGGGACGACCAGCCTTATCCTGCAGATCATTAGGTGCAGTGATTACCCTGCCTGATTGTAAAAAGGCCAAGGAGCATGAGGCCATCTCGCAGGACCAGGTGCGGCCCGTGCAGACACTCCTCCCCGATGATAATCCCCCAATGCACTCTGCTAAACAGATTCCGGAGCGGCTTCATAAACACCAGTCCGCCCTCCTACTCACCAGAACCTAACGTCAGTGACCATTTAGAGAAGCTCTGGAGCAGAAAGTAGACGTTCACCTTCCTCATCCTTCAAGGAACTGGAAGCTTTTCTCCTTGAATAATATGCTCCAATATCCATCTACACACAGGCCTGGTCTCGTATGACAGCATTCCAAGAAGGACTGACATGTATGAAAGCTACCTGGCCTCCTCCAATATTCATACATTGTTTCTCTGTGTTTGCCTGCTCACATGCTATGGACAGCCTTTGTTACAGTACACCATACATATGCGGTGTGGAGCCTGGATCAGTGCACACCTTCCCTCACACTTCTCAGGGTTACAGTGCATTTCACCATGATAGTTCACCATTTTTTTTTTTTTTTTTAACATCACAGAAAAGGTATCTTGCTAAAATAAGTCTCACTTATGCCTCATTTTGTGGGACCATGTGGTGAATTTAATGGACCAGAACAGTTTGTAATTATGTGCAATTTACATGCCAGGCTGAAAAATGATCCCTGCTTTTGAAATGTAAAGAGTGCATCGCCGCACTCGCGCTTTCATCAATTGCGGCACATAAATCAGAGGCATGCCGCCACGTGAACCCACGTTTAATCCGCCGTTCCTCTATACGAGCCTGCCGTATCCATGCCGCCGGTAGCTCTTTGCTTCCTTTCCGTTATGATTTGGATGCCCTGGTGCTTCGGTATGGAGGAAGAGAGGTTTTACCTCACCGACTATGTATGGGTTCATTTTATTTGAAATAATTCTTCCTCTAAAGGAAAAGGTTAATCCATCGATCTGAAAAGTCATATTCGGGGAAGAAATGTTTATTCTCTCGTTTTCATTTCATTGTTTGCTTTTATAATGACTCATTTTCTTATTGTTTTGCTGCTGCAAGGTGAGCTCGTCTGGCCGCTGCTCAGCCAATCCCCTGCAGCTTTTTAATCGAGGGTCGTGTTTGGAAGCAAAATGCCAGCGTGGCCATAAATAATGCACAAATGTCACCAGGAGAAGGTGTACAGCGGCACGCTGCTGTAAAACTGAGATTGCCAGGCAGAAAGGGCCCTCCACATGTGATTGGCGTTCGGGGAGTTAGACGGTAGAGCTGAAAAAGGTCATTCACGTGGAGAAATTGAGCACAGAGTAGGTTGATTGGTGTAGCTAGCAGTGATGTGATAGCCACTGTGTCAAACTGTTTGTTTTGTTTTTCCAGTATTTGGTTTTTATTTTTAGGGTCACTTATAAAGTTTTGAAATGTTTGTGGGGCTTTCTGAGATCCTTGGACCAATTTCATATACATGGTGGTTAATGGTGTGTATTTAAGTAAATTATTAGTACTGACGATATCACACAGACATACCCAGAGAGGAGGCTTTTGTACCAACATAAGATACAGGTGTGACTAAAATTTAATGATTTAACTCTAAGGTAACAAACAAAATTAACAAATAAAAGCAAGTACAAGCTGAATGCTTTCAAAAAGGCTAGATGCACAGATGAGAAAAGAGAGGGAATGTCAAATGATTTTTTTAATCACACAACTTTGCATGAATTCAACAGGCAGATCAAAACACTATTTAATTGCGTGATTCCCCGAACTACCCCCCCCCACCCCCACCCCGCCACTCTTGGAAAATGTTAGCGGGGGTGGTGGGGGTAGTGGACCTTACCTTTGTGGTAAAATTTTGGGAACCCAGCCAAATAGGTTTTAGATTTACATGATTCTATTAGGCCAATTGGTTTTGAAAACCGAAGCCTGTTAACTATTGAAAGTGCACTTAGTAACTGGAAAGACCCTCCTTTTAAGGTATTAGTCTTCAATGGAGTAAAAGCAAATAGGCTTACTACAATATATGCATTGCAATTATGCTTCCGTCTGGCAAATTTTTAAAGCGAAATGAACCAAGTAACCATGATTCCTCACCTCTCCCCTCATCCGCTCCCTGTGAGGCTGAAGGTTTTGATTTTAGCTCTGAATTTTGGGATTCTGTGCAATATCTCAACTGAAGATCTCATGTTGTTTACACCTCAGGAGGTATTTTATAGGTCCTCATAAACATTCTTTTGCTATTGTCCCATTTGGCTGTCAAAAAATGCTTGTGTTGATGTGATTCAAAAAATAATAATGCATTTATTGCACTGTGTTAACATATTGACTTTCCTGGCCCAAATTAGTACATAGATAAGCTACAGTTGTGAGAGATACTTGTGATTGTGCCAATGCAACACTGAAACATGTCTATGGGCAGCGGGGTACAATGTGAGCCATGATACCGGCCTGTCATGTTTACCTGCGGCATCTCCCCCTCTACGGCCCTCTCTGAATCCAGGTGGCGAGTCATTCTGGGGAAAGCCCTTCAAGGACGAGTTCCGGCCCAATCTGTCCCACACTGGCCGTGGGGTCCTTAGCATGGCCAACTCTGGGCCCAACACCAACAAGTCGCAGTTGTAAGTTTGTCATTTACAGTTTGCATTGCATGACCAGGACATTCTAACATCATCTGCAAGCTTTAATGTAGAAACAAAACTCAAAACCTGAGTAGAGCCCACAGTGTCATTGTATTTGAACACGTTATTCACGCATAGTTCATATCTGTTTGGGAATGCTGGTCAGGTGACCCAGCTAGCAGGTTTGGGCAGCTGCTGATTGCACCCCATCCAGTACAGCTTCATAGTTTCTCAATTTGCCATCAGTGTACATATAATCTCTTAATGGAATTAAATTTTGTTAGGAGTAATT
Organism: Gnathonemus echidnorhynchus; assembly: GCA_026776725.1. Taxonomy (NCBI): domain Eukaryota; kingdom Metazoa; phylum Chordata; class Actinopteri; order Osteoglossiformes; family Mormyridae; genus Gnathonemus; species Gnathonemus echidnorhynchus. The sequence continues at coordinate 33,700,124 of JAODJU010000040.1, forward strand.
ATTCTCATACACGTTTTGCCTTCTAAATGTGACATTTTGAACTGTACAGTTAATACTGAAATAATCTGAATCACTTGACAATTATTGACAAATGTTTGATTTGTTGCAGCTTTATAACCTTCCGCTCTTGCACGTACCTGGACAGGAAGCACACGGTTTTTGGGAGGTATGTCATATTTCTTGTATGTGGGTGGGGGGGGGGGTTGTAAGTATTTTACTTGGAAAAGTTGGACGGATTACGTCTGTTACTTCAGTGGCAACACTAAGGGCTGATTGTTGGTGCAGTGCCATAACAGTGGTGTAGGTTTCAGGGCTGCTGGAGTACCATGTGTCTGGGAGAGGGTTCAGGTGGTTCCTGATTAAATCCCATATGGGACAGTACAGGACTGAATAACAGGAAGTGACAGGATTTGGTTAATTAAGCACATAAGCAGTTCGGGATTTTATCCCTCTGCTAGGGGATTGTCAGCTTGACTGTACAGTGCTGGGGGGTTCCTTAGGGCGTTCTCTCGCACAGTATCTTGGGGGGTTCTCCCGCGCGGCATCTCGGGCCGTTCTCCCGCAGTAAATTCTCATTTAGAGCACTGAAGGTCAGCTTTCCAAAAGGCCATAAGAAGCCTGGACTGTCATTATTTAACCCTTAAAAGGAGACTCCTGCTTGCCGTTTCGAGCTGTGGGCGCCCACCATGGCCGTGCTCCCCGGGAATTTACCCTGTGAACACATCTTACACGGTGTTGCTGCTCTTAATAATAGCCAGCAGGCCTCATCTGCAGCCAGGTGCGATTGTGTTACACGACGGAAGGCCTCATATTACATGTAATGCCTTCTGCTCCAGTATTACACTCATTATAGAAGAAGGCCTCACATTACATATGGTACAAATCAGGAGTAATATTACATGTAGTGCAGGGTATTTTCTGCTAACTGAAGAATGGTTCATACCAAAAAAGTAACTGGGGGATCAGATGGAAGCCGCCCCCCCCGGGATTGTTCCCAAATGGTGGCACCTGATGAAGGTGTGCAATCTCACTGGCTCTACCGTTCAATTGCCCTGTGCCAGACTTCAGTTTAAAAATTAACCACAAACAAAAATTGTGAAAAATAAAAACATTGTAAGTTGCCTTTAAGAGCATGAGCAGTTTCGAGTGATGTCATCTGTTTTGATTACAGCAGCCAGGCAGGAAGAGAGCGCATTATTCAGGCTGTATTGAGATTTCCCCCCCCCACACCATGATGTGGGCTCCTTGCTGAACAGCAGAGCCTCTCTGTCTGGGCGGATGCTTGGCTCTGTGTGCTCCCATCCCTCAGCAAAGACATCGTCCGTCCGTCCACCCGCCCGCTTGCTCACTCGTCCCCCACGACATTCCTGACCCCTTCCACCCACCGCATATAAAGGGACAAGTTGTGAAGCTGACCTGCCCTTACCCCCCCCACCCCGCCCTGGGCAGCATGCCTGGAACCCACACTGTGAGGAAGGAATTTGGCGTCTGCCTGAGACTGGCAGCTTAGTGCCTGTTTAAACAGCACCCCTGCCCCATAGGCCCAGTGTCAACAGAGGCATGCGGGGGGTGGGGGTGCATGCGCAGGGGTAGCGGTGCTCTGGTTGGAGGAAATCATTAAATCATTCTGGGTCTGCTTGGCAACAGTCGCCGAGGCAACTGGCAGATGCGCAGGGCCACCGGGAGGGGCTGTGCTGCATCGTATACGAGGAGCCTGAATGGCTCTTATCTCTGGCAGCATGAGCTGTGCTGCGCTCCAGCGTGTATCAGGCGGATGTAAGGTGCCCCCCAGGCCCCTGAGTGGGTGTGAGGGAGAGATGTCTGGGCAGGCATGAGCTATGTGGGTGGGGTTAGGCCATACTGCCCCCAATTATTAGGATAAATGATAGCAGACGGAATATGGCCACTAGAACCCGATGCGAGGAGACCCCCCCCCCCCTGTGGGGCCCACGAGCAGTTTCTGACATATAATGGCCTCAGTAGCGGGGTCCAGCTGTGTAAACAAGGGTACAGATCTGAGCTTCGTAAGCCACTTTGAATAAAGTCTCTGCTAAGAAAATGTACTTTTTTTTTTTCTTTCCCAGAATTGTTGGTGGGTTTGAAACGTTGACGGCCATGGAGAATGTTGAGAGTGACCCCAAAACAGACAAACCGAAGGTATGGCATTATGTGCTTAACTTCATACTAGTGGTTAGCACCTCTGGGAATTGGCTTCAAGTGTCCGCCAGGGTTCCATGTGTTTGGAGTTTGCATGTTCTTCCTGTGTCGTCATGGGGTTTCCTCCAGGTACTCCAGTTTCCCCCCACAGTCCAAAAACATGCTGAGGCTAATTGGAGTTACCAAATTATCTATAGGTATGCATGATGTGTGAGTGTGCCCTGCGATGGGCTGGTGGCCAATCCTGGGTTGTTCCCTGCCTTGGGCCCGTAGCCTCTGGGTTAGGCTCCGGACCCCCGTAAACCTGAATGGGATAAGTGATTTCAAAAAATGGATGGGTGGAATGGAGACTGACAAGGTCAGCCACGGAGCTGCTACTGCATGTTTTTTGTTTATTTTTCATAGCATTAGACACTGTTATGTGTGAAAATCACAGGACATTGGCCGTTTCTGAGGTGCTGGAACCATAGTGTCTGACACCAACACTCGCAGCAAGTTCAGAGCTGTAGCTGACCCCCTGTAGCCTGCCTGTGTGCCGTCTGTATTCAGCCAGCATTTGCATTTGGGACATTAGATCACAGATGCTATTTATACTCCTGTAATAAGTAAGTAAACAGCGAGTCATAACACAGACGCAGGGTCCACAAGCATGAGTTACGATTCACTGTCTTGGAGAAATTCTGGGAATCCCCTAAATTACTGCTTAATCTATTTATCTGTTTCTCCAGCCGACCTCTCATCCTTCCATCCATCTTCTAAGCTGTGCTACACCAAACCTCTTTCCACCGTGGATGTTTTAATTAGTGATGTTCTGCTTCTGATGCCTTAATATATGACTGTCCCATTAATCATTTCATGTGATGCTGGTAATAGACGTGTAGCAGATGAGCTTTAACAGATCTTACCTGCCTCTATGTGCAAGTTAAATATGGGCTATATAAATCCACTATTTTTAGCCCATTCAAGGTCTGTTCAGTAAATAACTAGTTGATTTCAGTTAAGAATTTAATATGTACTAAACACACATCTATATAATGGCCTTGGCCCTGGACACTTTTAATGGGGAAAATTAGACAAAAATGAATAAATGATCTGTTGAGCTTCTTGGAGTTTGTATCTATCAGAAAACCTGATGCATACGTGTCAGATTGTGGTCTTAATTAGGCAGAACAAACAGGGATACGGCAGGATAGGAATGGTGACCTGCTTGATCAAACATCCTGGTGTGTTTTTGTTGTAAGTAGGGAGGGACCTGCAGGGGACACCTCCTCCTTTAGAGGAGACATGAAATGTGCCTCACGTTTGAAAATCAGTTTCGCACCTCAGCTGTTCTATCATTCTCCCGCTTGAGTACCATGTAACCATCTTTCAGGATGTATCCATACAAAAAAACCCATCACCCCAGGGAAAATCCCACTCAGAGAGGTTGAAAAAGTCTCTGAGAATCCTCCAAACACATCCCTCCAGGGAGAATACCGCTTGGGAAGCTCTATTTGGGGTAGTTTGTCTTGACTATAAACAATCCCCCTTGACCCCATAGTCAATGTGGTTAGTAGAATATTGATTATCATTAATTATTGATATTGAATCGCTGTCTGTCTTTCACTTTGTAAACATGATAAAGGTGAAGTCAGGATAAGCAGCTTTAAGATTAGCTGTTAGATACCTCAAACACTGCAGTACAGGCCGGCTGTCTGGAACGGCTTCCTCTTCTTGCTGGCGCTGGTGTCCACGGCCCCACTTGTGAAAAGTCACTGACTGACAGCAGTTTTATTGTCCCGTTTGTTACCACCCCATTCCAGTCAGAGATTAAGCTCCTGAGTGCCACCGTCTTTGTGGATCCCTACGAGGAAGCAGATGCCCAGGTGGGTGCATGTGTGCATGAGCGCACACATCTCTGTCCGCCTGTGAGGGTGTTTGTGTCAGCGTGTGTGCCTGTGCGGGTGTTTGTGCCTGTGCGGGTGTTTGTGCCTGTGCGGGTGTTTGTGCCTGTGCGGGTGTTTGTGCCAGCATCTGTGCCTGTGTGGGTGTTTGTGCCAGCATGTGTGCCTGTGCTTGTGTGGGTGTTTGCCAGCGTGTGTGCCTGTGCCTGTGTGGGTGTTTGTGTCAGCGTGTGTGCCTGTGCCTGTGTGGGTGTTTGTGTCAGCGTGTGTGCCTGTGCCTGTGTGGGTGTTTGTGCCAGCGTGTGTGCCTGTGCCTGTGTGGGTGTTTGCCAGCGTGTGTGCCTGTGCCTGTGTGGGTGTTTGTGTCAGCGTGTGTGCCTGTGCCAGTACATGTGTGTGTATGTGACTGTCAGCATTTCCTCTCCTCTCCATCTGTATCTGCATTTTTATGCATGTTTGCGCCCAGATAAGCTTGAACTGTCTTGCTAATTACAGTTGCGAATAAATAATGTTCTGTCCCCTGTGGTTATCAGGCTGTTAACCGAAGGGCTGGGTGTCAGTGCTGGTTATCTGGAGATACTCATAAATGGCTTGTGAATCATTTGTGCATTGTTGCTGATGAAAGTGTGCTGACCTTTTCAGATGCCCTGAGGGTATCTGCGCAGGTTTGAATCGCTGCTAAGTCAGTAGGTTTTATGGGAGATCACCACCACATTTTCCTCTTTCAGATCGCTGAGGAGAGGGAGAAGGAGATACGGAAGCAGCAGGAGGAGGCTGAGGCCAGCGCCGTAAAAACCAAAGCCAAAGATGATGAGAAGCCCAAAGTGTTCCGACCTGGAGTGGGAAAGTACATCAACATGGCTGCAACGTGAGGCCACTCCGCCGAAACCTGTCCCAGCCTCATCGCTGCAGAATACCGTCAGAGCATGGATAGGGCAAAAGAGCAACCACATTACATACCATATAGATGACTGAAATGACAAGAGAATGACAATAAATAAAACAAAAGCTCGTAACTGCACCGTGCTGTTTCACCTGGGATATTCTGAGGAATGTGCGTAAGGGTTTCAGGTTGTGGCCTGTAACTGAGCTGCCTGACAGAGGGTATTATGGGAGAGTGCAGCTGCTGATGTGGTCCGATGAGCTGCCCCCGCGTCCCCTTGGGATGGTGACAGGTGGCTTTCCTGTCTATCTGGTCACCTCAGCCACCTGCACGTCATGCTGTATGATGGCCCAGGCCCAGCCCTGCATTATATCAGCTGCCACTTTTAATTTAGGGCCTGCGTCATTTCTATTCCACATTTGGAGGTAAAATGCCTTACTTACTTACATTTCCTTACTTTTGATCAAACTCTACTAATTGTGCTGCTTTATTAGGTTAGGTGTTAAATCCAGTTCTAGGAAAACTGTTAGCAAACTGTTTGTGTAAGTAGGTCCTGTAGTAATTTCTGATTCGCATTCTGGTGCATTTGGCAGTTAATGTCAATTTATATCCGCTATCAAAGATATCAAGATTCCAAAACATGCTAAAAAAATCCCTGTTTCCATAAACTTATATGCCATTTATTTTCCATTTTAATTGGATTTTTAAAGATGCCTGAAGGCTAAGGGAGGTGTTTCCTGTTTTTTCTCTTTGTTCCCTTTTTTAATTTCTTTTATTTTAGGGGGGGGGGCTTTAAATGCTTTGTTTATTTCTGCTTCCCTTCGTATGAAGAGTGGAGGTTCTCTCTGTATCAATATCCAGTGCTACAGGCCTGCATCCTGAACATTTCTATATCCAAAATGTTCCCCACACATTTTAATCAATGGTACCTGCTGTTGCGCTCATTTCAAGTGACCACAAAGGTCCAGGCCTCCCCAGTTTTACTGTCTGGGGGACTTTAAGCACTGTGGCAGGAGCGATGTTGAAGGCGGTCGCTGTGTTCATGCTCTTGATCTCCAAGAGGGAAATTTCTGGGGCCAGGAAGGGTGGCGCCTCCCAGAGCCGGCAGTATTTTCCCTGGAAAGCTGGTAACAGAGCAGAGCGTTGATGAGGGGAAGCGAAGGGGAGGCTTTCCTGATGATCTCACAGTCACCCCCACCCCATCGGCACTGGTTTTTACCTTTAGAAATGCCAAAAACCAGTAGGTGACAGGCACGGCATCAAATTAGATGGCTTTTTTAATGTCCTTCAGAGAAATTTAGGCCTCCATAATGGCCCCTCTGGAAAGCCCCACAGATACGGGGTGTTCTATATTATTTTGCTATTCAGCAACAAACTTTCCAGTTCAGACCGGTACAGAATGACTCTTGGCCCACATTCAGCTCCAGCATAAAGAGGGCTGGCTTCTCTAGCAGCTCTGTTTCCTGTTAATGGTACTTAAATGCCTATATGGCTGCTTGTCTTTGTGCCAGCAGTTTGTTTTTACATACATAGCCATTAAAGGAAATGCTCTGGTAGGTGTTTGCCAGCACCTCCAACCAGACGTAAAGCAGGAAGAGCTGTTAGCAGCAGTGTGTTGGATTTAGAGGGCAAAGGTCATGACTCCAACCAAGGGCCAACCATAATGCACCCTTGGATATTCACTTGTGTATTTTTTTAAAAAAACTGTGTTGTTAACTTTTGATCAATGCGACCTGATCAGACAGGGAGCCTCCAGGCACCCAATCCAGTCTAGCTGGTGCTGTCTGGAGGCTCGGCAGGGTGCGGCACCCCCGCATGCATGTGGCACTCCTAAATCCTGTGGCTATGCATTTTCAGGAAGAGGCCGGCGGCAGAGGAAGACGACAGACCGTCCACCAGCTCAGCAGCAAAACAGCTCAAGGGCAAGAGTGGCTTTGGAGACTTCAGCTCCTGGTAGACTGCATTTCCTGACAACAGTGTGCCAGCTCAAACATTTGTAATTTTTATACATTCTTTCAAATCTGAAGTAGCATAGTCTTTTTGTTTTTGTTTAATGTTTTTTTCTGGGCATGTAATAAATTTCCTTTTGCAAAAAAGCTTCCTGTCCTGTGATATAGTGATTGATAGCAATGTTTGTGGGATACGGGAAGTTAACAGATACAGGGTCAACAGTGTGGAGCTATGAAGGCCATCAGCCTACCAGAGACCCCCATCAGACATGTGCAATCACACTGCATTCATAGGAGGCAGATTAATGGACAGATCCTGTACATTTGTGGTGGGGCAGGCACTTAATAAAGGGCTCACAGTAATGCTTAGCAGTCACTGCCTCTTGCAGAGATTAATACCCCAGTTTAGTCTCTCCCTGGACTTAGGCCATCTTGCCGCAATTAGGCATGACTCAATGGTCTTCCTTTGTTACAAGTGGGCTGGGAAATAGGCAACAAGAAATCAGATATATAAACTGGAAATTGCTAGTTTATGTACCTGTAAATTCCCTGCTTGCCATGAGCAAATTGTGTAAATTTTGTTCCAATAAAAATAATCTGCCTAAGAGATGCGTAACATTTGTTTTTTCATATATCAGTTAAGCAACTAAAGTCATTTTGCTGGGACAGAAGTGCTTGAACAGAAGCTTTATGTTATAAAACTTGTAAATCTGTTTTGGAGGTATTAATGTCTTGCTGAGTTTGTCTAGAAACTTCAATTAGATATTTAACCTTAGCTTTATTACTTTTTCCTGTGGGGAGTTTGGAAATTTTAATGTTGAAATTTAATTGCTGGATATCTCCATGAAACCGCTGTAGGTTAAGCCTCTCCACATGAATGCTGGGATTTTCCACGGAAACCTTTTTCCTACTGCATGTCACTTCTTTCCAGGTGTCCAGAAGAAGCTTCTCTCGACTATTAAAATATTCAGTAGTCCCACAGAATCCAATATGTGCTCCAAGTCTTAGCCTAAATAAAAGATACATTCACCTTTTCCATTATTTATCCCCACACGTTGGCTTTGTGCCGTGGAAGGAGCGATGCAGTCAAGCTCAGCCTAACTATCCAATAGGATGGGGCTGCCCAGCAAAGCAGCCACTTCTTTGCATAGCATCCTAGCCGAAGGAGATTTGTGATTCTTCCCAGATCTTCATTACTGATTATACATTATTATGAAAGCTGGCAGGAATTCTAGGCTTTCTAAGAGCTGCTTTCTGTCTGTTTCCTGGACACATTGTTTCTCAGACACAGTGTCAAATCGCTGACCAGCAGTGGCAGAGACGATTACTAACCGTTCTTACCTATAGCTTTTCCTAATTGTTTCTGCTGGGGTGACATGTCGGATAAAGAAAAGAAAGCTTGAACCTGACATGTCAGATAAGCGCCTTAAGGGCTACATTTAGCTATTCAGAGCATTATTAAAGGGATTTAGACTCCTCGTTGCTGGCAATCAGGTTGAATGCATTTTGCCAAAAAATGAGTATCACATGACGTCTGTTGTCACATCACTGAATCAGATATTTCAGACCAGGGCAGGGAAATGAATGGGCTCAGGGAGTCTCAGGCAGCTCCTTTGGTGTTTACTGTGAATGGGGAAGCTGGCAGTGTGGGTTAGCAGAAGGCTCTGCATGCATTCCTGTCACTGGCTCTCAGTTTTTATGGTTGTGATGCTAGAAAATGCCTCAATAGGCGGTTGAGGCTCTTTGCCTTTTCCCATTCCCCATAATGCCACCTACAGATCAAAATATCTCTGTAGGCTCTATATACCAAACGAAAAGGCACGCTAGCTTTTAGCATTGTGTACATCCAGGCAGGTTTGTTTCTGTGGCCCCAGTGAAAAAGTCACTTCGGGCCCCCCCTGACTGTGTTTGCAAAGTTTGCTGCATCCTTATCAGGTGTTTCACTGGTTAAGGTGAAGAAACTGGTCAGTTTAGGCAAATTTTGAATAAGAATAGAAATTTTTTTAATCAACTGCTTTTACATATGAGGAATTTACTTTGGGCTATGATGCAAAACAAGCATGGGCAATCCACATAATCAATTAAAAACACAAAATAAGACAATCTACATAGTATAAACATTGTAGCAACAGGTTTCCTATATTATCCTATATTAAGCTGGGGGCTTAATACGCTTGGTATGATGCAGCAGCTGGAGTTTAGAAGGGCACTGACAAAATCATTGGCTGTTGATGAGGCCTACTGCTATAGGGAAAATACTGCTCTATAGGTGTGCGGTTTTGGTCTTGATTGACCTCAAACTCTTCCTGGAAGGGAGTATTTGGAAAAGTCCACGGCTGTGGCAGGAGACGTCAGCTGCAATCTTGATGCTCACTTTGTGGTCCTGGAAGTGTATAGATCCTGAAGCAATGGCAGACTGCAGCTAATCACCACGCTGCAAATTATACGTTGCAGTTTGCTTTGTCCCTGTCAGTGTCAGCAATGAACCAGACGGTGATGGAGGAGGTGAGGATGAACTTGATGGTGACAGAGTGGAAGTACACCATCACTGGTGATTAAATTTCTTCAACTGCTGCAGGAAGTACATCCTCTCCTCGGCTTTCTGGAGGAAGTGATGCTCATCTGCCACTGAAGACCTTTGGAGATGATGGTGCCCAGGATGCTGAAAGACTCCACAGTGCTCACTTGGGAGTCACACAGAATGATGGGGGCCAGAGGTGCTGAGCTTCTCCTGAAGTCCACAACGGTCTTCAGAGCGTTGGCCACAATATTGTGCCAACCACACGAGGATACCAGATATCAATCTCCCATCTAGAAGTAGAATCATCCCCATAAGAGACACGTCCATCTGTGCCCCGTTTCTACCGACACAGAGCTGGTGCTGGGATGGTGCTGGTGCTGGGATGGTTCTCGCTTGGTGCCTTTTGAGAAACAGCCCGCATTTTCAGTTTAGAAAAAGAACGGAACGGAAGTGTTACATAGGCGGAAGTGAAAGTAAAGTATAGATTTATCTGTATTTTTTTTTCTTTTTTGCTGAACCGGAAAAAAAGTTTGTGGATTATGACTTTTTGCGCCCTGTCTCCATAAGGTTCCCTGTCTTTGTGTGTGAGTGAGTTTATTCTCGCTCGCTGTTTTACCGCTGTACTGTTAAGGATACTGCAGTAATGCTAAAAACTGAACTTTGTTGTCTGCCTGATGATTTCTTCGCCACTCAAACACCATATTTTATTTATTCGACCTGCGACATATTTATGTTTTGTTTCACTGCCAGCACCACGATTATTAGATTAACTATCAATTATGGATTGAATTTTCCGGTTATACGGTGTGAACTTTGTGAGTTTGACAGAGTGGTGACTGGAGGTGCAGCTGTTCGTGTACAGAGGAAGGGTAGTAGAGATGGCAGGCAGCCCTGAGGGGAACCAGTGCTGATGGTATTCACAGCTGCACATGCTGCTTACTATTAGAACAAAAGTCTGTGGTCCACCTGCAGGTGGATTCAGGAACATTCAGCTGCGAGAGCGTGTCATTGTATCAGAGCCGGGAGCATGGTGTTGAATGCAGAGCTAGTCCACAAATAGGTTCCAGCAGAGTCTGCTGGTTGGAGGATGAAGTGCAGGGCCATGTTTATCGCATCATCCACAGACCTGCTGGTTCTAAAGGCGAACTGCAAGAGGTCTGAGAGTGGGTCGGTGATGGACTAGAGGTGCTTGGAAGACTTCATGACTACAGATGTGAAGGTGACAAGTATGTAGTCATTAAGTCCAATTTTCTATCAGAGACTTCCTATCTAGACACTAGCTGCTAGATCTAAATGGAGTCAGAAGATGGTGGCTAGCTTGCTGGTTAGCAAAACATGCTGCTTCAGCATCACCTAAATAAGGAACACATTTATTTATGTGGCCAACAGGGGGCCCATGTAACGTGTTGTTTGAATGGTGGTAAACACAGCTGCTGTGAGGCGGAGCCTCTGTCTGTCTGTGTCACTGCGCATAATTAAACACAGCTGGTTTGCTTTGAGCTGACTGTCATGTGGCTCATTTTGACCCTGGGTGGCTGTGTGTCCACTTTATCCATTTTGCTGCACACTTCATGGACTATGGGGGCTCTATGCGGGCAGAATGTTCCAGCATGGTTTCCATGTAGGCCGGGTGGGCTGCTGTCCGATAGCTACTCTGCATCTATATGATGGTGAAAAAGGCTTGAAATGTATTGCATTATCAATGGGGTTCTATGCTTATTAACAAATAACATTTATGTTTAGTTTACTGGATTTACCAAAATAACAAAAACCACAAACATGTAAAATCCAGACTGTGCTCATCGAATTCATGGCCTTGTTAACAATGCAACATGGAAAATGTAATAAATGATGAAACTCTTTGCCCTTAAATGACAGTGAGACTAAAGTGCTATCAAGCTGGGCCTCAGTAACCTCAGTACTCAAAGCCCGCAGCCTTGCATCTTTCAGGAAATGTTTATTTTTAGCACCTAATTTGAAGCTGAACCACTACACCAAGGTGCCTTCTTATCCAAACAATGTCAAATTATGTACCAAATATTTGAGTATCAGAGACTCCTGGCACACTTTACGTCCTTTGAAGACTGGATTTGTGCTCTGCTGACAGTGAGTCACGGCTGTGGTGTTTATGAATGGCAGAGGCTCTGGCTGGGCGCAGGCCTCTTTCTTCAATCGAGCCATGTGCGGGCGAGAGGGAGTGAGATCGCTTAAGCGAAAATGACAGGCTTTCAGGCCCGATTATGCCTCCAATGGGGAGTGATTTGGTCTGTGAGAGATTGTGTCTCAGATGTCAGCAAGAATCAGCATCAACAACAGTTCAGATGTGCTCTCTAAGAAAGCTCCATATGAACACCCTGATGGGGTGACAGCCAGCTCATTCTGTGCCCTCACAGTTCCTCTGTACCCTCAGTATATGCTGAGTCCCCCTTCCCTGAACCCTCTGACCAGAGAGCCAAAGGAGCCCCTCTTGACTTGTGCCTGTTTGTCTTGTTTTGTGTTGATCAGTATCGTCTTTTCCATTGTGGAATAATTGCAAGTTAAGCCCAATAACCACCTGGATATTCTTAGCTTGTGAAACTCTGCATGTTTACAGTCACCTCCTGCTTCTGCTGGTGTTTGACAATGAGCTGGAAATCTTGGACCCACCCTTTGAGGAAATGGGCAGAGCAGAGCACCCTAGTGCCCCGTCCAGCTGTCCGTGTCTCATATCCTCATATCCGGCTACCTTTGGCCTCCCAGCCTGGTCTTTTCTGTTCCAGCTGAAGGGGAAGCCAAACTTTGGAGAGCTACTCTGCCAGGCAAAGGCAAAACACCAGAAAAACAATTTATCACAATTGAATTATGACTGAAATCAGGTCTCTCAGGCTCTGTTTTAGCTCATGAGAAAATATTTTAGTTCAACTGTGCTTGGTTTTTATCATTTTACAACCTGCTGCACATTCAGGTGGACAGTCAAAAATCTTTGAAACTCATTTTCTGAGTTTTAGTATCAGTATAGTCACTGTTTTGTGTTTGTAGGGCAGCTCTGCGTGTGTTTTCATTGTCATACTATTCCATTTGTTTAATTACAGATATAATTAGTTCTATTAATGACTTGGATTAGATGTCCAGGAATCAGAGTGAAGACTTGTAATCCATACCATTAGCTCCGCAAAGACAGCAGAGTATCAGGGGGCTTCTGTGCAGTTGAACTCCCCAGCGAAATGAGGGTGAGGATGATGAGAGTGAAGCTCTTCCTGCTGCAGAGCTGATCACTCTCTCACTGGCAGCTGTGCCAAGAACAGGAATGACTGCTACAGTGAGTCACTAGAATCAGCGCCATGCTGCTAGCTGGCCTGTTCCAGGAGGGTGGGGAGTGCTCAGACCAAAACAGCTGACAAACAGCTCTTTGAGAGGGGGGTGTCCATGAAGTCAAGCCAGGCATTGTTACTGAGTCCAAATATGGAGATTTGAGTTCTGGTACTACTGCACTTTCGAAGGATATGCCTCTCTAGGTAGCTCCACATGAAAAAGCAACTGAAAAGGCAGGCACAGTGAATGACTGCTGACAGATTATTAATACCAGCTCTCAGACAGCTGAAGAAATAGTCTTGGCAAAAAAGGCCATTTGCTGAAAGGTTGGAATTAATTGGAGTGACAGACGGTAAGTATGGTGCTCAGGCATAAACATTTAAAAATCCAGCTAGATGTGAAAGAAAGATGAATATGATCACCCTCCAGAGCCCTAGAATGAATGTTTCATGAAAGGCCCTACTAGATCTAAATGGAAAGTTTAAAGAAAGCAAGGAATATTCTTTTTTCCAAAATAAGCATACTGAAAAAATTGCAAGTTTAATAGCCAAAATGGTAAATAAACAGAGAGGTGTCTTATTGGATTCGGGGTGGCATGCGAGCGTGCAGGATGGCAGCCGTGTGGGTGCCCATGTGCTTTCACTCTCCTCCAAATAAACCAGCAGGCTAAATTTAGCATGAGCAGCGACCCCAGAGCTGTAGTGTGGGCTGTACTTAACAGAAGCCTTTCTCAATCCTCTTTTTTTACCCTTCTGGGTTCCCACCCTGTTAAATTATGATTTTAAGGAATAGCCACAACACACACACAAACACACCCACAAACTTTAATGGCTCTCATACGTGCTGCCTTGGCCTTCATCTACCAGCCTGGCCCAGCTAGCGCCTCAGAGGATAAAGGATGAGATTAACATGAGTTTGATGTGGATAGGGGATGTGAGAATGGCAGAGAGAATCAGCATGCTTATCTGCAGTGGAGCTAAAGTGGCTCAGCAGTACAGACACTGATCAAAACCTTTCCAACCAATCAGAACCTTCAATAGACTTAGTGATGTCTCATCAGCTTCCTGACCTCCATTGGTCAATAAGTTTAACATGCACACACACCTAAAGAGGGTAATGTCATATTAGAATTAGACATATCAGCACTAATATCTCTAATTCAAATGCATTTTTAAAAGCGAACCAGCAGCAGATGCTCTAATATGGGATTTGTTAACTGGGTATGGACTGGTTGTGATGCTCAGTGTCAACAGCAACAGGGACACTTGTCACATTGCAGTGACTGATGATCCTTGTAACACGGTTATGAGGGCAACAGTATCCAGTGTTTGATTCCACACATGTTTTTATGCATATTTTGGACACTAAACAACTAATCCTGTGAATTTTTCAGCTGCACAAAGTAAATAAATACAAACCCAGAATCCCATATTACGAACTACTTACATTATCTTTGTTATTGGTTTTTGTTATTTCTAACTTTTTCTTGTGTTGTCAGAGATGGAGTGGTTCTTTGAAACAGTAAGCAAACAGTAACAAAAATATGGACGACTTGTGTCCATAGCAACAGGTGCTCTGCTTCATCCGACAGGCATCTGAATGAAGGGCTGTGATATGCTAGTTCCCTTGATGCTGAGTGGTAATTTCCTGCTGTTTTGTGTTTGCAGGGCAGAAAAATCATCAGATGTTGTGCTGTACTACTATACATATTTTAAATACCTGCATTTATTTACTTGCTATGTGTGATATGATTGTATGAATGAATTCAGAAGATTTCTTCAGGTTTTGTAATTTATTGGGATTATGTGATGGGCGGCATGGAGGCTCAGTGGGTAGCAGGTCACGTCCCAAATGAAGCACTGCTTGCTGGAATCCCGACCCTGGCCTTTGTGTGTGCGGTTTGCATGTCCACTTTGTGTTCTGTAGGTTTCTCCCAGGTTTCCTGCTTTCCCCCACAGTCCAAAGACATGCAGTTTGGTGAATAGTCTTTCTAAATTTCTCACATTGTGTGAACGTGTATGTGGCCAGTAATGGACTTGGCATCTCATCCAGAGTGACACCTGCTTTATATCCTGTGCGACCCCCCCGACTCCATGCTGGATAAGCAGTTGCATGATTATGCATAAATCTTCCTGTCCTTCTCTTAAGATCTTCCTTCCTGTGAGCCACTGTCCCCTCCATCATCACAATTACCAATTATCCGTCTGAACAAGAAATGGGAACAAACAGTTCTGATGGCTGCTAAACTGGTGAGGCCATATTCAGAGCTGCTGCACATCCTGTGAGCTCCTTTCGGTTTCGCTGAAACACAGTGAGCCACAGACTGACGCCACCTCTTCCCTTTGAGTTGTTTACTGCTGAGGCTCACAGCAGACACCCTGGCTGGTAGCCAGCCCCACCAGTAAGTCTACTCATACCAGATGTCAGTTATTCTCAAGCAGCTCACAGAGGACTGATACTGTGAGCCTGTGAGGTCACAGTCAGGTTGTTGCCCCAGCGTGACAAAGCGTTCTCCCAACTTCCTGTGCAGTCAGACAATCCCAGTGGTGCTTCGTCTGACACCTCCAACCTCAGTTCCTGCACACACTCCCTCCTGAAACCGTTAGTCTGGAGAGTTCAGCCTGCAAAGTCGTTTGCGTTGACCAGACTTTGCCTTGTTCAAGGTTTATGGGAAATGATCCAACAAAGAGAGTAAGGGTGTGATTTTTATTCATATCTTCATTAATAATGAATAATATCTGTTCTATTCATAAGTTATCCTATATCACTTTGGTACAATCTAAACAAAATCTGATGATGCTGCTGGTTTTTGCCATATATGTGTGTTATATATGTAAGACTGAACTGAAATGGAACCTAGTCGCCATTTTGGAGACAAAATATCGTCATGATCACCAAACTCTGGCATTAAACAAAAATCTTTCTGTGAACTTTTTTGAGATGCTATAGATATTAATAGGGATCGAATCTGCATCAGGAGCGAAGTGAGGCATCTTGTTCTCCTTCGTGATCTTAACCATCCCATTTAGTGTTTTCCTGTTGGATACATTTTTAAACAAAAGCAAGCTTATTTGGTATGGATTTTTAATAAACACCAAATTACACTGTTTATCAAGCACTTTTGAAAGGTCTTAAGGGCTAGGTACTGTGATTTCAGTAGGAATTCAGACATGGTTTTACATGAACAATCATTTTGCAAATGTTTCCTTGCATACATTAAATGAACTGATTCAAAAACATGCACATTCTGATTGGCTGCTGACTCTGTACTTTAATGCCCATCAGGTAACTACTTACATAATTAATTAAACTATTACAATCACAGTTACACAGTGTTAAATTCAATTAATATTCCATGAATCATGAGCAGTGACCACTGACTGGTCTGATGTGCATATTCCTCAGCTTAAACTGATGCCTCTATGCTGAAGCTGATATTTGAACCATTCTAAACTGTTCCTCTATTGTTAGATTCCATTGCTGGCAAGAGGCCTTCATCCAGACAGGCCTTGTTAGTCTCTATCTCTGCCTTTCACTGCTGCCAGATATGCATTCCATGGAAGAGCAGCCATTTAGCCATGTTCGCTTCAGTATCTGCTCATACCAGTTTTGGAGAGCACCACATGCCTAAATCTGCACTATGAATGATCTAATTGTCATGCATGGAAAAGTGTCCCCCTCTCCCCACCTGTCAGTGGTATTACCTTCAACTCGCTAATGGAATGGATTGGAACGAAACATAATTAAATGGAATGGATTGGACTGGATTAGAATGGAATGGACTGCCAGCTGTCTTTGTATAACTGATATGGAGCAGGCTAATATTTTTCAATCTTCTTCTAGTAAGGGTACAAATTCATTACAAAGTTATTACCCTGGTTCATTTCTAAATGTGTGCACCCCAAGACAGAGGCCAGGACCAGGGTAAAGTTTGACGTACATTGCGATCAAAATGCAATTTTTACCACAGACATGGTAACCTGTTTTTGATTTTTTTTTAACCACATGTTGCCTCAAAACACATTTGATACAGTTGCAGTTTTCAGTCTGACCATGGTAAGGACCACATTGTTTCAAACATAAGCCAGAAATGACTAAACACTCACTGAACTGTTTTTATGTCCTGACACAGATCCTCGGCAAGCTGAGTGCAGAGAGGGTGAGTTTACTTTCTCATAGATGCTGTTCCTAAGGCTGAAGGAAAAAAAAAATGTCTTTTCAGGAAACAGCCTTGAAAGGCAGAGATATATTCATCTCAGTATAGAGTATAGTCTATGTTACATTAAAACTATGGTCAGGTGTCTATACAACTGTAGTTGATTTATAGAAGATCATGTTTTCCTTATTCTCAGTAATATCAGCATGCAATTACTGTTTATTTCAATTATTTATGTTTCGGAACCAAGCACTCATCTTATTAGTTGATTGGATTACTGTCTGGTGGCACTGTTAAAGCAATGTAGCTCTCTGTACTATTGTGGGAGGGCATAAATTCCAAAATATTCCCGAATTGTGGCTGAAATGATGTTGGCATGTTGCTGGTTGGCTAGATTGTTGCCTGGCAATACAGTTGGCTGCAGCAATGACAGCCGTTGCCATATGCATCTTAGCAACATAGCTATTTTGCCAGAGCGTTGCTGAATTGATATGTAGAGCAGCCTAAGCAGAACTGCAGACACCTAGCAGAGGAGCTGTTTAAATGCTCAGATGATTTTATTAACTGTGTTCTTAAAAGCCCACTGCTGCAGCCAGAATGGCTCCTGCCTTTGCCTTCTTAGCAGTGGCATCGAAACATTTCCAGAGTGTTGCCAGGATGTTTTGGGAGTATTATCTACTGCTGATTGTGCTGTGAATGTGGAGCTGTGACTCACTGCACTAGAGATGGGGGTGGGAGGGGGGTCAGCATGACCCCCCCAACCCCCCCAAGCTGATGACATCATCTGCTGTAAATAGCAGCAGCACCAATGGAACTGTGAGATCACGCAGGCCCGTCTGGAGGTGTTTGGCTGTAAATCACAGGAGAGCCCAGCTGTGGAGCAGAGTGAGGAGCGGCAGAATTGCTGGCACAGTCCTTCACCATTCCGGAGACACTACTGTTGACAGTGTTTTCTGTTTATCTTTCTGCTCCATTGCAATTCTGCTGAAATAGTGCAGAGACCAGTAAACCCGCCCTGAGTTATACCTCTGCAGTATTGGGGTACAATGTCATTTACAGGGAAATGGGCATAGATCTTTATTTTTATGTAGCTGTTTCCAGAGCAATGGCTGAACATATATATTATATTGTTATAACATGCGTGTTCACATAAATGTATTTGTAAGTCAACAAGGTATTTTACCATGATGGTACATTGGATTTTGATATGACTCATTGGCTATTGACAGGATATGTAACAACTGACTCACATTAAAAATTATTAATTCAAATTGTTTGTATGGAGCAGAGGTGTAAAGTACTTGAGTAATTTTACTTGATTACTGTACTTAAGTATTATTTTTGGGGATTTTTACTTTACTT
>JAODJU010000040.1:33725148-33737851 GCA_026776725.1 Gnathonemus echidnorhynchus
TCATACCATGCAGGAGGGAGACCTTTAGGGATGGGGGGGTGAGTGGGTACCAGTGGATCATACCATGCAGGAGGGAGACCTTTAGGGATGGGGGGGTGAGTGGGTACCAGTGGATCATACCATGCAGGAGGGAGACCTTTAGGGATGGGGGGGTGAGTGGGTACCAGTGGATCATACCATGCAGGAGGGAGGCCTTTTTGGACAGAAGGTGGGGTATAGCTTCAGGAGGCCCACTTCAGTGTCATGTGAAAAGACACACCAAATAAAAAGCGCGTCAGCTATGGAGGCGAGTGCGTCACCTGCAGCCTCTGTGTGCATCACCCCCATCCATCACTGCTGTGTAACTCCTGGTACATTGTGCCTCCAGGAAACCAATGCCAGTGGGTGTGTGTTAGTATGGCAGTGAATGGCAGTCACCAACTTCCTGCTGAGGGGTTAAAATGCCACCGTGTTCTGTGTGCGCAGTTGGCATGTTGTCCCATGTGCTGGTTCCCTCTGGGTTCCGCTGTTTCCTCCTGCAGCCATAAGACATGTAGTTAGATTTAGTTGTGCGAGTGTCTATGCATAACGTTCCCTGGCCTTGCGCTCTGTACTGTGTGGGTTAGGCTCCAAACGCCCCTATGATCCTGTAATGGATAGAATCCAGAAGATCAATGGGTGTTTTCAGTAAAATAATCTCAGTGTTATACAGTTACATTATTTAGTATATCTATGAGTCATTCACAACATTATATTTCTGTCATCAGCAATTTTATAGTTTTGCTACACTGGTTTTTTTGTGACCATTATTTTTTTGGGATAATTATCTGAGAATATTTGTAATGTTCATGATTTATCCTCTGACATACTCATTGTCCCACTGTCATCCAGCTGCTTCCTGTAATTCCTTCACATTCTCCTTGCTTTATATGGCTGGATATCACATAGTGGCATACAGTAAACGTGTGCTCACTCCCCCATCACATAGTGGCATACAGTAAACGTGTGCTCACCCCCCCCCCATCACATAGTGGCATACAGTAAATGTGTGCTCGCCCCCCCATCACATAGTGCCATACAGTAAATGTGTGCTCGCGCCCCCCAATCACCCAACCTGGCCACCTTTATCCACAATTTCGCCTGATTTTTGGACAGTTCAGATTCTCAGGCTGTGTTTAATGATCCAAATAATATTAACATCACACAAAAAATAATAATTTCTTATCTACCATTATGTGCATCTTGGTGTGTCTAGAAGATGTTATATAGTTTCTCCAGGACTAAGAATTCCATATATGCGTAAATCTTCAAACTGGACCAGCCTCTGTGGATACCATAACTGATTTATACACCTGTGGAGTAGGGGAACGCACAGCAGGCTGCATTCTCTGTGTTTATAACGCAGACCCCAGTGATCTGGCAGAAAGGCCAGCTAGCCACAGACTGCACACCGGGCCTGTTTGGGTTGCTTTCTCATTCAGCTGATGATGCAGTTGCAGTGTCACCTAAACATCTCCCCTCTGCTTCTTTGCCTGCAGCTCAGTACAGCCTTTTCAGCAGCTGGTGCAAATGCAGCTGCTGAAACGCTTCACAATCTAAACCCAGCTACATGCACAGTTGCATTGCCTATGGTTCATTTTAGCGCTAAGTGCTGCCTTGTGCCGCTGCCTTTCTTTCTTTTTGCTGCTAAATGCTACCACTGGATAGCACTGTTAGCATTAACCCACATTAATGCTGCTGCATGGCGTAAGCAGTGCCGTTACCCTCAGCTCAGCGGCTAAATGCAGCTCGGTGGCATTTCCCTGGGGTCTCACTGTGTCACAGCATTGATGAGACCCGACTGCAGCTTTCCCAGCTGTCCTTAACGACCGCCAATCGATCCCCATCCCACTGAAGTCCGCCAGGCCTGTCCTTTCCTGCTCCTGCTCCTGCTCAGCCAGCTTCCATAAGCAGCATATGGCTGCCAGCAGATGCCCAGGTGCCTGTTTGGCCTGCCTGTGTCCTGTGCTCAGCCCATGGTCTCGGCTGGCTGGATCCTCCGTAAACTCAGCATGTTTGTCAACCCAGATCAAGTCCTGTTGTCTGGGACGCGTGAACAGCAATGCCCTGCCTAAACAGGCATGGACTGTGTTGCCTCCTCACTCTCACTGTATTTTCCACACACACAGATGCATGATAGAGCTCATAGTGACAAACCCTCAGCAGAGAAACAGCGTGTTGACTATGTTAAGTAGTTGTACTAAGTATTTCAGTAATTGAGGGTGTTGCATCAGAGGCCAGGGATCTCCCTGGCATGGGAATACCTCAGCAGGAGGGGTTTTGGGAGAGATCATAAGAAAAGTAAAGGTTTAAGTGCTTACTTTGTATTGCCCCAATTCTTGTTCCTGATTTATTTGGCTGTTATTAGTTTATCAGTGAAAAGCTGTAATACAGTTGAATCACATGCTGAATACAGTGCATTATCACACCTGCCACATGACAAACCACTTCAGGGATGTTGGGTAGATTGGTGACTCTGAGGCTAGGGATCCGTCCCTGTAATCGGAAGGTTGCTGGTTTGAATCCCGTGAATGCACGAGTGATCCTACTCCTTTGGACCCTTGAGCAAGGCCCTTGACATACAATGGCCGCATCCTGGGTTTGATGTTAATCTACATCCAGTCCTGTAAGGATACCCTCCAATTTACAGGGAAATTTGGGGATTGGTGGCAGGATTGGCACTCCAGCTACCAGAAAAAAAAAACTCACACTGGTCCATTCGGACTGGTGTGGTGCTGAGGTATCACCCACTGCACGGTATGACCTGTGATGCCTGTTAAAACCACAGTGCATTTT
This sequence comes from Gnathonemus echidnorhynchus, assembly GCA_026776725.1. Classification (NCBI taxonomy): domain Eukaryota; kingdom Metazoa; phylum Chordata; class Actinopteri; order Osteoglossiformes; family Mormyridae; genus Gnathonemus; species Gnathonemus echidnorhynchus. The sequence goes on from JAODJU010000040.1 coordinate 33,727,963, forward strand.
CTTAGCACATAGAAGTACTCTTGCAATAAATCTAACAAACAGAAATCTAACAATGTGATGATTTAAACACAGCGGAAACTTTTGTCATGAATAAACAATAATGTTATTAATTATGCTAACTCCTCATAACACATTTAAAATGCACGGTACATACAGATAGCATCCATCCATCCAGCCATCCATCCATCTTCTAATCATTATTCAGTATTGGACATCTGGAGCCTTACATCACATCATGATTATAGTTTGATTGATTCTGAAAAAACACGTAATAGTTGGTCCCAGTTAAAAGCATGAGTCAGTGCTTCTGGAAACTCCATTGATTTAGCCTTGAAATGCACCTGAATCACTGCGGAGATATGATTTACTTTCTAAGGAACAGATTAAAACACATGCGTTTAGACTAAACAGCATTGTGATTATAAACTCTTTCTGGTTCAGCATTAGCCACTGATGGTCATTAATAGAGATGCCAGTGCTCTATATTTTCGTGTGTAAGAAAAAGGAATATGTAAGGAGAAAAAAAATCTTAGTGTGTAAGTGTAAAATGTGGGCCTTTATTTTTTTCTTTGACTTGTATGTACTTGGGCAGTTTAAATACTAAATAAATTGTTCATTTCGTTTAAATGCAATATACTCAATAGGTATTTTTCGAGAAGAAGCGGGGTCAGCCAGTCTCTGGAGCTATTGGGGGTTAATAGCATTGCTCAGGGGCACAACACTGAAATTACACTGCTGAATCTGGGATTTGAACCAATCACCTTCTGATCGCAGCCACAGCCACACACTGCCCCCAAAGGTTGTTATCTATTTTGACCCAAAGTTGTTCATTTCAATACCCAGGTACTACACTGCAGCTATATTTGAGAGAGGGATTTTACCCATAATTCTCCAGTGCAAATGGCTTTTAATAGAGATGCCAGTGAGAAAAGTCAAGTGTTAGAAGTCAGAGGTGCTTGTTCCCAACATAATGGCCACATCAATTTGTCAACAAATCATACAAGTTCAAACAGGAATTCTTTAATTGTACAGACAGTCCCCAGGTTAAGGACATCCAACTTATGGACAACTCATACTTATGAATGGACTGCCATAAAGCCTATTATGTAAGAAATTTGGGTTAAATACAATGGTTCATAATAACGAATGCATGCAGTACTTTTTGACACTCGTGATAACATTGTGCAGCTTCAGTGGTTCGTCAGCTTGATCACAGCTATATGTAGCTACATTTATTATTACTGTAAAGTTATTGTTATTTTTTCTGATTTACTTACAAATTCAACTTAAAGACAGACTTAGGAAATGGATCTTGTTCAGAACTTCTGGTCTGCCTTTACCTATAAAATAGTACCTAACCTGAAATGAATTAGAAATAATACATGTAACAATGAGCAAAACCTATAAAAAATTTAAATTATATTACCTCAAATACTCATCTACTATTAAAAACAATAATTCTACAGTTACGGGTAAACAGACAATGTATGAATACTTGCAAGAATTTTTATCTTTGGTTTGGTTTGATCGCTGAGATGTCTTTCATGTCATCATTCATTCCATATGGCAGCATATGTGTATGTTTTTGTGTGAAGTCGTTCTACACACTACATGTAAATGCCAAGACATGGTCCCTTCTGGTGTGTCTGTACGCATTGTGCTCAACAGAGGCCCCTGAAGGATCCCAGCCCAACAAACCACAAAACAGAGCTAAGTGCAATAAAGCGTGACATGCAGTGTGGGACAGTCAGTGAACAGACCTTATACCAGTGCAGCTGCAGTCTGTGGTTACTTAATATGCTTCATTTAACTGCGCCTGTAAAAACCAAGACCTCATAATTACCCTGCCAGGGAAGACCAGAGAACTGTGCTGCATTACAGACTGCAAGAATAGCTATTAATGAGGCTTATGCCATCCACTCAGCCTTTACACGAAGCACCTACATGTATTAGTTACTTAGCAGAAGCATAATATCACGCTAGACCCCCCCCCACAGATAGCATTCAGCAGGTGAGATAATTGGTGAATTCTTTCCATCGTTGCACTATGATCATAATTACATTTCTGTGAAACAGAGTTTATTTATTGTTGCTGAAATTCCTGCTGACGGAGCACTTTGGGAATCGCTCATAAAAAATGTAATGATGTATTGTTGAATCTCGTCGTTATTTTTACGGAGCATCAGTATCAGGTAACTCAGTGCCAGCCTTTGGATCATGAGCCAGCTGGACTGGCTGTTTAAATCTGACTTTTCTGGCAGCTACATACATTGTTCTAAATGTAGCTCTCACTGGCACACACTATTTAAAACAGTGAACAGACCACTGCACCCTGTGTAAACACCGAACTGAGTGATTCTTTATAGGGATGTGACCCTGTACTCACAACCAACTTACACTCGGTTTCTGCTCAGAATTGCATTACTCTTGACAGGGGGGGGGGTTGCTGGCGAATGAAAACACACAGAAAGAGGTCCTGAACACTCGGGCCAGATGAGCTGTTGCTTCGGGCCACAGAATCGCCGGGTGCTGCAGAAATGCACATCTGACATATGACATCATCATGGGTCTGGCTCTGTGCTGAACCTGCAGGGTACAGATCAGGTAGATGCTAATACTCTGATGTGTAATACTACTATTGTTAGCTATAGTAGGCTATTTCTCAAATGCCTCTTAACTCTAAAGCTAGTTGTCTTTGTGTTGATAGTATATATTAAAACTGAAAAAGATCTGTATGTTTCATGTGGAAGAACTGCCTCTCTTGGGGTATAGCTAATAATTTACTAATTTCAATGATTTTCCCCAAAATCCTTATGTATGTGGAGAGTTTAGTAATGTATTACGTAGTAATGTATGTGAAAGCATTTTAAAATCTGATCGCTCATAACAGTCTGCCCCAGTGTCAACAGGGAAAAACAATTTACTGCCCATTAACATTATTTTCCATTTAAGAAACCCTATTTGCATAAAATACCTCGAAAGTGCTTATATAATGTATCTGCTTTTTCTTAAACCTGATTGGTTTCCTAAGTATAAGATGCATTGACCTTCATAAAGAAAATGTAACACTGTTTATAGCACATAGCCCTCTGATATTTTATTGGCTTGATAAGTTACCATCCTAATGCAACCACGCACTGCAGCAAAACTGTGCAAAGGGACCATCAAATGCAAATTCCAGTAGTGAGCAATTCTGACTTCCAGGAAGGTGTCGGTTTTACCCCAAAAAGCAGAGAGAGATGACCTTAGAGCTTTTTTGTTTTTCTAGAAGATGAGCTTGCATGGTGGACGGATTTACCTGATGGCTTATTGGGTCTAGTCAGTGAGAAGCACCTACTACAGTACTCTGTAGTATACCTCTGTACTTATACAAACAGTCACACACACTGACAGTCATTCAGAAACGTGTGTAGCCAGTTGTCATTGTAAATCTTGTTTGCTTGCAAAGGCTCATGAGGAAGCAGCATTAATGTAATTACCCCCGCCAGGTTAATAATAGGAAACAGTCAGTGGGGGAGGGAATAATTGATGCTTAGGCCCAATACAATAACCCGACCGATTGTTGTAATAAACGCTGTGGTCACTAGGATACTGACGAAGATCTGGGAACAAACCAAGGGGAAGTGGATTCAGTGAATTTTATCTTAAATGTAGCCTAGATTTGAAGCCACGCAGATTGACTATTGTAGTGTGAGAAATAATTAATAATGACTGACACAAGAAAAACGACACAATGACAAAGTCTCTGAGGGAATATGCTCTGTGATTATCTCTCTAACACCAATGAGTCCTGTTCACTAGGGAAACACGCTCATAGCCTTCATCCCTGGAACACGTATGGGCCGATGGGTGGGGATCTATGAACAATTTTTCATTTTCATTCTTATTTAAACTTCTCTGGGTCTCGTCCGCAGCAGTCCCGAGTGGGGGTGGATATTACGGCGAGTGCGGCTCGCCTGAAACTGCCCACTGGTCATCCAAGAGGCTTGTTTCGTAAAATCAAACAAACGCCTCGCATCCATCACAACTGACTGACATTATAAAACATTTAGTGGTGGGGAAGTCCTCGTATCGGGCTGCTGGCCAGGGTGCCGCTATCCTGGGGGAGAGAGAGCTCCTTTTCCTTTGTGGGGGTGTCCCACACGCCACGTGCCAGACCTCCCCCGGCCCTGGACAAATTTGTAAATGCAGCTGTAACTCTTTCAGCCAACACTGCTCTTTTGTTCTGCCCTGACGGGGGGAAAAGGTCTCGCTGTTACATGGGCAAAGAGCAGCTCCGCGCTTTATTCCTGCTCTTAAAAAAGCAAATAAAAACCCCGGCAAGGTCGGCAGCACTGAATGCTGGGAGAATTCACACAAAGGACATGGCACAGAGCACCTTGGGGCCGGCTGGGCGACAGGGCAGCATTCAGAGGCGTATCGCACAACAAGGAGTTGCTATGGCGACAATCCAAACATTAGCCTTAATGTATGTCTGTAAAAACTGCTTTCATGTGGCAGCACCATTGTGCAAAGTCAAAGTTCCCCACTTCAGGAACGTCCTGCTTCTTAAGTAGAAGAACCTCTTAAACTTATCATAAACATGACTGTTGATTCACATGTCATTCCAGGCATCAACATAATGTATGACCTCACAGTTATTGCGCATGTGTTTAGCAATAATTCCAAAGGAAGCTAATGAATTACCAGCTAGTCATCTTGATATGTACAGCCTGCGTCTTTTATTCTTTAATTTGCTGGCTGTTCTTTACTACAGAAATGTATTTATACTACAGAGCAAATGATGAATGTTTGGACATAAATTTTTAAATATGTGAGGCTAAAATTACATTTGAATGTAGTATTAGGCTCATTGTGCTTTACATGTCTGCAGCTCTTTTCATTGTTGAAGCAGGAAGAGGATTCAGAGTCTGACAGAGCAGGGCCTGGCGCCAGCATTCCATACTCTGCTTATAGAGTTTGCAGGCAGCACCAACAATGGAGAATTCTCCATTATTCTGGGCTTTTTTTCCTGTGAACAGCAGCAGTTCAGGGAGACAATAGGGATGGAGGAGCTGGGGTTTTCTGCAATGATGGCATCACTACCTTTGCCTATCTCAGAGGACCCCTGGCACGTCCTGTGGAGGTCAGAGAAAGGGGGAATACAGTGGTGAAAGAAAGGAAAAAACAAAGAATGCACTGTATCACAGCTTGGCATGATTCACTGCTGGGTACATCAGCCTAGGCCAGCAGAACTCTGACAGATGGGCATGAAGAGGCTGTCCACCTTATAGGCCCTGATGTTCATGAGTGTCATGGACAAGGTATCAGAGCTGTACTTCCAAAACATACATGGTGATAATCAGGGTATTTATACAGTACTTTTTTGAGAATTGAGCGATATGTTCCGTGTTATCATTGCACAATTCACAGGGGGATCATGCATCATGTCATCAGAGTTACATGCCCTTAAATTCTGTGCTTTGCTGTTTGGAGGTTGGTTTGCATTACATCCTGTTGTTGTCGATCTCACATTTCCTCTGGTAGTGGCAGTATGGATGACTTACTCAGCCACATCAGCCTGCTATGCGTGAATATGACTCGGCTCAGAAGAATTCAGTTCTGGACTCCAAAATGCTTATATTTAGGATATAATTCCCCCACAGTCTAGGGAATGGACCCTGCAGTATCGTTCTAAGCCGACGTGGCACCCTGGCCAAACTTCACTGCTAGCCTAGTCAGCCACTTATGCCAAGTAATGTGTTGTCTGGCACTGTTGCTCTGCAATGGACATTTACATTACACTGTTAGAATCGCAATCTCACAGACCATTAACCTGTTAGTATATGTCATTAAAGTTACTTAACAATGGGAGGAAAAAACAAGCCTTTATTTCAGGAATTCAGAGCACCGTGGACCCCATTTAGTCATTGTGACATCATGGAAGATGTGATGCTAACACATTGTGTCCAACTCTTCTTTGAAACCCTTTGTAATCCACTGTATTTATGGGGTTCATTTCCTCCCTGCCCAAATTCTGTGCTCCAGTTCATCCTAGAGGTGTTCTGTCAGAGTGAGGACAGCCAGCTGTCCTGTACCCTTCACGTGGCTTTTTGGAATTCCTTTTGCAGGTTTGCAGGCTCTCCATTCCCAGGTTTGCTTCTGGCATCAAAGATTTCCACTCACGGTTCCAAAGAAAGCCAGTGCAGCTGTACTGGTTACCCACACTTACCTTTGCAGTGGGCATGCGTGAGTAACTGGATAAGCTGTTGCTGAAAATGGATGATTGCCTACATATCCTGTTAAGATATTTAGTTAGATAAGCTTATCACATGACACAACAATGCAAAGTGTGTCCACTAGTTTAAACTTTCACTTTCAGAGTAGAGTCATCCCCTACTCTGGAGATCTTCAAATCACACTTGAAAACCCATCTTTTCTCTTTAGCATATGCCCAATAGTCTTTTTATGTTAGTATTTGGATATTTTGCACTTTAAATGTGCTTTATAAATAAATTTCCCTTGATTTTCAAATATCTTAACTAAGACTTGTTCAGCTTGTCTAGTTCTAGAGGGTGACGATATTATAGGTACCTTTCATCTTGACTATAGTAGTTTTCTGGACATTAAGTCATTTGAGCTCTGTGGTATTTCAGACTATAAATCATTACTAATTGACAAGCAAAAATTGCAGACTGTGACAACAACCACTGCAAACTAACATCAAAGGGAGCTTCTGCAATTACGGCAATTAAAGCAACATGCTTAAGATTTTCGGTACCGACTCCTGCTAAACAGCCTGCTGGTAACAGAGGCCTCGCAGACTCATTTCACGCTGAGCTGTTTTGATGTTGGTTGAGTGCCAGCCCATCCCCCTGGCCTAACTGGTCTAATTATATGTTAATTATATGGTCTGTTTATAGCTTATCTTAAATTGTTGAAAGAAAATTACAGTATTTGGGTGTATTAAGAGCTGAAATGATCAAATGTACTTTTATTTATACAGATCACCAAGCAGACCATGGGGAGTTCAGAGGCTCAGTAGTTAGCACTGCAGGTTTAATTCCTGGAAAAGTTATGGATGAAAAGGGATTCTGATTAAGTAGTTAAGGCTACCAATTAGGTAAAAAAAATATTCAGATGTGACTACTGTAATGGGTGTATTCTGTGGAAATAGGTTGGATATAGGTGAACTCAAACTGCTTTCAAAAGATCATGTCCAGTTTCAACTCTGATCTACATTAAAATGCAACTGGAAAATCAGTTAAAAATCAGAGGCCATATCCCACACATATTTTATAGGGTAAAATAATGCATCTTCCACTGTGTAAATGGCAATGATATAAGCATATCAAGAATTTTTCCACTGAAAGTTTATTGTGATACCTTGTAGATACAATACAGTGAAAAACTGACAAATATGACATACATTTTTATTTTACCAAGACAAAATGTAAAGCAATGTAGTCGAAAGAAAGAAAACGCATATATTTTTTGCTTTGAAAAAAAAAGAAAATCAGGCACAACTCAATATAACCATTATAAATACAACATGCTTTAGACCTGGTCTTTTAACAGTCCTATGAAAATAGCCTTTCTGACAATCGTGTCCCTCGCATATAGATAAGATGTTGCATGAGTAGCGCTTTCTACTGCACATTAACAGTTATAAAAATTTGAGGCCAGTGTCACTGAAATAGCATACAGAGTTTCAGAAGCAGGTTGTGAGGAAACATTTTGTGTACTTCTGAACACAAATATCCTCAGAGGTGCAAAACCACTTCATAACACATTAACTGCTTTTTCAGCTTAAATATCATCATATATTTTGATAGAACTGTTAAAAAAATTGTCATAGTGTCAACAAGGGAACATCAAAATCACCTATTTTTATGTAGCTGTTTACTTTGTATGCAGCGTTTATTTGAATCGTTTAAAATGTGATACTGGCCTCAAAACTCTGCAAGTTTACTGAAAAGTTAATTTTGACGAACGGTCTGACCAGAACTGTCTTGTGAAGCGAATGGCCACTGAACAAAACGTGTGTGAGAATCCAGCTCACCCCACGTCTGCGTCTGCGTGGTGCACCAAGTGCACAAGACAGCCCCACAGCATGGCTACCCGGAACAGAACAAAATGGACAGCAAAAAGAGCGAACGAAAATGATGAAAGCTCTGAAAACATCTGAATTCGCCACCTGCTCAGTTAAGAGAGAAATCACCAAGTCTGATTGCAAAAAAAAAGGTAAAAACAAACCAAAAAAAAAAAAAAAGCACACACAAAAAGCTAGAGGTACAATTAACCAAAGTGCTTCAAGTCAGGGATGTAAAGGAACCAACCCAGTAGAAATATGTAGAAAACCTTAAATATGTCATTTTATGTACAAAACTGTAACAGGGAAATCTCATTTCTTCCCCCCCGCCACCTGTTTTTTTTCAAGTAGGTTATTTGAATAATTAATTTTCTTTGTCTTTTCTGGGGTCTGGCTGATTCAAAGGTCATGTGACCAGACTGACCTGCAATGTCCACCCAGCACTCCCATGTTTTCAAGGACCCATTGCCTTAACACTGCCAATGTCACTAAATGCTCATCTCATTTAACATCTCCCAGTGCTCCCTCCCCCTTCCTATAGGCTAATCTATATATTTATATATACGTGTGTATGTATCCCCCATATATGCACTCTAAGCAATATAACCATCATATAGCAACAACTCTTAGTAATGCTGATAAAAATATGAAAAATATGGGTTGATTTAATCTCTCTATGTGTGGATAAGCTGAGGTTTCGGTGAGAAAGGGGGTCAGGGAACTCTGCCCAGGAACATTAGAAAATGCCCCAGGTTCACACCGGGTTATGCACTGCACAACACAGGAGACAGGTTCTTTAGAAGAGGCACGAGGTTCACGCTGCTTAGAGGCAAAGACAGGGGGGTGTCTACGGAAAACGCTTTCAGACCGCCATAAAGTGCAGAAGAATAAAGTCAAAGCCTAGGATTGCATTTTCTAATAGCAGCAAAGTATTAACAACAGTTTTCTCCATATTGTACATCTGATTAGATCCAAATAATGAACTAGTGTCTCACAGGTATCATACCAACTTGGCTGAGAAATGGCACATGCGCTAGATCGCTACAGCGTAAGCTTCGAAACTTATAGGAACGCAAACTCCAAGAGCGGTGGTTTTTCCAGCAACCACACAACCCTCAAAATTTCTTTTCCCGATGCAGGATCGGGTCTTTCAGGTGCCAGTCGGAAAGAAGGCCGTATAAGATAGACGGGACAGACTTTTTGCCTCTAAACATTCGTGAACTCAAGGCCTCAGCAAAGTGCAAACAAAGTAACTCCATTCAAGTATGCTATTACTTATTATGCAAATATACATCCACAGTGTGCATGTCCAAGTGAAAATACACACTGTAGGTGTACACATGCATATCTATATACATACACATGATCATGTCTATACTATAAATGTCTTATGTATCATGTGATCGATACACGTAGCTGGGAAGAACATATTTCATCATATGACCACACCGGCACCATGCCCCCCACCCCACACTGTCCAGTGCACTCTGTATTGTTTTTCCTTATTACTGATGCAAAATGGGACCAGCCACAAATGCTATTCCAAACAACAAGGTTATACATGGAGTGCGGCGTAAGATGCCACAGGTGGAGTACCGGGCCTCCCCACAGCCTGCACCATGGCAGAAGAGTAACGATTAAAAAGGTACACAGTAAAATGGATGAAACATGGGAGGGGGGCAGGGGGTATTCAGAAATACAAAATCTCACGTTGCTGCAACCCCACCCCTATATCTTAAAAACAGCACAAGACTCTGCTACATAACATCCCCCCCAAACCTTATTAAGGAGTGCAGACCCTGACCCCCAACCCCCCCA
>JAODJU010000040.1:33737951-33770245 GCA_026776725.1 Gnathonemus echidnorhynchus
CCATGTCCTTCCTCTGTAGAGGCTCCAGGAAAATGAAGGGGACACAGTAAAAACATTTCACCCTGGATTCCATGTTTTTACTTACACTGCAAGTAAAGCATGCACAGCAACAGCTTGACGGACAGACAAGAGTCAGAGAAGAAGAACGAATGCTAACCAGTAACATCAGTCTGCCATCGGGTGAAAATCTTTGATTAAAGAAACACGATCAACCCACCCACTCCACTCCCCCCCAGCATTAAAAAAGGAAGTGTCGGCTGGATAATAATTATTTCCTCTTAAATAGTGGTTCACACGTAATAGAGGACACCTGTAACAGGAAGGGATCAAGAAAGGGCCCAGTCAGAATCAAGAGTGAAACGTAACAAGAGTCTGCTTGTCTGTTTTATCAGGTTTGTTATCTTAATTCTGTTGTTAATTTTCACGATGAGCCAGAGAGCATCCCCCCTGCCAGGGCTGCCGGTGCGGAGTCCCGGACAAAGGGGTGAAAGGTCACTGAAAAGCCACAGCTCAGGGGGCTACTCCCATCCATTGTCCTTGATCATGTGCGCCAGTTCAATGATGAACTTGCCTTCTTTGTATTTCTGGCTGCTCTCAAAGGCGTGCTCCTGCGGGGTCAAGCCAATCAGAGCACAGATGGTCACATGACAACCCCTTTTCAAACTCACACATCAGAAACAAAGAATACTGTCTATGCTTCAGGAAGCTTGCCCAAATATTTTGGCTGTCATGCACATTAACTTGTTCTTGAACATTAAGCTGCACTAAGAGCAGCCATAAACAGCAGACAGGCAGTCAGGTAAGCTCTCCTTTCACTCTGGAAGTTAGCAGGAGAAAGCAAACGAGCTTTACTTACGTATTTCCAGCCTAAAGTGGTCTTGCAGTTTTCACAGTAGATATCTGCTACAGCATGCAGGCCGGTGAGAAGCACTCGCTCTTCAGCTGGACCACAGCCCACATTCACGCTATAGGGAGAGGGGTAAACAAGAGGGCCGGGAGGTGGAGAGGTGTGGGTGAAGAGGAGCCTCCATTAAACCTCAGAGGTACCCTATATTATAATCCTTATATTATAATACCCCTTAAAGGAAACATGCTTTTAATCTGCTTAGTGTACGGCAGAATGGACCAAAATTTTATATATTTTCAACAATAAGCTTTACTCTTATTGGAAGAAAAACATTTCTATATTTCCAATGCCAAAGGGGTATACTTACACAGAGTTAAAGAGGTAGGCCCGGCCTTGGCTGCCTTGGAATGACTGCAGAGAAGAGAGAAAATTCAAGTCAGACAACTGAGCAAAATGAGGAAGAAGCAAGAAACAGCCACATTAAACATTAGATCTGGATAATGAGAGATGAGGGCCCTGGAGCTTTCCTGACAGCAGCACATATACAGATCCCTCTTTTCCAACTGTGACAGCCCTGTGCCGAAACTGGAAAAACAAGAAGTGAAACTAGTTTAGGGGACTGAGGGCACTAGGACCTGACAGACACTCCTACTTGCACCCACTCTATTTTGACTGGTTGAACTTGGCAATGAGCCAACATGCACATTATATAAAAGTGTGTGTTTAAGGATGAAATGTTCTTTGTGTGTCAGTCTGTATGCTGGATGCACAAAGTGGACTGGGAAGCAAGCAGCCAAGGCCTTCCTCTCCCCACATAAACGTGAACAAAAGGGCCCAAAAGGGAAGCCAAAAGGCAGTTTCAGTCTCCACCTTGTGAAGGAAACTGTCGAGGGACATGCACAAACCAAAGCCAGCATACTTGGAAAAGTTTTTTATTAACATAGAAGATTAACTGTATAGAGGAAAACATACAAATAAATCACGGCACAAATTCCTCAGTAACAAGAAAATAATGTTCAAAGATACTGTAAAGTCCAGGGGCAGTGTGTCGCTCAGGAGGTCAGGGGTCTATGCCAGTCTTCTAAGCTATGAATAGTGTACAAAGATACTGTAAAGTCCAGGGGCAGTGTGTCGCTCAGGAGGTCAGGGGTCTATGCCAGTCTTCTAGGCTTTGAATAACGTACAAAGATACTGTAAAGTCCAGGGGCAGTGTGTCGCTCAGGAGGTCAGGGGTCTATGCCAGTCTTCTAGGCTGTGAATAGCGTACAAAAATACTGTAAAGTCCAGGGGCAGTGTGTCACTCAGGAGGTCAGGGGTCTATGCCAGTCTTCTAGGCTGTGAATAGCGTACAAAGATACTGTAAAGTCCAGGGGCAGTGTGTCACTCAGGAGGTCAGGGGTCTATGCCAGTCTACTAGGCTGTGAATAGCATACAAAGATTTTGCAAAGACCGGGACCAATGTGTCGCTCAGAAGGTTAGAAATCCATGTCCGTCTACTAGGCTGCGAGTTTAAATCCCGCAGAGTGATCATATTGCATGACTCAAATAACAAACTGGAACTATCAATCTTATCTAAATGCCTTATTTCATAACAATAAGTTGTGAGTGCGAAGTCATGTACAATGTGGATCTAACAACAAAAGAAACATTTTTGTTATCAATGCATGTTTTCTTAAAGTATAAATCTTATAAATCTGAAGTTTGTCTGACTTAACAGTTATAAAGTAACATGTTTCTTTCTGCTTTCCTCTTGAGAGAGTCCAAACTGCTCCCACTTTATGTTATTTTAATGGTGACGCTATTTGCACCCATGAAATGCTTGTCAGACCACTTCTCATCAGAACGGCTGTAAACATAATCTTATGGATTCCCTGCTGTATTAGTACTGAACATCACACTCATCTAAATGTATGGCCACTGATGATCTCACACGTACAAATCAGTCTTCCATTAAAGACCAAAAAAAGACCCCTAAGACAGAAAGTGTGGCTGCTACATGAATTTTTGCATGCTCTACTGTGTTACTGCAAACAGGCATGCAAACCGGGATTTATTTTTATTTTTTTTACTGTCCGAGACAGAGACAAATCACCTGCTGCTGCCTTTTAAGACCAACTTCTAACAATAGCTTCCTGTAAGAGTCAGCGCAGTGTTAGCATTAGCACAGCCTGTGAAACAGTAGGCCCCACGCAGTCTGGTTGTTATGATCACACCAGTGAGAAGTACCTTACTAATCACTCTCAGATCCAATTTGAATATAAGACACAAGCCAGGGTTCAAAGTATTCAAAACACTGCAGCGTCCCTCTCACCTAGCTCCTCCTCCAAACAGCTAACGTTAAACTAACGTAGCTTCTAATCTGCACCTTATGGACATGCTATATGCTAGGAGTTGTGTGAGGAATGGTACCATCATGCACATTTGGTTCAAAAGACAACAGTTTTCATATAGACACAAAAAATGTCTTTTAGGCCCCAAAGTCCTATTCTGTAGTTGCCACCTGAGTGAGGAACAGTAGACTGGGTCACTGGGAGTCGCCAAAGTAATGTAGGCAGTGAGTCGGTTTTCAAGATGCTGTGCCCACATCATGGGGACACAGGTGATGACACGTCATCTTGAGACAGGTGCTTCGATAAAGCTTCAGCACTGTGACATATTTGAGAAGCCAGAGATATCTATGACAAGCATGCGCACAACCCTGTCTGTCTGTCTGTAAGTAAGTGAGTAAATAAGCAAGCAAGACCTTCTCCACTGCTGATGAACACCAACACCTGCTGTGTGGCTAAGGCTGCACTCTTAAGGGAGCATGTTTAAAATGTTACAGAGCAGTCCAAGGGCAGCCACAGGTAACCCACGGCTTGGGTAGCAGCCTGAATCCACCTAGTCTGCACACCCACACAGATTCAAATACAAAAAAAGACAAAAAATCATGGAGCAGCACTTGGTTGCTCAAAATAAAGACACAAACATTACAGTTAGATAGATGAAAGTTCTGGCAATGGGTGCCTCATTCTAGCATCTGAATTACAGGGTCAGTCCAGCAATCCAAGAGCCATATGGCTTAGCGGGGCACATGTGCCAGATAACAGGACCAAAGTGATTCTCAATTTTTCAAGTTCTTTCTTGCAAAGACTGTCCAACATTTGTAGCAGCCACCTGTCAACTCGTCTGGATTTGTCACGAGTTTCCAGTCACAACCAGGGAGTCCCCAAAGGCAAACTAGCAGCAGGTTTTATACTAATTTTAGCCAGAGTTCCAAACTAGTCTTGTCCTGGCATATTTCAGACATGTTCAAATCTTTCATGAAGCACTGAAGTGAAATAAGGCGTTTTAATTTTTGCAACAGGACACAGCTATTAAAAATGATGTAATCCAAGTAAACAAACTTTATGTACCTCCCATCGCAGTGATTTCTCTTTACTTTACATTCAGTGCTCATGGAAAGTGTAAAAGGCCTGTGGTGAGAGACTTTCCCAAGCCGACTACTGAACCCATTAAACTGAGCCACTGCTAAGGATTACATTTAAACTAAATATGATAAGATTTTAACAACTCTGAGCTATTAAAGTTCTCCCCAAACGAGCTTGGTGGGCCGAATGGCCTCCTCTCATTTGTAAATTTCTTATGTTCTTATGTAAAATCATGTCACTTCTCATCAGTGTGGACAGATGGTGTATGGATGTTCTTATCTGTTGGACGCTCCTTGTCCTCAGTCAGAGCAGGCCAGCCTTTTCCCAGAAGGCCGATAGGGAGACGTGCTCTTTGGCCAGCTCTCGCCTGGCTAAGCCTCATTCCTTCCTGCCCCAATTCCTAGTCAGCTTTGACCATTCGACGTGCAGGCCTGCACTGCCAACTCCCTTATCTAATGCAGGGCTGGCCCCTTTCACCAGGGAACTTCCAGAGGGACGTTTCTAGGTCACTTTTGCATCAACACATTCCTTAAACATTTTAGTTAATGAAGCAAATGCAACTGTGCTGTGTTTAAGCCAGAGGTGTCCAAACATGCCTGGGCAAACTTAACTCAACTAGCAGGAGTTAATATTTAGCCACAAAAGGCAGATGGAATCCAAGTAACATTTTGATCACCATGGAAAGATCATTAATACAATTAAACCCTGTAATCCTTATAGGACACCTAGATTAAACGGATGTCTACAGAAATCCTGATCTAATCACTGAAGACAGTAATCTAGATGGCTGTCCAGTGTATTGGCTATGTAAACATACTCTGCGTGCGTCAGCACTTATTGTAAAAGGCAGTGAGGTGAAGGGGTTTGGGGAATCAAGGAAATCATACACATCTAACCAACTGCCTGAAGTATAATCACTCAAGAGCAAGAATAAAAACAAACAGAAAAAGAGAAGGAAAAGGCTAACTGAAATCAAACAACTTGTCTGGGTGGCGAGACATGTCATTGCTTACAAGCATAATTGTAACTCCATTCCCGAAGTGAGTCCATTTGTGACAGCTAGGGCAGACAACAGTAATAATTTTATTCACTAGACCATTCAACTTAACAGTATTGTAGGGACTATTTTCATACCAGTTGTTAGTTTTCATTTTGCCCACCTACGAAAAGGTGTTTTTATATATTTTGCAGTTGACATTCACTGAAATTAAGTTTAATTGGTACTTTAACAGACCAAGTCTCACAAAAAAAATACATAAAATGACAAATGCTTCTTGAAGAAAATAAATTCAAGAGAGAATTTATAAATGGAAACAAAACTATGTCACAAGACTATTCCCTAGTAACAAATCACAAAAATTAGAGTTCATTCTCATTTTCTAATTAAAAAAAAGTTGCACCACTCTGCATTACAATTCACACGCCAGTCCCAGCTGTGTCTAATGTGCAAACAACACACTTCACACCTTCACTGTGATGCTACTTCCTAACCATCACACCTAACAGCAACTCCCCTAGTGCCATCCTCACCCATCACCAAGCATGGGGCAGCCTCAATTTAACATTCAATCTCATTAAAGTTGTAATAATCCAAAGCAGACAAAGCCTTGGTGGAACTCTGTGGAAAACACCAGGTTTTGTGCAGCATTTTTCCAGTGACATAATCAACTTAAAGTGGATAGTGTGCTCCACAGAGCCCCTAGAGGTCCTGGTGAGTGCTAGGGGTTTTCCCTCCAGTGGGGCCTCACTACGGCAGCAGGGAGCCATAACCATAACCATATATATGAAGCTCTTCAAAAGCACAGCCATAGAAAGCAACACACAGGGCTGCTTGACAGCTGACCAAGTAATTTGTTAAATATTTTATTATGCATACATTTGGTTTACATATTATTTTGTTTTTTACCAAATTATTCAGAGTTAGAGTATCAGTTATAATTTCAGCCATTTATAAAACTGAGTTTCATTGGTAGCATTAAGATTAAAGTATTTTGTTCAAGGATACAGCAAGGGTGCCCCAGGCCTGCCAGCAAGCTTCCAGTCAAGCTACATGCTACGTTAGCTGGTTGCTACTATGTCAGCCATATTTGTTTTCTTTTACAGAAACATCAATAAGGTTTTAACATATCTACAGACCACCACAGTAATCCTGCACTTACCTGGGAATACTTTGCAAACTACACTTTCTAATATTAAAACTGATTTTAAAAAATGGTTGAAGGATGTAAGGATCCTACTGCCCATTTGTTTGGTGCCTGATATCGATCATCTCATTGTACTCCTGGACTAAATTAGATTTTGAAAGCGACATCCTGAATCATTAAAATAGATGCCACTGGATTTCCAGGATGTAATATAAGGTGTTATACAAATGCATAAATTTAAGTCACTCTGACATGCAAAGCTTGTATTTTTTTTTATTTTTATTTTTTTTTACATAAAGGTCAGTTTGGATGGAGATATATACAAACAAAAGACACCCTGGGCACAGCATCCTGGAAACAAACTCAATTTTATCTGACAAATTTATCAATGAAAACAATGATACCAAATAATGGAATCAGCTTACTATTTATGCACAACACATAGATAATAGAATTCTCATAAATAAAAACAAAAAGTATTACAAGACTGATGAACACAATGTAACTGGGAGTATGAACTATGACCTTTTGTATAGTCTGTGTTCTAGCTAATTTCGCATTGAGCTGAATACTTTGCACCAGTCACTGAGAACAGACCCATCTTGAAAGACAAGTGAAGATTGTTTTCAAGGGAAGGGGTGCAAGTTTTAAACTTCTACAATACCAGAATAATAAAAAAGATAACTGGTACATATAATTACCAACACATTAGTACAGATAAAAATGTTATTATGAACTCAGGCAAAAACAGATGAGTTTTATGCCTCCAAAATTAATGGATTATATGGAGCAAATGAGTGTAGTTTGCCTGTGAAAGCCCTCTTCAGAGGGGTTGCCCAGATCAGGTGTGGATGGAGTGTTTTCATCTACCAGGTAGCTGGCTACCTGTTAGCAGACTAACTTTAACTGAGCCACCCATATCTATGGGGCCACCAAGGATACAGACATGAAAATGTTAGGAGTAGTTTATATTCATGCAATTCTGGGAAGCAGTAAAATTCTAGCTGCTCTAGCTCATCAAAAACATGCCTTTGGGAAAACCGTGCGCCACGTTCTGTGATAGATATCACGCAGAAGCAGGGAAACTGGGGGCATGGGGGGTGCAGATCCCATTTCAGGCTCTTCTGCTGTCGGTTGTTGACGGACAAGGTAGTTCTCTGGATCATGAACCACTACATTTGTAGAACATTATAGGGGAGATGCTTGATTATTCCTGGCCCTGTGCAGGATAAGCAGGTGGGACACAGATGTTTTGATTATTCTCTAGCTGTCATAAGGTCACATTGGGCAATAACTATCCATCCACCTTCTGGTCAGGGTTATGGGGCAGCTGTCTATTCCAAGAAACAAAAGGTACAAGACTGGACATGACACAGAAATGCACAAATAGCTCCTAATTACCCTAAATGTATGTGTTTGGACCATGAGAAGAATCAGAAGTACCCAGATGCAATCTCAACACCCACAGAGCAAAGGCGGGATATGAACTCCCAATCCTGGACATGTGAAGCAATAGGACTACACAGAGCCATGAATAAACCAGTTGTTCCTCATTTCTGCTAATGTCTCAGTCACACATTACCATAATCTTAGACAGCATGGAGAAACCCTAGAAGGCCCATGCCGGCTTTCTGAGAAGATCGAAGGAAGCTCACATCTTATTCACACCAACAGGAGCCACCAGCTGAACCCATAGGGCTGCAGGCTTCATGGACAAATGGGCAAACGAAGTCCCACAATTACAGAACCAAAGTGGTACCAGAACATCCTTCATCACGTACGCAGATGACGCATTCAAGGAAGCAGTGCACCCACACAGGCACCCAGCAGCAACACAAGTATTAACCCCTAGGCTAACGTCTCTTACCACACATTCCAGGCCACAAAAACTATTTATTCACTTTCCATGGAGCTGTTGTAAATAATACTACAATTATAAACTTAATCCATGGTTACTTGCAAAGTTGTTAATTTTTAAATGTATTTAAGAGACAAAAAGTGGTGAATATTATTATTATTATTATTATTATTAAGTGATACTTTATTGATCCCCATGGGCAGGGGCAGATTAAGGTGTACAGAGGCCCCTAGGCTACAGTAGTCTGTGGGCCCCCCAACCCCGCCCCCCTATATTTTTTACTGGCCAATGGGGGCCCTCTTGCAGGCTGGCACACGTGGGGCCCCTAGCCTTAAGCCATATCTAGCCTGTGCGTTAATCCGCCCCTGCCCATGGGGAAATTGTCTTTATGCCTCCCTCAACTTGCTCATTGTAGAGTAAGTTGTCCACGAAGAGCAGCCACCCATAGCAGCACCCAGGAAGCTGGGGTTTAAGGGCCTTGCTCAAGGACCCGCAGACGTGCTGAGGCTGGGTTTGAACCGGCGACCAGTTGTTCCTCTATGTGATTACAGCCACACAGGCTTAGCCCACTGAGCCACACGCCACCCCAATGATGTATTTTTTGCCTAAACATCTGTGACTACTCAACTGACAAGAATGGGAATCATTCTAAGTGGCTTGCTCATTGATTCTGACAATGGCTTTGATGGACAGATCATCTTGGCATAATCTGATTACCTGGGTAGGAGCACAACACGTACACCACGTACCGAGTCACTGAATTCACCCACGGCAAGGGGGGAGAAAGGGGTTTACTAAATGCCGGCTTTGAGTTCATGCCAGGCAACACCCTCTAGAAAAAGGCCCAGGAGCCCAATTTATGAAGCAAAAATAATGTCACAGTTGCCACCCATGATGAGGGATTGCCACCAACCAACAGCCGCTCTGCAGAGATGATGTCACACGTGGGTAGGCCTGCAGCTGGCCCCTAGAAGTTCTTCCCTACTCGCTGAGCAAAATGTCCACAAAGCAAAACACCACATCTCACCAGGCCCTTCCGTGGTTTTCCAGTCCAGAGTATTTAACCACTACAGTACCATAAAATATCACCTACAGAAATGCCTAAAAGTGTATATTCTTTAGAATAAAGGCATTCAAGAGACTCAAAAACTAGGTGACATTTTATCAAGAAAAACCTAATCTTAACCAGTATTCCATGCCCACCCCCAAACAACAGCGACAACATATCATGTTTATATTCTACACACCATGGTGTATTTCATGACACTTCTAAACTCACACATATGAGCTAAGTATAAAATTTTCCATACAAAACATACTTCTTCATACAAGACTGTGTAGTTCTGAAAGATTCATATTCAAAAAGGTAGTACTACAGATTTATATCCAGCGTGACCCCAGGAGATGCAGGCCGATGGCTGACCTTGGAGATGAGTTCATCGTGATTGGCCAGGTGGGCTCGGCAATGGATGCAGCTATAGGTGCGATGGCAGCTGGGCAGGTAGGCCTGGAAGGTCTTGGACTTGGTCATCTTCACCATCTCCCTGTCGACCTGCTGCTCGGGAGGCTCCGGGCTGGGGCTGGACGAGCTGCAACTCTGCTGAACTTGTTGACAGAAGAAACACTGAAAGATGCAAGCAAAAGCCGTCGTTGTTCTGGAGTGGGTGTGTGGCTCGTTCCACACAGACACCACAGGAGAAATGGACACCTGGAAGACACCAGAGAAGCACAATTCAATGGAGGTTGTTTCAACATATACAGATATACATCATGTCATGAGTTAAAAGAAGAGCAGCATAGACAGAACACTATAAAATGTGGTTATTATGATAAGTTGTTTTTAAACATGCATTTTCATCTACGACAACAAAATGTTTATAGGTAGCCATAAAAGTATTCTGTGTTTATTTAGATTATGAAAATACAGTGAAATTTAGCACAAACTTCAAGAGGTTTCGCACTGAATAGTAACAAATTATTTCCCTTGTCTTGAAAATGTAGAATACATATAAAAAACTTATACTACAGCATTCTTATTCAACTAGACAGTATCTGGCAACAGGCTACATAACATTTCTTAGGCATTTCTTTAAGGAAGCACAAGTAATTTTACTGGAATTTTAATCAATAGGCATTTTAAACAACAGTGCTACAAAACCAAGTTTTTCTAAAATAATTAACGAAACTTAGTTTCACTGCCTTCTGTAATGGCCCAGGATATGAAGCAGAAACTGAACCATAAGAATGAAAATGCAGGGTAAATGTTTCTGTAAAAACACAAAGGTAACCTTTAAAAATATAGCTCAGATCTACTAGAAATCACTGTCCACATTTGCACACCAATACACACATACACACACATACACACATCAAGGTTGAGGCTCTACAGCACCCCCACAGAAAAAAAACAGAAACAAGCACGACTGTGTCATGAGGCCATAACAGGAAGGTGAGCGCACAGCAGTCGAGCTCATGCAAAGTGCGAGGAGGCTTCCGCAAACAGACAGGAAGAGGAGGGGGCAGTGACAGAGTGTGACAGCCAGTCTGCCTTAGCATTAGCACATCTCCCTTCCTACACAGCTGTGTGGCGAGGGCACAGCAAGCAACACTCTGAGACATGTTCTGCTGCTTTCCAACGCATGGCATACTGCTTATGGCTTTCCCACCACAGCCAGAAAGACTCCGAAAAGAGTGCAAAGTTCAAAACCGGCAAGCTTAATTTTTTCTGCAGTTGACACAGCCATGTTCCAATGCTCTGCACTCTGTCACTTAAGAGCAAACATGACCAACTTCTCTCTTTTTCTTATCAAATACTATCAAACTGCGGGAGGCATTAATTGTGGAGGATCAAGTGCACAAAACAAAAGCCAAGTGCAACCCCTATGATATATTATTTCCCCAAGGCATCAGAGTCTAGATATTGCTCATCTTATACACTTTTAAAAACGACATTTACAGCAAAAATCTGATTCCCATTTCAAATAAACTTTTGCTTATACTGAGAAGAATACAATGCCATTATCGGAATAGTCTTGTTTTACCTTTGTTTAATATTTTTATCATTCTTGTAAAAGGGAAGTCGTTAATCTTACGTCATCGTCCTTCTGAGGCTCACCAGGCTAATGTTTTTAAACTTTTCTAAGAAAAACATTTCACTAAACACACTGTGTTTTTACCTGCAACTTGTCCCACAAACACCAAAATACCCAAAGTCTAAGAATGGTCTAATTTATAGAGAAACTATAACATACTTGTATGATTCACATATAATGCATTGCTTCCACCTAAATATTTTGCATTAAGATGTTTAAGATGTGCTGTTTATGTATTCTTACTAAGAAGTATATATAAATTGATTAATGATTTAAAAAACGTTCTATTAAAATCAGAAAAGCAGGCTAAAGAGCACAGAAAAATAAAAGTGCAACGTTCACTTTGCAGTCCCACTTTTTTATGTCTATGGAAAAATGGTTTACTGCTGGTAGCACAGATGTCAGTAGGTTTGAAGCACAATCCAGGGTTTAAAAGAAGGAAAGATATTCAGAGCATGCAAGTCCAACGCAAAAACAGGAAGACGAACCTGTTCCGTATAACCCACTGTACGATAATAAACATTTGCTTCTGAATCACCAAGCTTCTGTAAATACTGAAAAAATGCACGAATAATCTATTTTAAAAGGTACGTTTTTTCTAGAAAAGCTATGAGGCTTACAAAGGGGAAGCCCAAATGTCGGTGTTTAGGTACGAATATATGAGCCTCCGAGACTTTTTAGGAGACTGCCTCTCTTTCTCATTTGTTTATTGTGAGTATTTCCCCTGAATCCCTGTCTCTATGTCTATCTAATGTCAGACAAGACGCAAAGCGTTTATTAAGCTGCGTTTGGTGTGCCTAATGTTGTCAAGGCCAACAACGCGGTTCGTTTTTCCTACAGGAGATCAACACGTAGCCTGCCTGCTATAAACAATAGCTAACTTACTAAGAATAGTGCATTAGACAAACACTCACCACCTGAAACAGCTCTCTTCTGAAAGCAGCTTTTTGACACAATATATTTTGGTGTACTAAAGAAAAAATGCCCTATTCCACAAAAAACGGCAATCCTTATTTTACTGCCTGTTGTTATAGGCTAAAATTATGCAAACCCGCTTGTACTGAAGCTGTCTCCCAAGCTTGACTGTGCGATCTTTCGCACATTTCTTTCGTCTTTGTTGTTGCCTTTGTGTCGAAGATAGACTAGCCTGGCGGCTTTGTGGTGGCGACGTCACGCGGTGGGCGGGAATCAATGTGATTGACAGCTACGACGGCCACTGCGGGAGGAGACAAGGCGGAATAATTGTGCAGCCTAATACGCTCCCGGATGTGTAAATAAATACAGGACGAAAGCGTGATATAACGTGTGCAAACCAAACAATTCAGAATAATTAATGTACATATTTATTCCAACAGCTCAATACGGAAAATAAAATAATGGTCATATTTCGACAATGTGCTTCATACAATTCAGATGAATATCATGAATTTAAAATAAAATTATGATTTATCAAACACAACCTACCCATTATTATGCGGTATTTCCTAAATACAAGGCTAAAACTGTCACAAACAGTGATGATAGTCATCCTATTATTACATATTTGAATTTCTTTAACACATATATGTATTATATATTACACATGCTTGCATTATCGCAATGACATTACGTCTCTCTTACTGGCCCACCGTGTTATTTCTGAAATGACCAAAAATAATCCAGTTTTCATTCGATAAGATCTTCCATAGACAAAATGGTACATGTGCAAACACTAACTAAAAAATAATGACGATCACCAACATACACATCGCTTTATACTCCCAATAGTCGTTTATTGAACAGGACATCGGAACACCGATTAATACAGTTACTGAAATGCTAACAAACATTCAAATTAACTGTGCGTCGAGCAGAAGCACTGGTGATGTCATGCGTTTGTATCCTGCGTCTCCCTGCTTTTCTGACCCAGTTGTTCACCACATTTCTGGACCACCGTGTCTCTTTTAAGCTAGGCAAATCATCTAACTGAATCCTCTCATTCGTGATAACGATTTAATGAGTTTAAAGTTATGGCTTTGTTACTGCAAAAAAAGGGTCACCAGTACAGATCAATGTGACCTTTCCGCAAATACCAAGAGAAAGATGCCAGTTACATGCCTGCTTCTCAAGAGCAAATACTACATTTGACATATTGATATAATAAAACGATTCAGTACTTGACTGCTATACGATACATGACTGTATAATACACCGCTACCAGGGAGGTCTAAATACTTACAAAAACACAATTTCCCCTTCCCGACGGATACGGAGAATGCCTTTTCTCCGCTGCGGCTTTCCTTTTCATTCACAAGTCGCGCATGTGGTGCCACGTTCCCAGTGCGATGGCGACAGTTCTTCACTGTCTTTTATTGCATTGCATGTTCCTCCGACCGTTCATTCACCGCGATTGCTCCTGAATAGGATCACTCTTCAGCGTTCCGAAAGCGACACGTTACCACCGCGGTTTTTCCACGCAAAACTCCGTCTGTTTTGCCATTCATCAGTCTTCTCCAATTGGTTCTGATCCCCACGTAGTTATTAAATCGAATAAAGCACACATCAAACGCAAACATAAAATACGCGGAGTGGAATTTACCAAACCAAGAGGAATTACCTAAAAGCCAAACATACGCAATGCAAATTTGACAAAACTGTTTATTTTCTCCCTCACTTAGATCTCTCCAGTTATGATTTCCCAAAGAAAACGTGTAATGAATTTTTAAAAAAATCTTTCTTGAGCGCTTTCTTCAATAACAAACATGATCCATCGAGTTCTGCTGTATGCCAGTTTAAAGAACGTCTCCTACGGTAAAAATTCTTAATAATAAGCAACTCTCTGGCTCCTTTAGATTAAAACAGCTATGACGTCCGTGTCTTTTGTTTTGTTGCTATCTGAAAAAAAGTCGTTATATTCGAACTACTCACGGTGGGGCAAGCAGGTCCTAAAGCACTCTCCTTTCGACCAATTACGACCAGTCAGATTCCTTAAGAACCAATCAATTGCAAGGAATCCCAACCCTCGTTACCATCAACAGCCAATTGTTAACGCACTGCGAATCAGACAAAGACCTGGGGCTTGTTTTGGTAAAGCGCGCTACCGCGGGAGACACGTGCCAGTTCTCCAGCTACTGCATTTATGAACGCGCATTATGTAGGCACGTGGTCGAAGTAAACAGGCGCGCAACCGAGGCTTCTTTCTAAACAATAGCATAGAAGTTTATCAGCACTGTATATTACATAGGTCAATCGAAATAAATAAAATGTACCTGGACGTAGCACTAATTCTACATTGTTACAGACTCGAGGTGTGAACGCTAGCTTTAGGAATTATCGGATACAAGAAATATGTTTCTGTTCACATCTCCTGGTTAATAGCGTGGTATGCCTCAAGGACAGAAAATATGCGTTTTATATTCTACTTTGTCGCTTTAAGTTTCGATCCGATTGGTGTATCTTTTAAGCTACGTAAGGAGTTAAATGTCATACACTGCAATTTGTCCTATCCTTTTAAATGAGTATCCTTTCAATACCCAAAAACAAATCCGATTTACATAATTGTTACATATCCCTATCTTAGAATAGAATACACATAATATTATTTATTATAAATTATGATTATATATTATTTAATATCATAGAATAATATTTTGTGTATTTTGACGCTTTATGCGGGATCTCCGGTGCCACGTGGTCCTTGTTGCTGAGTGTTATCGCGCAGCGCACGTGACCAGTATCTCATCAATTAAACACACAAAGGCACAGATCGTTAAGTTATAACATTACAATAACTTTAAATTCAATATCCAGTTTTACATCAGCACGATTAACGGTAAACAAGTTATGCATTGAAGTCAAAACAAAATTAATGAACACAATCATAACATTAATCCCTGCGGCGTCGTACAATGCAAATGATAGGTTGTCGATTCGATGCATTTTTCATTTTATAATACAGCACGATAAATCTGAAATATCACATAAAATAAAGCTAAATTACACAATAATAAAACACAGTGCCGGGTATTAATTTTAAATTATAATGTCATTATGTATTACGAAAAAGGCACGTTTGTTGCTGGAGTTAAAATTTTGACTTATGTAATCGATTTTTCAGGTATTTATATATTTCTAATCCTTATTTGCATTTTTTTTTTCCAAACACACCTTTAGGTATATCGGATTCTGATTATATAATCTTACTGGTATGAACATTATATTAAATGTTTTTTTACAGGTTAGACCTTAGTCACAAACCTTATGCTTATGAAATCGTTGGGACTTATTCTGCGGAAGCTGCAGGCAAATTAAGAATATTGTTCACGTGTGACTTGAAAAAAAAAATTCTTTTGTGGAGGGCAGCGCATCATGGCCAAGTAGTCCTCGTAACACTGCTGCTCCCACCGTAATTAGATGGGAAACGTGTGCGTCAACGGAATGTAGCTTTATTCGCAGTTAGACTGAAACAGACAGCGGACTACACAAACACGTCAATGCAGCTTTGGTAGGTATTATTATTATTATTATTATTATTATCATCGCGTCAATTGAAAAAAATACGCAAGAAAAAACGATTGGAAGCTATTTTAAAAGACCAACACATGTTTATAGGTCTTTTTAACAGCTGCAGATTTACAGTGTCATAAATAAACCATTCCGGTCTACCGTCCGGTAGATTTGTGCCAGTTTCTTTTATATTTGTTACAATATTGCCATCTACTGGACAATTTAACCATTTATCCTGGTCGGGGTCGCCTGGAGGTGGTGGTGAGGGGCGCTAGAGCTTATTCCAAGCAGCACAGGGCAAAGTCAAGTGGGCTTTATATTCATACCATCCACATACAGTACATGTATATAGTGGCATGAAGTGATGTTCCCGAGGACTGCACGTGAAAAGGGCAGGGTCTCACAAAACTTCCAAATGTCCAAAAACACAAGACGCTGTGAAACAGGGGTGTTGGGCACAAGGGTCTATAATTATACATAGTGCATTGAAAGTTGTGTGTAAACATAATAAATAATGTTGCAGCATAAATGGCCGAATAAATAGTGTCAGTTGAATAACAATAAGGTAAAGTGAGCAGTGCCAGTGGTGGGGAGGTATGTATATTCTTAGGGGGGGGGGCTGGTGGGGACGGGCCACCTGGGTGTTGAGTGTCCTGACAGCCTCCGGGAAGAAGCTGTTGCTGAACCTGGCAGAATTGGCTTGGATGCTCCTCCAGATGGGGGCAGGACAAAGAGTCCAGGGGAAGTGTGGGAGGGGTCCTATGCAATGCTGGAGGCTTTGTGGGTGACACTTTTGTGGAAAATGTCCTTGATGCTGGGGAGAGATGTTCCCATGTTTTTTGTCTACTGTATACACAATCCTCTGTGGGGACTTGTGGCACAAGGTAGGGATGCAACCTGGAGAGGATGCAAATCCATCATGGAGCACATACACACGTAATCATACCTTATGGGCAAAATAGAGATGCCATTTAACCTAACTGCATGTCTTTGGACTGCAAAAGGAAGCTTGAGCACTTGGTAGACACACACCCAACCCAAGGAGAACATGCAGACTCCACACAGAGTGCAACCCACTGAGCCACCCACATGTGAAATGTTCACATATAAAAATCAGGCACTGAAATATTGTAAAGAGCTTGAACTTAAAAGCTGTAGGGACTCCAGCAGTTGCATCCAGTGGCGTGACTCGACTATAATTCTCACAAGCCAAAGTCAGCAAGGCTTTTTAGTGAGGCTACTAAAATTTCTGCAACATGTTTTAGCCAATATTCTCATAGGGCAGGCGTGCACCCATTCAGCTTCTAAGCTACACTATAGAAATGTCAAACTTTATTCTGACTTCCGTAAAATGTTTTATTTAATGCCCTACGTTTATATTGTCCACTTTCTGCTGTGACAATGCAAATTTCCCACTTGTGGGGATAATAAAGGATTATCTTATCATTTTAAACTGTGTTACCTGGTAACTTCTAATGGTTTCTGACACTTAGCATATCATCTGACAGCCTATTTACGCTACTTAACCTCAGCTCTACGCAAAATCCATTTAATATCTGGGAATAACCATGGTCACCCCTAAGGATCTAAATAGGTCATGTGGAACCCACAGGGATAAAGAAGGCAAGGATTCCATTGAAGGTTATAGGAAATTTCAGTATACCTAAGCAGAGGCCCTATGGTTTACCTCTATTTTTTTTTTTAGAGGAAATAACCATTTGTACTATATTATTGTGCATCCTAAAATATCTTTAAGGACTGGCTTAAAATGATACTAATTTATACCAATGTATGTTTTTCAAAGAGGCAGTGTTGTTCACTGGTTGTCCCAGTATAGCTGTTTTTCGGATTTAAACTAAAAAACTATTGGTTATAGGTGACTGCACTTCCTTGATCTCTTGTTGCAGAAACTCAATTAATTAGAAAAGCAGACAAGGACACACAGCATCTATTAATCCTAAAAATGAGGAAGGTTAAATTCAATCTACATGGAAGTAGTAGTACCTGTTTGCCCATCGCTGGATTATGTACTGGGGCAGTGGAGATGGTGCCCTGGGGGCTCTGAGCACTAGTGGCCATGAGTCCCAACATTAAACACTATGATTCTCATACATAACGTGAGTTAACCACCCATCCCCTTTGCATATATAACAAAAGATGATCATCAGGCCCCATTGACATATACAGCACAAATTAGCCATCAGGACCTCTGGGCCCTTCAGCATTAATAGTTCAAGCTAACCAGCAGGGGTCCCCAGGGACCCCATGTACAGGGTAAGCTGACCATCACCAGCCTGCCGGGACCCTCAGCATATACAGTGACATCAAATGCTAGAATTAGCATTTGCTTGCATAAATTTACATTACGAATCCATTCTATTCAATTGTTCTATGGTACTTTTTAAGTAGGAGGTTAGAAATTTTCAAGGTCCAAGTTACCAGGAATGCATCAACATACTACAATGTGCAAAACCACTAATAATAATATATAGCATGTGCCTCCTTTTCCTTCAGATAATCCAGGCATATTGACACAGATCACTGGTTCTTTCTTGTTTCTCTGCGTTTCGTCCAATCAGATGGTGGTGATGTAATCATGTCGGTTTAGTCACGTTTGCAGCCCTGCTAGTAAGTGGGGCCTTGTCAGTGCAGGTACAGGTCAGGGACAGCTTGGATAATAATAAATAATAATAATAATGATGATGATAATAATTGATACTTTATTGATCCCAATGGGAAAATTGTCTTTACACTTCCCTGAACTTGTTCCTTTTTGTAGAGTAAGTTGTCCGTGAAGGGCAGCCACCCGTAGCGGCGCCCAGGGAACTGGGCGCTTATAATTTATATCCCACTTATAATTTATAATGGGAAACCATCTCTTTGTGGATCGGCTCATATACGGCTCAGTTTTTGGTGGCAGTGGAGAAGCGCCAATATACAGTGCAAGTTAAAACAAGGGCACTTCAGGAACTTAGGCCCTGGCCCTTTGGTGATGGACTCAAAGTTCATTGTTCAGTGGTAAAATAATACTCCTAGATTTCTGATAACAGGAGCAGGTTTAATGGACACACCATCAATACAAACTGAGAAATTAGATGTTTTGGATAATGAGGATTTATGACCTAAAATTTCAGTTTTATCAGAATTTGGTTTGAGAATGTTGTCATGCATCAAAATCTTCAAATTAGTGTTTTGGGAGGGTATTCAATGGGGGATAGCGAACAAACACATAACCGAATATCATCTGCATAGCAATGAAAGTGAAGGCCATGATACGAATGTAGATGTAAATTAAAGAGAGAAAGAGGCCAAGAACTGATCCCTGAGGAACACCATAATTGAAAGAAGAGATAAATGACTTGTGTTTGCCTAGAGCAGGGTTCCCCAATTCCTGCAACACTGTGTTGCAGACTGGCCTGCCAGGAGCGGAATTGGGGAACCCTGGCTTAGAGTGATAAACTGTTGTCTACTTGTGAGATATGACCTTAATCAGAGAAGGGCTATACCAGTAATACCAGTATAGGAGAAGTGGGAATTGAGGACCTTATGATTTACAATGTCAGGAGACCCAAGGAGATTATTGACCACATACAATAGAGCTACTTCGGTGCTGTGCTGTTTACGGAATCCATACTGAAATGGCTGAGTGCATTTTCCTGAAGAAAATCATTCCTGAAGAAGATGAGTCAATACGACTTTTTCTATGACTTTTGCTAGGAACAGAAGATTGAGATAGTTAGAAAGACAACTTTGACTTGTCAGGTCTTATACTAGCTAACATTATCTAGAAACATTATCTAAGTGAGAGAGGGAGGTCATTTTACTAAAAATGAAAAGTAACAGTAGGATATGTTAGCACAACATTTTCATGCTGTGTTGCTGTAGTTTCGCTGTTAATGTAATTCATGCCTTTAGTAAAATTACCTCTTTGTGTCACATAGAAGTTATGGCCAATAATGCTAGGTCGGTAACTTGCCAGAAAAAGTTAGTTTAGCTAGTTCTAGATTTGACATCCATAATACAGCAAGCTAACTAAAACTTAAGGCCTTGGTTCTGGAGAAGAATCCACTTGTACTGGTATGTTAACTCCCACCCCCACGTCAGGACATTTCTAGGAAAAGTTGGCAGTCTCTATTCTGTCATTCACACAAAAATGACAAAGAAACTTTGAACCCCTGTAAGTTCATGTCTTTGTTGGTTACTCCACCTGCTGGAGAGCAGGGTTCATTGCCAATGCACGTTGGCCTAGAGCCGGGCATAAGAGTGTATGCCAGGTCTGAGAGCCCACACAATGAATACGTGTTTGAAATGGCTTCACTTTACAACCCGCTGTGATACCTCTGATGGATCTTATGAAAGAAAAGTGGAGATACTATCACTCTCAACATAAACCAGCAATGGATAATTTATATAATCCATTCTATAGTGAGTAATCTCAAAGCGTTCCACAAGCCATGGATGGCATTATAAAGATGTACTAACAAGGTTTAACTGTAATGCGACAATGTAAATGAATGCTGACCACCAGCAGCGGTCCTTATAACATGCAGCTGGCCGTAGTCAAGGACAGCAAGCTACCACGGCAACCAGTCCTAAACAGCAGGCAAATTAGCTTAACCGCAATTTTCTTTTCTTCTCCCCTTCCTCTTTCTCTCTCTTCTCTTTTGCATTTCCTATTCATTCTAGTGCCCAGGGAGGAGCGCCTCGTCATTTCCATGCCAACCACGGGCAATGAAAGGCTAAAATGGCCAAAACACAATCGACATTTCACTTTATGATACTGTCAAAATGGAATAAAGTTTGTAAAATTAGTAAAGCATTTTATAAAAACATACTGTAAGATGTGTAAAGGAGAGAACACGCATGTAATACCTGCCTCCATACTTTCCAGGTCAAGCTGAAATAATGGGCATTAAACAAATCTGGCACAGAGATGTTACATAAAAAGCCTACGGACAGAGCTCCAGACTGGAAGATAAAGCAATAAAGGGCAGCAAGGCTGTAATTAGACTGGCATTATGAAAAGCCACGGCGACGCGATAGCGACAGTCAGCATCGGCAACATCCATTTTTAACTCCCTGCCAAATTCTCAGCTGTCAGAAGCCACTTTACAGGCTAGTCAGAGGGCTTACTGCCTGCAGATACAGGACAGACCCCAGATGCAGTGCTCAAACCTAGCTGAAGGCAGCTGCAGGAATTACTACTGCATCTCTGAGTACATAAATATTCGAGCTGGGTATTGCCAACTAGCCCATCATACAATAATTTTCACAATACCAGTGTCATGGTTGAATGTATCACAATATTACTATTGTATCCTGATAGTAAACTCTAATAATGAAATAATGGAACGACTAAAATTTACAAGCCAAATTTAATTCATAGGCTTTAACAACCTTTAGCTAAGTATCTTGAATAAAGTCAGTATACCAAATGGCTCCCAGTCACACAAACCATGCATTTCTTTGTGCTAACCAAGTAGACATTTTTAAGATCATAAATAGGGGGGGAGACAATGAAACATCTGACTTGTACTTTAGTATTTCAGAGGAAGACACTTTACTGCATTTTTGCATCAAAGTGCACTTGGTCATGTAGAAAAAATGTGAAATAAAACATTCAACTGCACCGCCAGTGTTAAACAGTACTGCAATAAATTAGGAAATTGACGCAAAGTTTCAAAATGTCAATGAAAAATAGTGGCAAACTGAATCACAATTTAATACTGGCAGTATTGATTCAACTCTAATAGATATGACATTGGTATAAATGACAATGATAAACTTCTATCCATACAGCTTCAAAGCCACACCATAAAAATATCCCACTTTATTTTGTCTTGAATTACTCTAAATGCTTGCTGAGTGACCTTTTCAGGAGTAAGATATCCAGCAGGGCATCATCTTGGCAGAGATGTTTTGTGCAGAAACTGGTGTAGGCTGGCAGCAGGGTGGCAGTCTCTGGGATCACTCCAGCCCTTGCTTACTTCACAGATAAAGGCTGGCCGAGCATAATCTTTATTACATTTTCCATTAAAACCTTGAACAGTAACAAGGTATCAGTATACTACAGCTAAGTTAAACATGACTGAAAAGCTTTGTACTGAGTACATGTTCCCCACATACAAAAAATGAACATCTTCAAGGTGGCGAGTTAAACTTCTTTCAGAATGTCACTGGATGGTGTCACTGAGAGTACTTACCTTTTAAACTCAGAGAGGTAGTAAACACTCAAAACGGGATATTTGTGAATAAGATTTTATGTTTAACCATGTATGGGATTCAGGATTCCAGCAGTGCAAGTCTGCACAAGCCATTGACTCGTGTTCCTCTCTACTCCACTGGCTTTTCAAAGGAACGATTCAGGTGCTCACTGACTGGTGCAGGCAGCATGATCTGCAGAATGTTCAAATTCATCAATGGACCCCAATCTTGGGAAATGCTTCCGCACCCTCATTACTAGTGAGTGTATCGCAGGTGATACTTGATTAAACCCTTTGCATAAACAGATTAACCTTCTGAAACTGCAGAATCCTCCTTCCTGCAGCACCCTACAATGCTTTGGATCCAGGGGTGCATTTCCGAAACTGCTACATTGTTCGCAAGTTATACCTTAAGTTGTATCTTAACGCTCTGATGTGTTACCTGAAGCATTCTTGGTCAAATATATCTTCCGTAAGATATACTTTTGTAAGATTGGTCTGAGCCTCTCTTAGCCATCTCTTATCATTGTTGTTGGCTCATACTGTTAATTTAAAATAACACTAACATTAAGGGTACAGTTTGATAACCAAAAATCACTTAACTAAAAAATAACTGGTCCACATGATAAAATGATTGTCTGATATGTGACTACAGTCATTAGGTTTCGTCCTTGTGCTCTAAATGCGCAGCAAATTGGCCTCAGTAACGCGCAGATTCATAATGAAACAGAAGGAACACGCTGTTGATTATGTACTTATTTACTAATTGGGAAGGGGTGGGGTTCGGCTGATATTGGGGTGGACACGTTCTCCCCATCTCTGATGCCCCTGGAATGCACACACCTCTCTAAATGTGCCAGAGTCACAGTATATCAAAACTTTGGTTCATGAGGTTGATAAGTCGACACTGCAGGTTCATTTATCTGCAAGTTTAATAAATTTTTTCCCAAAAAGGTCCCAGGGATAGTCCTTCGTTGGCAATACTGAAGCACACAAGACATTATCTTATGTTAAGACAGTAATGCAACTTTCTTTCGGCTACCGGGCCATTGCTCGTCCCAATACTGGAGCACGCAGGTGTTTTATAGAACAAAAATAAACTGGTGATACTACAATCTGGGGAGGCGGGTACGTGCAACCCAATTGGCGAAAATCATATTTACCGTTAGATGATTCAAGTTGTTAATTTAGTTAATTTTGCGTTTTATTTTTAGGTTCTCCCCAGTTCTGAGGAATGCCATATTTTGAAACATTCCTGTAGTATTATATTCATAAAGAACATCACTTTCTCTCATGCAACAGTCAAGCAATTGCTGCGTAGAGGGAATAATCAATTCTCAAGCCATCGATGTGAACCAATCAGGTGTTTCGGCTCCTATTAAGGTTGCTCTTAAGAAGCTCTCCCTTCAGAGACTGTTCAGGAAACAGACACAGCAGAAGAAATGCCATAAGATATTTTACTCTTCATAAGACACTGAGAATCATCATTATCAGGAAACACATCCCAGAATCAGGCCTAGTTCTCCAAACAAATACACTGGAACCTTGTTTTCTTTTTTTAGCATCTATAAACGACCATATCAAAACTGGTTAGTTTTACCTTTTTAATAAAATTCACCTTCATTTTAGAAATGTCTCTTCTGCTGCTTAATCCTTTTTACACAACAGAAAAAAATTGTTTCAGGTCTAATTCTTGGTGTTAAAGTTCGTTGATCATCTTTGGTTGTCTCATATATACCTGAATTACCTAAAGTTGTCATAGCTGAAGGCTTAACTGCAAAAGACACTGAGAAATCATTCACTATATTCATTGGGTGTTTAAAATTCAGAAGTCACATGCCTACAATATAAATATGAATAAATTCAGTATATTTAACTTCTACATAGAATATCAGGAATAATTTGTTCACTGGATCATCAACTACATGGGTGATCTGCTGTGGTACGATAGGGAAAGGAAGTCACTGCTTTCCTCACAGCAAATTCAACAGCTGCCACTGTATTCCCATTCTTCTGCACTGTCACAAATAAGGTTGGTGAAATACAAAACATTTAGAAGTTAAATGAAAGTTAGGAAAAAAAATCCAAAGCAGCACAATTGTACAGAGGAGTAGTTTAATACAAGGAAACAATTATTTAACAAGATTAATATTCACTAGAAACAAAACATTCATTTTACAATAAAAAAAAGGTTTTACACAAAGCATCCAAAAATATAAGGCGGGGGAGCAGGGGGAAAATAATATAATTAAAAAATGCTCCATCTCTTACCTATTCAATATAGAATAACAATCACAAAGCTGTGGCAATATAACTTTTCTTTAATTACATAATGTTGAGAATAAAGATTTCTCTTTTTAAAGAATAAAACTGCAATCACAACTGATCCCCAACTAAACAAAGCACGCAATAAATCTTGTTATACAAGACTAATAAAGGCACAAAACCAGACAGGTTGCACATGGATTCAGCAGAAGCTTATCTTACAAGAGAATTTGCAGTGTGTTTCTAGAGAACTAGCCTCCCACTCACACCCAGTCAGCACCATCTGACCCCAAGATAGACTGACTGGACAGACTCCATTGAAATGGCACAGTACTGAATGCATGGAGCACAGTCAGTACTCTAGGGCAAAAATACAGGGAAGCAAAGCTTTTGCTTTCTGGGAAATGCAGGATACAAAGCATAGGAACAGTTAAACCGCTTCACAAACCCACAAACCGTCATTTGATCATTTATGGCTATTCCTCTAGTAGGTGATTGAATGAGACTCTCCTTTGCCTTCAGAAAGGAAGCAGAGCCTTTGGCTCATCAAGAATGAAAATCCCAACAAAACCATCCAATCAAAGAGAACAAGCCATCGCAGATATTTTCAGAATTGCAGCGCGACAAAACCACAAAGCAGACTTAATCTGCCCAGAGGAGTCACACTTCCAGTTCTACCATGTCTTAGCCTATGATGCCCATTATGAAGTCCAATAAGACCAGTAGCCCTCCAAGATTTCAGTTGTGATTTAAAAGGTAACAACTTGCTGAATTACAGGTCTGATCATGTAAACAGAGGGTGTTTTAAGACATGCAGCAAGATTCTGTTTTCTCTACAAAAACATTTTCATCCTCGACTGAGGCCAATGCCCAACATTGTCTGGCAGTAAGCTTGTCTAAAATTTCACCTTCCAAACCAAAGTCAAAAGGACACAGAATGGGAGGGATGTTTGCCTTTTTTTGGGGGGTGGGGTGAGGGGGAGGCTGTAAATGAAAGCACCGAGAGCACAAATAAGGTAGAGGACGGGGAGCCCGAGATTCCCGAGTGGAAGGGCCAGCAACGTGGCACTTACACAGTCTTTGTATAGAAAGCTTTAACAGTCATGCAAGGGCAGTCAATTCAGTCAATTGTCACAAGGCGGGAGAAGTCGACTCACTACGGGAGGCGGGTGGGGAACAGAGAGAGACAGAGAGAGAGTATGAGATACACACACAGGAGGAGAGAAGAGGCCGAAACTCCACACTGCAAAACTACATGCGCGTGTTTAAAGCCTCCATGGTCTACGACCCTCAGGCAGCAACGCAAAGCAGGGCCGGGCGGGGGGGGTCGGGTACACTAACGGCAAACTATAAGATGTGCAAAAATACAGTTTGATTATGCCTGCCTTGGTATTAAAGCAGCTGTAAATCTTCATAATGAAACACACTTATAGGGCAGCGACTGCTTAGGAGAACAGCTGACAGGCTAACATGACACTAAAGGTCCAGAACGAGAGGTGGACGAGGCTGGCAGCCTACTGCCACACAACGGGGGAGTTTTAGGCTCTGGCTGGCTTTGTTTCGGACTGGTATAAGGGAGCCCTTTAGTAGTAGGTGCTGTCACTTAGGGGGGTGGGCCTCCTTAGCACCAAGCAGTGTTAAGTACATGCTCCTCCCTGGCTGCCCATTTATACAAGTAAGGTCCAAGATTTAAGTGCTTGAGTCTGTAATAGAAATGGAGGCTTAATATTCTGTCTGTGACATTTGCAGTTCAGCATTCTCACCACATTACAAGCAGCCTGGCCTCAGTCAAAAGAGGGGTTTATGGAAAGTTTAGGAAAGCTGCAGGTGGGGTGTTTCATAAGTGCTTTATTAAGATCCCGTCATACCCCTTTCTCTTCGGTATGTGATGATGAATGATGATAATAACAATAATTCTCAAAGCCATTCTTCAAGTGACACCCCCCCCAGCCAAAAAGAATGAAGTGGCCCCACCTGCCAAAGCTACAGGCAAAAGGATGACAAGCATGTGTGTGTGTGAGAGAGTGAGTGTGTGTGAGAGAGAGAGAGAGAGAGAGAGAGAGAGAGAGAGAGAGAGAGAGGAGGGAATAATTCCCAATGCCCTTCCCAAGCGATCAAGCGGGAAGGTAGTTATGTTGAGCCGAGACGTGAACCAAAGCACATTCTGGAAGAGAAGCTGGCGAGGAGGACAGCAGCACTGGCGTTGTATCCATCCAGGGGAGATCTGTAAGGGCGGCAAGGGTGGGTGGGGGTGAGCTGGCTGAATACACCGTGTTACTTATCCTGATTGGTGTAGGACCAAGCACACGGCAAGGGAATGGGCTGAGCTGCATACTGTGAAAGACTACATCACTACATTTGAAGCCATTTGTTGACCACCACAGGTATGGTGGATTCAAATAACCAATTTAATAACACCGTGGGGGTGGGGGAGGGCAGTGGAATTGAATTAAACATGAAATGATGATGATGGATGACAGATGATGATGGCCCTCCAGACTGTGACCTTAGTGTGGTGGAGGAGTTTACGTGCCTTGATGATCTACAGAGCCACGCTCCTGGCAGAGAGGTCTGTGGGGAGAGGCTAGGCAAACTATGACACAACAAAGACGCAAAGAAAGTTACCAAGGAGGACCAGCGTTGGAAGATGGCTAGACATAGCTGGCCTTACTTCCACAGAGAGCAAGCTGTAGAACCAGAGCTCTTGACTGAGGTTGGTGAGTATTTATACTTTTCTAGGCTGATGGCTGAACAGATGCAGGTCTTCCAAGCAGACAAGAGGCTTCCTTCTATGTGGCTGAGTGTTGTGGTGGAAAGTCCACTTTGAGGGACTCCTTAACCTGGCAGATTTGCCTTCTAACCCAGAACTGAGTGTTGAAAACATCTGGTGGATCAGTATGGTGGTCAAAGGACTCCACAGTGGGAAAAATTGCAGGGGCAGATGAGATCTGTCCAGAGATGTCAAGAGCACTGAATGTTATTGGGATGACATGATTCAGTGTTACATGGAAGGTGGGTATAGTACCCTGTGGACTGGCTTACAAGGAATAGCACAACAAGAGCTGTCAACATTGATGGCACAAAAGAAAACAAAATTGAGTGTTTTTGTTGTTAGGTTCCGGCAAGGGTGCATCTACACTCCTGTTTGAGATGGAGAGGATGTTGAGGCAAAGCAACAGTCTTGTTATTTACTGACATCTTGCTTTTGGTCTCATCAGACCAGGACCTCCAGCTTGCACTTCCATGCCTGGTGTGAAGTATGAGATCAACTGTGTATAGCAGAAATAAAATGATGAACAGCCTGAACCCCAACCCAGAGTGGCAGAGGAGCGCCCCCAAGCTGTCACCTGCCAATTAGGTTCTGAAGCTGGGCTGGAAGCGCGCCGTCTCTGTGAAGATGAGTTCCTTCAGGGTCTCCTTAGGCAGGTCATCCAGTTCCATTTCAAACTTGAAGGGAGCCTCAGCTACAGGCTAAGAATGGGATCACAATAGCAAGAACGATTAGGGACACAAAGCTTCTAAGGGGATGACTCAGCCATAAGCCTGAAGTTTGTCCCTTTTAGAAATTTGTAAAAATTTCCTGCTGTATAAATGTGAGGAAATAAGTAGTCAATAAATCGAACAGCACCACTGATTACAATATTCATTGGATTACACCAAGTGTTAACTTAGGACATACCAACACCGCTTTTCGGTAACTTCCATTGCACGTGCTTTAAAACACTGGGTTTTATGTTGTGGCTGCTTTCAGCTCAATTAAGGGGGGTGGGGGGAGCACGACAAACTAGACCCTTTGAAGGAAGCACCAAGGATGCCCATTGGCAACTGCAAGTGATAACAATGTCTGTCTTGATCTGCAAACTCCCAAAATCAATTTTAATTACCTCCTCTGTGGGCGGTTCACCGACTGCTGTGACAGGAAGGCAGCACTATGGCTAGAAGTTTACACTGCCTCCAAGACCGAGAAAGCACACAGGAGTAATGCAAAGACAGTAGCCCATATGTACAAAGAAACATCTGACTTCAGATATGTGGGGGGAGGGGTGACCCAGAATAACCCCGGGGCTTTAAAACAAGTCTTCCCTTTCCCCGTTACTCAAATATCATATTAAAATTGACATTTTAAGTAACACTGAGGTAGTGGCTGGATACCCCGAGCACTGTGCCAGGGGCTTGGCATCCCTGCCAGTCCACGTGTCACCACCACAGGTCACCTGAGGACCAGACCACTGGACACCACTCTAGACAACTTGGACAATAAATTGCTCCAAATATATGTGTAGGCTTCTGCTCAACGTTTAACACAGTAATCCCATCAAGACTAATCACCAGCTATTAGACCTAGTACACCCTTTGCATCAGTGGCAGAGCCTTGCGAGTACAGATTGTCAGAAACACCTCTTCCACTTGTTCTTTGGCATCCTACAGG
Source organism: Gnathonemus echidnorhynchus (assembly GCA_026776725.1). Classification (NCBI taxonomy): domain Eukaryota; kingdom Metazoa; phylum Chordata; class Actinopteri; order Osteoglossiformes; family Mormyridae; genus Gnathonemus; species Gnathonemus echidnorhynchus. Next base: position 33,766,685 of record JAODJU010000040.1, read on the forward strand.
GCTGTGTACTGAGCCTCCATGCTATCTTCACTGTTCACCCACAGCTGTGCCGCCAGACAGCTCCAACGGCCTAATCAAGTTAGTACTAATGACACAACCATCGTAGGTCTGATAACCAATGACTATGGACTGGCTAGTCAGGAACCTCTTGCCTATGGCACAAATCTGATTGGATGTGCCAGTGAATTTTAAGCATCTCTGGTTTGATTTTTTGAATGGGTGGAGTGTTCACTAGTTTTGCGTTAAGCCTTTGCAGACCCAAGACCCATTTATATAGGTTAATTCTAGGATTGGGGCTGTGAAATCTGATCAGCAGCATGCTGGTTTTAAAATGCTTACATCTCCAACTCTGCCTCACGAACCCATTCAGAAACTGCCACGACCCAAATTTGGGTCGCGACTCATGGGTTGTGAATCAATGCTGTTGAGTGCACCAGCAGATTTAACTTCCTGACACCTTCCACTAGTCACATGACACCTCAGCAGTCGGACGGCAGACTGAGGGATTTCTGAATGCCACCATCAGTGCCAACTGAGTTTTACAGAATCATTGAGCACAGCAGTACAAGGCACTGCAGGGGCTGATGAAGACCACTAGCATGCATCTCAGCAGTTCAGGACATAGACATTTAAGTGTAGTAATTCGGAATATTTGAGTTAAAGGCTGATAAAATACCCCATAAGTTTGCTGTAATATTCATTGTGAGCATTGCAGCACCTACAATTTTAAGGAAATACTGCACTACTTATTCTCAGAGAATCATGGGTTTATAGCAAAAATAAATTAAACATATGATTGGCAAATGGATTTTAACCCGCCGTTACTGTGGTGAGGTATGACAGACACCAAAGGAAGATCAGATTAGTTGACAGAAAGGAATTGTAACTTTAAATCTTGGCGATACATTTTGCCGAGCAAATACATACACCTAATAAGGAACACAAGGGATCAAAATCATTTGGTATTGAAGGCAGACAAAAAGATCCAATGATTCCTGAAAGCATTCAAACAGACTGCATAGATACAAAAAATACAAATCGCTAAAGAAAAGAATATAATATAGTACAACTAGTAGCATTATTACTCGCAGCCTTCCCTCAAAATCTCTCCCTTTGAGACATTTAGGGATGAACGCCAAGCAAACATCACAGCTACTGTGCTGTGGTGGGTTATGTGAGGCTGACTTCTATTGGTATGCAGTTCAGTGGGTGGTGATTACAAGATGGTAAACTGGCGCCCAAACAATATTTTAAAACAGCTAGCAAAATAACGAAGGGTTAATATTGCCCTTTCAAGACCCCACAAAGCAAAGTGCAGTGCTCACCTCATCTGTGGGGTCGTAATACTGCTCCAGGTAGGGGTGGGCCAAGGCCTCCTCCACTTCAATGCGCTTGTGAGGGTTAAAGGTCAACATTTTGTCCAGCAAATCCAAAGCTAGCATAGACACAGAGAAAAAATACCTGAGAGATGTGTACAGCCAGTAGGGGGCAGTGTAGCCAGGGGCTGGAGCATGAGGCCAGCTCATTTTAAGGGAAACCTGCTTCATGAACAAGATGCCCAGTTATGGATAGATGTTATGGAAGTATAAGAAGCTTTATGCTGTGCAGCCTGCTTTTCAACCCAAGACCAAATTTAAGATAAAACACTGGGACATTTTCTGGCATTTGAGGCTACCATCCATTGGCCTTTTGAGCACAGTCTGAAAGGAAAGCGGGGCAGGCTGACCTTTCGGATCAGCATTGGGGAAGAGTCTGTTCCAGGGCACTTTGCATCGCAAAGGGAGAGACAGCAGGTAATTTCGGGCTTTGAGGTTGAATATGCAGTTGAGGTCTTCCTGAGAGGGTGAGCCCAGGATGCCTGCAGGGAACACAAGTGGCAACTTAACAGCTACATCAATATATATATATGCACACAGCAAGGTCAATAAGGTATATATACACCAAGGCTTCTATGCTTCAGTAGATGACGGACAAGTTAATGTCATCTCGTTTGGCAGGGGAGCAATGTGACAGCAACACAAATGTCAACAGTCATGCCTGCAGATAAAGTGCCCGTGGTTATTGCTGGGGGCTGCTCCTTTATAAAGACAAAGCAAGGCAGCATGAGGAGCTGAGGCAGTGGGGGCCACACATCCTGCCTGCTGTGCACAGACAAGAACACTGATGACTCCCCAGGATGGCCTGTTCCACATAGGTAACGAAATCAAGAATGATCCAAATATAGGAATGACGAGAGCCATCGTTAAGGAAGCATCTGTTCAGAAGAAGAGCCAATACTAGCAGCCTGTGGAGGAGCGCAGAGATGGCGGGAAGCACGAACAAATCACTAACCCTGGGTGGCGGTATGAACAAATGAAGGCCAGTGCCTTGTTCTCTTACAGATATTTGCAAGGTTTGTGTCAATATGAAACATAATGACTGACAAATCTTTATGGCACCAAAATTACTAATTTACAAGATCCAGGTGTCTGATTACTACAGGCTACAGTGTCGACATTAAGCACCAAAAGGTAGACATCAACTCATTGTTCTGCTCAGCACAACTTCCTGATTCTTCCCCAGGACATGATTGGCGTTCCCTAGTGACAACACCCTCAGTGCACAGCTCAAATTCCAGCCCCCAGAAGTCCGACCCTGGCCCTATAGCCAGATCACCATGTTACATGCAAACAGCCTGTCGTTTCTGAGCAGAGGTGCACAGTCAGCAATTTGAGCAGAAGGAAGCAGTTCTCATTATGTATTCTGATCTGATGAGATATGGATGGTAATCAAGCAAGACAAGGACAAACCAAGTTCTGCAAAGAACCACTGCCTACGTATCTTGTGACTTCCACTGTTGACGTCTATATCGCTCATTCTTTCACTTGATTGCTTTACACACCAGAGTGGCTAAAAAGGGCCCATTTTCATGCTAGAATGCATGACCATTCCTGCAAAGCTACTTTAATGTCAAAGTTATCAAAGAGTGACCCACTTATCTCTCATCTTTAGGAGCAGGGAAAAAAATAAAAAACTGCTGGTAAAGATCGTGACGTGCATAAATTCTTTCAGCACGAAATTTGTACTGCTTCAGTCAAAAATTCCTGAAAGAACGTTGTAATTAATAATTACAGTTGATTCATTATAATTACATTGCCCATTAGAGGAAGGAACATGAAAGTTTACCCAGAATATGATTCAGTTGGTCCAGGTAATGCTTTCCTGGGAAGATTGGCCGGTTGGACAGCATTTCAGCCAGGATACAGCCCACTGACCAGATGTCAATGGATTTAGTGTAGCCCTGGAAGCACAAAAAAAAATCATGTTGCCATGAGAACAGAACTCCACAAACTAGTAGCTATGAACTTTGAACATATAAACAACACCAGCACCAAGTGTAGGAATCAGGGTAAATCGTAGATACTCCAGCCCCATGAGAGCATGTAACAATGGCCTGCCATGTAGTATGGCAATTTAATGGCCAGCAGTCATCATTAAACTTATTATTGCTGAAAATCCACTGCAGCAGTGACAGTAAGCAGAAGAGCTGTCATGATTATGCAATTAAATTCGACTACTCAA
>JAODJU010000040.1:33807202-33837324 GCA_026776725.1 Gnathonemus echidnorhynchus
CTGTGCCTGGGCTATCACATGCAGCTCCAGCTAGCGGATGGTCTGTGCCTGGGCTATCACATGCAGCTCCAGCTAGCGGATGGTCTGTGCCTGGGCTATCACATGCAGCTCCAGCTAGCATGGACCAAGTTCCATACTTTTAGTGTGGTACTTTTGGTACTTTCCCTTTTCCATCGACTTCCAATTGAGTACCAGTATCAAAAGTTCCAGTACCAAAAGTGCCAAACCAGCTATGGTACTTTTTGGTACTTTGGAGTGGGACTGCTTTCTCTGCTTTCTCTGTCAATTGGTTATGCAAATAGCCTGCCTCAAACACAATACAAACTCAGCCTTGAAAAAAAGTTATGATCTCAGAAAATGATAAAGTTAAAAACAACTAATAGTGATCTGGTCGGAAGAACAGATTTAATAAAAAGATCAGAATGACATGACAAAAAATATTTAGCAATATTTTTGTTTAATATACTAGGACAGCATGCATATAGTGTGTTGTCCTGGCAATGTGATTTTGTTGTAAAAAATATTGTGGTATTTTATAAAGCAAAAGGGAGTTTCTAACAAATTTCTCACAAACCCATGGATGAAAGAATGAAAATGATTATAATGGTCTTGGAGAACACATGCAGCACTTGTGCAAAAGCAGCGGAGGTAAACTTTATATTGATTTTTTTAAACATATATTAGATAATCTATAAAAGGAATAATTAAAATTACAAAGCTATTTTTATATGACAGAGTAACCCTGAGCTATAATGTCCATACAGAACTGAAAGATTTTTACACCAGTGGAAAACCAATGCCTTGAAGTACCTTTCTCAAAGTACCAAAAGTACGGTAGCTGGAGTGGTGGAAAGCACTCCTAATGCCTGGTCTGTGCCTCGGCGAACTCAAAGGCAACGCGTTGGCCTTCACATCTCCCAAACAGGCTTGCTGATGCTTTGTAAGAGCCCTACAGGAGATTGGTTAATTGGCCAAAGAATGAGCTGCCAGATTTGTGAACCACAAACCACACCCTAGCCAGTCTGCTCTATGTTGAGGCTTTGCAATACTCACTGCTGATGGCTAGTCACTCATTTACTTCTCCGGTAGTTTCAGATCCCAAAACTACAACAGTTGTCAGAATAAATTGATTTGCACTAAGAAAGATGCATAAATATGAAAGCTGGGAAACTGCCTGAACACCATAATTTCCACACACCTCCATGGCCACTCGTCTGGCAGGTTAAGTGTGAGGGCAGCCTCTATGTGTCTGCAGGGAAGCTCACTGTGAGGGGAGGGCACTCACAGATTGGCTCCTGCTCGGGGTCCGTGGTGCAGTGACAGGAGGTCAGGTCGCACTTCAGGAGCTCTGTCACAGCTGTGTGGCAAAGCAGGGCAGTCAGCAGAGGGGGGGCTTTCCTGTAGATGGGTGGGGGGGGACAAGTAAGTCTCCTTGCAGGTCAATTGCAGCCTTTCTCCTTTCTTGACTTTGTTTTTCAGATGCACCATACACTCGTTAACATATTGGTGTTGGCCAACTTTTATTAAAAAAAAAATCAAGACATCAGCATCAAGTAATCAAACTGAATTTCCGGCCTACCACCTCAGACCACCCTGAAAAAAAGAAGGGATTTCCCTCACAGAGGAGGTGACAGTTACAGTTACACAGCGGAGAAAGTTCACCCTGTCATCTTTAGGACCACAGAGTTTCACCCTCAGGTTCTGTACACTTGCACAACATTTTCACAGGGCTGCAGAGAGACTGTAACAGTCCCAAACTTCCAGGGGCCTCATTCAGAATCATTGACACAGCTGGGTGTCAGACAATGAGGTCATCAATTAGTTGACAAATGCTGCTGAGATACAAATTCTTGTTTCTAAGAGGAATCAGAAGGCTCTCGAACAAACAGGACAGAAACAAAGGATGTCACTATGGCCCCTAGCTTACACTAATCCTATTAGCGCCCAGCTGAATATTACAGCCAACCATGCGCAAGTCCAATCTGTTTGCTTAGACTCTGTCCATCCAGGCTTACAGTAAATGCACATTCAAAGGGGGAACACACAAGCAAGCAAGGGATTCTGCGATATATGTGGGACTCAAGAGACGTTTTTCACCCATCTATGCCAACACATTATAATCTCCTTCCTTCCACTACCATTCTGCCAAACTCTGCAGCACACATCAAACTATCAAAAAAAAATAAAATGGTCTCCAGGGAGACAACTATCAGCAGTCTGGAATGAGAAACAGATTCCTCAGTAAGATTCAGCGCAGCTGTGGTTACTAGCAGTTGCAAAACAATCCATGAGACAGAACTACTACCACTAAGTAAAGGTTGTCTCTCCCCCCCCCCCACCCCACCAAGTAGGAACGCCAACGTTAAAGGTATCTCAGCACACTAAACTGTAGACTGCTCATTTGTGTTTCGCCTGCTCACCGTGCTGCAATCGCCTGATTCACCGCATTTTGTAAGTGTGCCGCAAAGCAGACTGAAACAGGAAATGTGTTTTGAAAACCAGGAAAAGGGCTAAACAATGCTGGTTCTGCTCAGAGGAAGCCAGAGCTTATCCCCAAAACATTCTGAGAGGAAGACAAATAAAAAAAAACAGGCATGGCCTACAGATTACTCATTAATCGCCTCCTACTCTTCAGCATATCAGCGTTTGCTAGGTGAGACCTGCTGTGTTTAATGCTGAAAACACACCAGCCAGGACACAGAGGACCAGGCAGAGCTGCAGACCTTAAGCCTGTTGTTTTCTTTTTTTGCAGGAGTGGAATGTGAGGAATGTGCTGCTCATCCTACAAGCAGGGCTCCTCTCCTCCACAGAAAAGCACAGGTGTAAACAGGACAGGACTTGCATTTCCTTACAAAGCACGTACAGCCTAAATATTTGTCACCTGGTTGGATTTAGAATCCAACCATGTGTCAAATATTACACCCAGCACTTAATTTAGGATCTGAAGCAGATTCCATCCTGCCCACAAAATACACAGCTATGTATTAAGGCTGGTTCATACTTCTACGTAAGCGTACTAGCGGACGTGTCCACTTGAACGTTTATGAAGCCTTTGACATCATTGTGCACCTCCGCAAACGAATGCCTGCTGCACTCCAAATTTGTACCCGTGCTGCTGTGTATCCACAGCTTTGGACACACTGTGCATGATCGATTCGCTAGCGTCCACTTTAAATACCGACATGGAAGCTTTTGACGAGTGTTGAGATAGTCTGCATACTCTACTGACTATTTACAAGGTAATAAAACTGTTACATACATGTAAATGCATGCGTGTGTGTGTGTGAACTGAAAATCTCATGCCAGCCAGCTGACCAAAGGTATGCATGTTTATCAAGCAACTTTTAAACTGCCTCAATGTAAAGTCTGTTGTTTATTGTAGAATTAGACCATCTTTTCCCATCGCATTTTAAGACAAATGGGCTCAGGGGAGTTTTACTTGCACAAAAATGTTCTGAGGACAGAATGAAAAATGATTGGTTTAGAAAAATAACCAATCAGACCTTGGTTAGACGTAAGACCAAACAATCAGATGTCTTGGTCCCTCCTCCTCTAGTTGCTTGGATTCGCCTCCTCTACAATGTGATTGGTTTAGAGAGATAACCAATCATTTTTTTGTGTAAATAAAACTCCCATGAAATGAAGCAGCAAATGAACTATTTATTTACCAGACAATTCTCTAAAATGAACTAAACTTGCATCTCTTACAGTGTTTAATCATTGTCCATTCTTTTCAGACTTCCCACTGAAGAGAATCACATGATGTTCTTTACTCTATAGGTACGACTACATTCCCCACCTGGAACATCAAGCCTTTTGTATGTAAGCACACTGATGCAGGCGCACCCATCTACTGACCTGGCAGTGAGCAGTCGCTGTGCCCAGTCCAGACTCTCGCCCCGCACCTCGCCGACACCAATCCGGCCACTCATGGGTGTGAGGGGCAGTGGGTCTTCTGGGCTGAGTGGTTCGGGAAACTCTTCCACAAACTCGCGCAGGAAGCACTCTGTACTGGCCGCCTCTGTGCCCATGCTGCCTGCCCTGTTGCTGCCTCAGAACTTTCCTGGTCCTCGTTTTACACAGAGGGACGTCCTCAACAGACAGTCACAGTGAGAACAGCACCTGTGGAAAAGACACTGAAAAAAGTGCAAGAATCAACTCAATGCCCACATTCTTCTCTCAATGACAGATTCACATTTTTCTGCAGTTGGTCAGTGTTAACCAGGGTTAATTGCAAACTGGTGCTAGAAAGAAAAACGTTTTGTGTGGTTCATGTTATTTTAACAGCTTTTCTCTATACCAGATGTTTGGTTAAAGAATTTGAAAAACCCTTGGAGTGCATAATGTTTACTAACCAGTTATCTGAAAGAACAGGATATATATTTGACTTGATGTTAAAGAGTATTTACGACTGATGGTATATGACAGCTGGCACAATAAGGAGAATGTGTACACATCCTGCTCACACGTCTGCATGTATGTATGTATGTATGTATACAGCTCAGTGCTACAAAGTAACGTCGCGTCCCTGTAGCGGTTTACCTTACTTGATGACATTGTTAAAATTCACACCAGCGATTCCAATAACAAAACTACAAATATAGTTTATTAAACAAATACAATCCAACAATTACGTATCAATACAAAGGAAAACAAAACATTTTGAGTTAAGTCACACAAGTATCTAACGCTACGGCAGACCAGAGTGTTTCTAAAATGGAAAGCATGGTCAGAATGAGTACCTTAGGTGGCCTTTCCGTTGCTGCTTGAAAAACATCCACGAAGTGGCCAAAAAATATGAGACAGGGAGGTTTCACTTCTTTTACCTCGAAACCGACACCCTTCTTAGGCTCCTTTTCGACATTCACCCTACGGAAGTGGCTGCGTGAGGAAACTGTTACGCTCCATCCCGTTTGAAAGAACGCGTGCGCGTTTCTTCAAATATGGCCACCTTCCTAGGCACTGGCGGACACGGCGCCACCTGCCGGTTATAGCATGCAATTCTGTGACGCTTTCGCAAAAATCCTATTCCTTAATGCACGGTTAATATAAATCTTAAGCAACAGATTTGCATCAACTTGTAAAGCCGCGCAATCATTTCCTTTTTCGCATATTCATAGGTTGCACGTATGTCTGATCTGTGTTTCCTAGTCATCCATCATACACCACAATGTTTCGGTAAAATAGATCTTCCTGCTTACTTACCTAGAACTTTTTTTTTTTATAGGCCTCCAAGAATTACAGATATTTGTAAAAAGAAACATTAAAGCTAAATTTCCATTTTTCATTCAAAAAGTTTAATTGGTTTTGTCCACAGTCAGTTTTAAATAAGAAAAAGTCTAGAAGTAAAATGTAAGGAGTCAACTCATACTGAATATAAAATACATTGCTCACCCTGTAATATGCCACTTGCAGTTATAACTACTTCTGAAATAGTACTGTAAATTTGCTGCTTTCTGTGTTAAATGGACACTAAACCCTTTTTTTGTAAAAGTAGAAAGAAAAGCCATGCATTACAAGAAATTTTTGTGTATAAATTTATTCTAAGTTAAATGAACACAGATAAACAGCGTTGATGTCAACAGGAACACATAGATTGCCGTTCGCTAAACAAAGTACGCTGCTAGGGCGGCCATCTTGTCCTTAGGTTTCTTCGGGTTGCCTCTCCCACCTGGGCGTCGTCCCCGGCCCCGGCCCCGCCCTCCCTGCCGGCGGGCCTGGCCCCCACGATGCATGGGGTGCCTCATGGTGGCGTGCTTCAGTTCCACCAGGTCCTGGAAGACAGGGTCGCAGAAAACGCAGCCGGTGTGCTGGGTGGCGCTGCCAGGCAGTGGCGAGTGGGCTTTGCTGAAGTCCACGGAGACCAGGGCGGCCTCACAGGCCTCGCAGCTCTCTGCCGTCACCTGCACGCGGTGCGCATGCTCAAAGAACTGCACAACCACACTGCAACGGTTGCACGCCATCTTCCACTTGGGCCCCGAGGCGGGGTCCAGGGCCAGGACGCCAGCATCGCACTCCACACACTGGCCGATGCCCAATGCACTCAGTGAGTGCTGGCATGATGGGTGCGTGCACTCATTGCAGCCCATTCCTGTTTGTGACGGGGGCGGGGGCACAAGAGGGTTAGTCAATTACAGGCCAGTGCAAGCCTGCCGCTCACAACAGGAAAAGGATTAAAGCAATCTATACCACATCTAGTCAGCAGACCATCTACTTAACTCAAAAGGCTAAAACTTTAATAAAAAAGATAAAGAATGCATGACTACTGTATGTTTACTGGGCTGTTTGTTGTATGACTAAGTGCCATATGGTTAATAAGCACCGTTTTAATACAGCATTTATTTATGATATATGACATCCAAGCATCTTCCAGCTGTTTGTCCTTGGCATGGTCATGTGGGGTCTGCAGCTGAAGCCCCTTAAATCTGATGAGTCACATCACTTGCTGGTTATAGACTGCACCTTTCTTCATGTCCCTGAAGGGCGGGTTGCTGTAGCAGTAGGGGCACAGTGGGTAGCTCTTTCCCCGCGCCCCGGAGCTCCACAGCACCAGCTCGAAGTTGTCCAGCGGGCAGCGCAGCTCACGGTACAGCTTGATGGCGCCGTTCTGTGGCAGGCTGTACGTCTCGTCGCAGTGTGAGCAATGGAGGCGGCTGGGCTTGGCCTGGGGGAGGGGATGTACGCAAATCACGGTGTGTGCAAAGGCTACATGCAGCGCAGCGATTCACTGGCGTATATCCAGCAGAACCACATGTTTGCATGGGGCCCCCTGTTGACCACAAACAGTCATTACACTAAATATTAAATAAAAACTTTATTTAGTAGATGCTGACGCAGCCTGTTCTCCTAAGCAACTAGCCAAAGCCACGGTCTTCTGGCTCTTCTCGTTACCTATTTATTACTATTGGGGGGGGGCAAAAACAACAAACCCACCCTTGAATACATCCTCTTGTTTCAGGTATGGTACCATAGCAGTACATTCTGAGCAGACTGGGTGTCACATGGACCAACTGGCATCAAACACAACAAACCTGAGCAACTGGGCCAAACCTGAGGATAAATCTAAAAAAAAACAGCAAATATGTGGCTAAATCAAACCAACCAGCGTAATATGGAGTTGTCCGGAAAACATACAGAGGTACTCTTGATAACAACTTGACCCAACCTGTTGAACATTTTGCAATAAACAGGATGAAAAAGGTGGACTTTTTTGGGAAGATGACAAGCAGTTGAACTGTGAATCATTCAAAGCCGGTGGGACAGTTATGATTTATTCATGGGGAGAGTGCAGGGGGTAAGAGAACATTCATTTCAATGAGATTATTTTTGCGAAAAAAGGCCAGATCCATCAGCTAGCATTCAATGGCACTCAGTGGCACTTATGCAACCCAAGCATCCAAGGACATGCCTTAATATTACAGGCAGCAATACAACATGAATAAAGCCTGGAAGGCAAATGTGCATCGAGTTCATTCATTAAAACCCAGGGATTGTGTCTATGTAAATAAGGCTGTGAGAAGGGGGGGGGGGGGGGGGGGGGGCAGTGCGTCCCATGAAGATTCAACACGCATAACATTAGTACACAGAGGAGGAAGAGGCCCAGCAAGACCATGATGTCCTCGGTGGAACAGGACTGAATGATGACTGGCTGAGGAGGCCAGAAGATCTCTGGGCTCTGAACCAGCAAGTCCCTTGAGTGAGACGAACAGCCAGGAGACGTGCTGCATATCTTTCCCAAAGAGGGAAAAGAGTAACTGGGAATTCCGGAAAACCGCCATGAACTGAATCAGGAAAAGCAGGTAACACCTGCTGCAGGCCAGGGCTGGGTGTCTGTGATCAGGTCTTGTGGCTGGCAGAGTGATGCCACTGTTGGACCCTTAAATAAGACCCCTAACCTCAACTGCACCCAGGATGTTAGATGCTGCACTCTTACCCCTAGACTGGTTCTCTCCTGTACATGTGTATGTGATTCTCTTGGAGACCATGATGGGATATGTGAGAGTTATGCTTAGCACACTGTTTGATTATTTTTAATCTTAAGTGATGCTTTTACTGAAAAGAAAGTTTACATCTGTACCCTTTATCTCTATATACAACTTCATATGCAACTAGCGGGGTCTAAAATGGCAGCTGCCAGCTCATTAGGCCCGGTCTTTACTCACTGGGTGCCGGCAGCACATGCACACTCACCTGGATGTATTTCATGAAGCGATGGCACTTGCCACAGCGTGACAGCGGCTTCCCCGTGTCTGCGATGGGCGAGAAGGAGACCTCCATCAGCTCATCCATGCCTGCAGGTGGCGGAAGGGAGGAGAAGCAGTCAGAAGATAAAGATTTCAGGAGCATAAAAAGACCATGCCTCTGTCAGGTAAAGCAGTCATGACAGGGTGTGTGTGTGTGTGTGTGTGTGTGTGTGTGTACATGCATTACAGGGGGGATTGTAACCACTCCAGTAATCAAAACTGGCCAATGTATTCCCTGGACCCCCTAAATGTGTGCGTCAGTCAGTCAGTCAGGCCTGGGAGGTCAAACTCCCTTATTCCAATTGGCCCTGAATTTCTGAAGATTTGTGCAGTTTACTGTTCATGGATATGACACGTGTTTCCTCATTTTTGTTGCACCTTATGGCCCTGGTTGCTTAACATAGAATAGGACATTTGCCACTAGGGGCAGACTTTCACAAATTTATTCATGAGCCAGAATGGCTGAAACTACCCTCCAAGAAACTGGTGAAATGATGTGTGAATCACATGAAGAATGCAATTATATAGTAACTCCCAAATACCTGAGAAGCAATACACCATGGTACAGTGTATGGATTGTTTAATGGTATGTAAAATTAGATACAGCCTGAAGCCTAGCTAGTTATAACCTAAACCGAAGGCAGAGTTGGACTGCATGATGGTTTAAGTTTTAACCCCAAATGCATGAACAGTAACAAAGTTAACTAATTAAGAAATATTCCTTGGTGGTATAGAAATATTCCTTGGTACAAATTGCTGTTTGCTAAACAAAACAGCTAAAAATTGCTAAAATGCAGGTATTTGCTCTATGAAAAAAGGTGCCTGGTAAGAGCCAGAGGCACTGCTGAGGGAATCAGCTAGTAAATGAAAATGATGAATTATTCACTTCCTCCCTGGATGACACCAAACACAAGGAGCATCTTATAATGCATCTAAAATGATATTCAAGATGTATTTCATACAGTGCAGAACTGAAAAAAGTTATGTCTCTGAATAAGACAAAGCAAAAAATTACATTAATCAAATGATTATAAAGTAAAATAAAAGGATAATCAATAAGGTCAGTCTTACTTGCGATGGAGTCTACAAAGTAGTGGAACTTCCTCTTGAAGATGTCCAGCGTGTGCTGCAGGACCTGCTGGAAGTCAGCCTTGCCCTGAGCAATCAGGCCGAGCTGCTTCTCCACCGCACTGCGGATGGTGGGCAGCACCAGCTCGGCATCTGCCTCGCACACACACAAGAACAGGCACAAACAATGTAAGGAAAGATCTGCAAGGGATAATATAGGAGGGATTACAGCACATGACTGCTTTTCAAACAGCTGATTGGGTGCCTCTAGTTCATCATCCAATAACAGTACAACAATGGCATGGCATGTGTCCTCTTTTCAAACAGTTGATTGGGTCCCTCTGATTCAATGACCAACGACAGTACTGGAATAGCATAAAACCAGTAATCAGTAGGCCAGTTCAGTCCAGGCCAACCAGCAGACACTCACCTATCCGGTAGTAGCCGTGCACCAACACGACGCCCAGGTTGGTGGGCTTGAGCCGGCGGCCGCCTTCCACAGTGACATAGTTCCTCTGGCAGATGTTGTTGATGTGGACAGGGATGCTTGCATCCGTTCCTGGAACACAGACACAGACACCAAATACTGAGAGAAGATTCACCGCGTACTTTCCAAAGAATTGGTGATGACACGAGGTGTGCTCACACTAGGCGATCCGTACCGTGCTCAAGCACGTTTGACCCCCAAAGTCCAGTTCGTTTGACTAGAGTGATCACCCCATACTGTACCTGGGCCCGCTTGAAGATGTGGGCTAGGCATGCTTCAGTTGGACCTGGGCATGGTATGCATGTAGTGTGATCACTAACAGTGACATCAATAATGACCGACACATGCATGCATACATGCACACTAAACATGAACCAGACCTGGGAGGAACAGGTTGAGTAGGCTGAACAGATTGTGTCATGTTTTTTTGCAAAGCTGCATTGCAAAAAAAAAAATTCACGTACAGATCGGGTAGCAGCAAACATTTAACAAACACTACGACAAAAGATCACTTTGGTCTATGGCAGAAGTACAGTGTTCGCTGGAGATTTGGACTGACGAGAGTATCCAGGAACAACTGGATGTAACGCAATAAAACTATTAGATATTTGGTAAAATATAGGATTTCTTATACATGCAGCACAAATAATTAAAATTACATTGCACACTCGATAAATCTATGTACGTCTTTGCACCCAAAATGACTCTAAATAAGCCACAAAAATAAGGACATTAGTCATGAATTCCATTGTGATATGCAATAGTGCTTTCCTTCCTATGTTTTCTTCAGCACAAAAAAGTTGCATGGAACATTAAGCGAGATATGAGCGCAGATCAGCGGGGGAATAGGGAGGAGGGAAATCGTGCTCAGACACAGTATAAGGCAACTGGGCCAAGTGTGAGCATGCCCTGATAGTGCTGTCAGGGACTACACGTGTGTGCAGAGAAGTTTAGGAGGTAGATAACACCCAGCGCTCTGGATCCCTCAAGCTTTTAGCATGTGTCAAACTTTTTCCGCATAACACTTCCTATCCTGATTTATTTCACTTGATTGATTCATTTAAATCGTATATCTCTTTCTCTGCTTTATTCAGTTCTCTATTGAATAATTTCTGGAGAGCCGTTTTTCCACACATGAATTGGTCATTTTATGAGCAGAAGTCCAAGCTTCTAGGCCTACATGTCGTGACATAACGCCCTTATCCCCAAAACCCCGCCCCCAAACACCACTGACCAATCCCGTGCTTCTCCATCAGCGTGATGAGCTCCGCCTCTGTGAGATAGTCAGGTGGGCTGGTCTGCTTCTCCACCAACTTGATCTCATCCACAGTGAAGGTGTCTCCTGTCTCGCATGATGGCAGGCTCTCCTCGAGTGACAACCCTTGCCAGGGCATGACCTCTGTGAAGCCTGTGGGGAACTGTCTGTCATCAGTACAGACTGGTGCGTGACCAGTGAGTACTGGCACTGACATGCAGAACCATCCCATGTCATGTGGCCCATACTCTTCCATCACACATAACACACATACATGTATTGTGGCGTGAGACAGATTTAACAATACACACAAAGGTTAATTTTATAAGTTAGCCAGTCTCATGGTCCCCAAACTGCATCACAACTATGGCTGAATCCAAGACATTTCATGCAGGGCTCAGAATATGTAAATAATGCATAAATAATGTTGGGTCTTCCTGCTAGCAGCTTGGAAATCAAACAAACATGCTGTCACATATTTGCTGAATTCTGCACACATATATTTACTTATAAATAGCATATTTGTAATCCACGCTGCATTTTATTTTATCCTGGTGAAAATCTACAATTTTATACATGTTAATATGAATTAAAATTTAAACTGAAAATGCCCAATTAAATGTTTCGCTTAATCGCACTGTTACACTGTGGGTTATAACACAATATTATTTATTGTGTAGTATATTTAGTTTTCTTTAGCAAGAAAAGCACTGATGGCAGGCTTTGTGGACAATGCATAGCCAACGACTTTCTGTACAATTATATTCAAATGTTGATCCAATTGGAATTTGACTCCAATTAATGTTTTAACCTGATTTAAACAATTTAAGTGCCTTTCTGAATATGTTTCCTTTACCAAGATTTAAGGGCAGCACCTTAAGCACATGATTCAGAACAGCATCTAATGTGTACCAGACCCTACCAGCCGATAGCAGAGTTTTCCCTGTGCAGGAGAAGCCCTCTGTGCTGATGCTGAAGGCGATGGTGGTCTGGAGGTATTTGCAGTCTTGGCTGACAGTGGCGATGAAGTGCCGTGTGATGTACTCATACAGCCGCCAGCCATCACTTCCTGCAAGGAGGTTAAATCAAACTAAGACAGATGGAAACAACAGCATCCATACTCATCCATACAAAATTACCGCTTTGATAAATTCCTTCATTGTAAAAGGATGTGTCTTTTACAAAGGGAAATGATCTAGTATTTCTGTATATCGGGTACATGTAAGATATATGCTAAAAATATGTTTATTAATATAATCAGTCCTTCTATGCATCTACTGCCAATACATATTCCATTTTTATATAGTGCCTTTCAGAACATATTTGTTCTAAGGCACTTAACAGCAATATGTGGCAAAAAATTATCTGTACAAATGTACTAAACTGTTAATAATACAGGGGAAAAAAGGAAAAAATGCCAGAAGACAACGGAGAAGACATGTGAAAAACTCCACAAGGAGGAAAATAAAACCTCTAGGTTCACTGGGTGCCCAGATGGCCCCAGCATGCTAACAGTACATTTCACAAAGAAAAGATGAGGGTGGAAATAAAGCTGAAAGCGCAGGTGGTCAGCAGAGATGCAGTGCAGAATGGACACCACTGAACATCCTTGCCCTGTGGCTCATATACAGTCACCAGATCACATGACTATACATGGAAAGGTCCACAGAGAATGCAAACTCCACACACACATAGCTGGGTCTGCAATCAGCTGCAACCCAGCAAGAAATAGGTCTTCTGTCTGCGTGTGCAAATGCATTATGGGAAGGCGGAGGCCCACCCAGCTCGCTCTCAGACGCAGCCCTCATGGGGGTTATTGGGGGGTGGTCACCAGCATCCACCCCCTTCCTGGGGCGGTTCAGTCCGTCCGCAAGCAACACCTTTACCTACAAGGATGACACAAGAATGAGACCCACATACTGTCACACAAAAGGTGCACAGTTTCCTTGTGTACTAATACCTTATATTTGCTAAAATGGAGAGTACTGACTTTAGGGCTCAAGCTCACGGCTTCCCAGCAAAGTATGAGTAGATGAAACAGCCACAGCACACTGGTACTCGTGAAAATATATTGTGGCTTGTTAACACTGCTATAGACTGATGCTCCATTGTAACACTTTCAGTATAAACATGTCAAATAAAATCAGGAGAAAGTAGAATTGCCAAACCCCAAAATAAAGCATGAAACAGCAAAATGTTATAACCACTGCCGCTTGCTGACTGCTGTTTCACACACGCTCTCACAGGTCGCCACAGTTTCCACAGGTGTTGTACAAACTGTATGAGAAGCTGTTATGAAGGTGGCAGAACAGGGGAAAAAAATCTCACCAGATTTTAAGGTTTGAAAATCATGAAGCTAGAAAATCTTTAGGAAGTGTTTCAGCTGATTTCAAAAACGATCATAAAACAATAGATGCAACGCGATGAATGGATAGCAGCCTCCTGTCGGCTGGCTGCCTGTTTGCCTTCAGACAGACTCACCGCATCAGCCCAGAAGGGGTTGCTGGCCTGCTGCCGCAGGGTGCTCTTGAGGTCGAAGTTCTCGGGGTAATGCGTGGTCTCCGTGCGTGGGTAGCTGATGTAGCCCTGGGTGTAGAGGCGCTCTGCAATCTGCATAGTGTGCTGAGGACCCATACCTTAGCAAAAGATGCACCAGCATCACTGCAAAGACCTTTAGCTGATCAGTGCAGACTACAATGAATGAGTGACCCCAGCACTCAGACAGATCCGTACATGAATCCATCCATTTTCAACAGGAATTTGAGGAAAAGTCATGGTGAACTGGGGCTAATGATAGGAAGCACTCAAGAAACAATTCAAACTCAGCAATTAACTTTAACACCATATATTTGAATGTAGGAGAAAAACAGAAGACCCACTAACACAGATCTACTAAACCATGGTACCACCTCCAAGTTAGAATCACAGAAATTTAACTTAAATGTTTATTTAAAACTCGGTGTAAGGGCCTTACCAAGGGCAGAGCTGGCTACCCTGAGCATTTCCACCGTGTTCAGGGCCAGGGGTCTCTGCTTCACTTTCTCCTTCTTACTGACCGACTCCACCTGAACACATCAAGCACAGGTTGCTGTCCCCCCATCACCATGTAGGGCAGTGTTTTCCAATCCAGTCCTCAGGGACCCCCAGACAGTCCACGTTTTTGCTCTCTCCCAGCTGGAAAGGAGCAAAAATGTGGACTATCTGGGAGGGAGCTGGGAGGGAGCAAAAATGTGAACCATTGGAGGGCTCCCAAGGACCGGGTCGGGAACCCGGGTGGGAAAAACTGATGCAGCTGCATCAAGGTGAACACTGTTTTTGATAGAATTGCACAACTGATGACCTCACTGGTTTGATTGTGACCCAGATAATTTGACCAGGTCCAGTCAGCCAATTTATACTATTTACATTTACACCAGACCTTCTCATATGCAGCAACAAGGAAGCTGACAGCTTCAGAGAACCAGCCTTTATGGCTCCAGATTATGATGCCGCATTTTAATGAGCCACATGGTGCCACACTGAGGAAAAAAGAAACGCAGCTATAAAGAAGAATCTCAAGTATTCAAAAGAAATATCACTGTCACATTTAGGATGCCCTGATTAGGATAAGCTGCTGGACGATAAATGATGGATGGATGGATGGAAATCTACATTGTTAGATGTTGGCTTTGCTCAAGATCTTTTAAGCAAAAATGTTCAATCCATATGTGAAACATATGTGAACATAATACTAAAGGAAAACCTTGTCCACCTTGTTCAAGAGGACTCAGGCATCTTCCAGGAACACAAAGCTTACATTCAACCAACATCCTACTCTTAACATGCCTCTGCAACAAAGCAATTACAATTTAAAGAGGGAATCTGTGAAAATGGGGATCAGGTGACAAAACTCACAGGAGCATAAAACAGGGCATCAGGAGTTAAAACAGGAGAGCGGGGGTGCAGCCTACCCTGGCCTCACGGGACTCCTTGGCGATGTTGACGAACATCTGGCCGACCTCTCTGTCGAAGACTCGCACCCGGTCCCAGTCCAACATCACGGGGCTGTCCTTCCCTTTGAACACCTGGGGGGGGGGGGGGAGAAACCACACAGCCAGAAGGCTAATGTTACAGGGACAGGGACACAGACACAAACAATGGCTGGCAGGTCTTAGTCACGTCTCATTCAGAAAGAAAAGGCTGGGACACTTCATCTTCATCTGGAGCTACTAGCTCATTTTACCATAAAACATAATGCATGCTTAGTCAGTGACGGGCCCTCCTGCAACCAGGATAAATGCTTGGAAGATAAATGGATGATGGATCGACGGATGGATGTAATGCTGCCTGGTTCTCTCTCTCCTCACCATCTGTTGTACAGCTCCTGAGGTACCATGGCATCTGATCTGCTGGCAAAAAGCCCTTGCTGAGCTTTGGCTCACTCACCTTAGCCTGGATCACCCAGTAGGTCTCAGGTTTGAAAGACTGGATCTTATCATGGCGCTCCACACAGAAGCCCAGGGTGGGCGTTTGGCAGGGCCCAAAGGAGATCAGTGAGGAGTCCAGGTTGCCGTATTTCCCTTGGAAATATTTGGTTTGAAACCTGGAACAAGGAATTTTCCTTATAAAAAAAAAACAGGTAACACCCCAAAAAGAAACATCCACAATGACAAGCAACTTAAATCCCAAAGAAAATCAAGGGACTTAAAAGAATTTGAAACCACAATTCAAAAAAACAGAACAGGCGGGATTTGGAACATTTAACCAAATCAGATTAAGCCATGGAATACAGAGAGTTCCATTCCTTATATAAACACAAGCTGTGCACTGGTGCAGGTAGCACTGAGGGTTAGCGATGGGTGATATGACGATGCCATCCGTGATCGAAAATATCAGACAAGTGACCCGGTGTCGATATGTGACACGGACTGGCGATTATTGCCTTTCTCAAAAAAGTAGGCTGAGGCTCTACACACAAAGCAGGACAACAGAATGATTTATCACTTGGCTTTCAGTTCAGCCTTCTAACCTACATTTCTGATGCACTTTAAACTCCTGGTATTGGTACATGAAAGTATCAGTGTATGTAAATGTTTGGATGTTTAGATGGTTTTACAACAACATTAGCAGCAGAAGAAATCTGAAGCTCATGGGGGGCTGGGGTGTGAGTAAAAGGTGTCAGTCAATTGGTGGTGTGGGTGCAGAAACACTGGGTAAGCAGCCGATCTACAGCCTTTCCCCTGGAAGAGGCCGGCTTGTTTGTTTTAGGGGGAAGGCCTTTATTAAAAAGTATAATTCAAATAGTCTTCAGTGGTTCCTTTTTGGGGGAGGGGGGGTCGGGGGCCTGGCCGGTGAATGCCTCCCATGATGTGGACCCTGTTTTAGACGGTCCATGACATGTTTTTAGATCATAATTAAATCAGCCTGCCGATCAATCTTTTTCCACAGACTAAAAAATGGTAATAATCTAATAATGTGACCAGAACCACCCCCAGAATTACCCCAACCCCACCCCCACCCCCCGAGCCCCAGACCCAGAATCAACCTCCCCGGGCCCACCCTAGTCCAACCCCAAGAACCACCCCAGGCCCCAGCTCTGAATGGCAAGTTTTAATGTCAGCTGTGTAGCAGATTAGCTGTATATCAGCTAAAAAAAATTGAAGCTCTTTGTAAGCGTGTGGTATGTGTGTATGCGTGTGTGTGGTGAGGTGTGTGCATGTGGTGTGTGCATGTGTGTATTGCATGACTCAATATTATTGTTTTACCTAATATTTTAAAATTAAAATATCAAAATATCACAGATTTTTATAGATATCACTCAGTCTACAGTGGATATGACAATAAGCATTTCTGCTAATTCCATAAGCAAAGAATTTAACCTAGAGTTCCTCAGTAATTAAATTTCAAGGAAATAAATTAATCAAAGTAAATTGCAGGTTGTTTCACAGCAATTTTAACTTTGATTCTTTATATTATCGGGTAATACGGTGTTTGTGCTCATGTGAAAAGTAGATGCAACCTCAACAAAGTCATTAAATATATTTGTATAAAATGGCTAATCTCCTTTCACCCCACTGTACATTGCAAATTCCTGTTAGAAGAGTATGCTAGCTCCCGGGCCCTGCTCCCTCTACAGTCTGACCGCATTTTATTTATTTAGAAGATGCTTTGATCCAAAGCACTGTACATTTGAGAGAGCAGGGTCAGCCAATCCCTGGAGCAGCTGGGGTTAAGGCCTTACTCAGGGGCCTAATGGTAAAACCACTTCCAATCACAGGCTCAGCATCATAAGACGCTGAGCCACAGCGGCCCACACACCGTGTAAAGGCACAGCCGATGCGCAGATCCAGCTCCTGACGGGCATCCACAGACAGCGCCTCGTTGCGGTTGGGCTGCCCCAGGCGGTTCATGGCGTTGCAGATGTCCGTGTCAGTGATGGAGCTGAACTTGGCCCGGTACACGGTTCGGTCATTACTAAAGGCCTTGTTCATCACTGGCTGGATGGCATCCAGTACCTGTAAAAAAAAAAATAAATAAATAAAAAAAAAAGGGATTGCACTGGCTTCATCACATCTAAACAAAAATAAAAATACCGCCGTTACTGGTACTTTCAAATTCTTAAATCATATCCATCTCCTCAGGTGCATTACCTCAAAACAGATGTTTTCACCCTCTTTGTCACAGTCTAGCCACAAAACAACAAAGTCACATCCCTTGGCTTCTACCTGGAAGAAAATGGAGTATGAGGAACCAACAGAGGCAGGTGCATCGTTTACTGGTGACCAGGAAGCATCCAGCCTATCAGAGCCTCACCTGCAGGAACTTGGTCATGCTCAGCTTGGGGTTCGCTTCCTTCTTCTCTGTGGGAGCTTTGCTGAAGAGCTCAGCGGGGTCCACCTTGTCCCAGTTATTATACTTCCCTGCATATGCCAAACATGCACATATATACTCAGCCACACTATACGACTGCTGCGGGACAGAGGGACAATACTGCTCGTTCACCCAAGTGAAAAGGCTCCAATCTGTTTTTCTTCCCTAATTTTCCAAAACACTGCAATGACTCCATGCCAGCTATAGAGCTTTGAGAAGACAACATGTGATCCCCTGAACCAGACTGCCACTGACACCAAATTCTTTTGCAAATGATTCAGAGCCACATCCAAGTATTAAATGCTTATTGAAGGAGCAACCTGACTATCAAGTGCCTGGCAGAGATAAAAGCCAGCTGAGACACCCTAGCTGAATAGTCTCACCCTCAGAGGATAGGGACTACATGTGTTTGGTATAATTAGGAACTATATACCGCATAGCCAAAACATCATGACCACCTGCCTAATATACTGTTGGTCCTTCTTGTGCCACCAAAAAAGCCGAGACCTGTCGAGGCACACAACCAGCAAGACCTATGAAGGTGCTCAGTGGTATCTGACACCAAGATATCAGCAGCAGATCCATGAAGTCCCTTAAGCTGCGAGGTGGAGCTACCTCAGATCGGATTTGCTGCTACTGCACATCCCAGGATTCAGGATTCAAAAGGATTCGGATCTGCGGAATCTGGTGGCCACGGAAACACCGTGAATTCTTCATCAGCTCCGACAACCATTCCTGAACAGTTCATGCAGTGTGGCGGGGCACATTATCCCACTGACAGATGCGTCTGCCATCTGGGAATACCATTGTCATGAACAGGTATGTGGTCTGCAACAATGTCGTGATAGGTGTCACGCATCAAAGTACCCTTCACATGAATGGCCAGACCCAAGGTTTCCCAGCAGAACTTTGCCCAGAGCATCACATTTCCTCCAGCAGGTTGTCTTCTTCTGATAGTGCATCCTGGAGCCATCTGTTCCCAAGGGAAATGACACACACCCACCTGTCCATATGATGTCAAACAAAACGGGACTCATCAGACCAGATTACCTTCTTCCACTGGTCCACGGTCCTGTCCCAATGATCACGTGCCCAGTGCGGATACTTCCACTGGTGGAGACGGGTCGGCATGGGAATTCTAACTAGACTGCAGCTATGCAGCCCCATAAGCAGCAGAGTGTGATGGACTGTGTGTTGTGATTCAGCTATTTCATGTGCAGCATTAAAATTTTTCGTCACTTAGGCCATAGTTGCCATTTAGTCACTCCGTAACAGACAGGACAGTCTCTGCTGCTCCTGCGCATCAGTGAGCCATGGGCGCCCGACTGTCGGGCACCAGTTCCTGGTTTGTCCCTCCTCCAACCACGGTCGGTAGGCACTGACCACCAATGGCACCCTATAAGCCTTGCTGTTATGGAGAAGCTGACACAGTTGTCTGGCCATGCCAATTTGTTCCCTTTTAGTCACTCATCCTTCACACTTCTCTTGCATTCAACTCACCACCTATGAAAACGGGCTGTTCACTTGCCATTTAATATATTCCAGATCTTGATTAGCACACTACATTACAGGTGGTCATAATGTTTTGGCTCTTCGGTGTATGTGTTGGGTATAATTAGGTGACCTAAGCTGTAATAGCCAAATGTGGCTAACTGGAAAATCCATGTGACCAGGAGTTTATACCAACAAAACACATCTGGAAATGAAAAACATCCACCTATGAAGTCCAGGCTCATCACATGACCACAGACGGATGTCATCTTGAAGCGGACAGCCTGGCCCATGAAGCTGCCGGGGTACTCATGCACTGAGCACGCTCCATTCAGGCCCTTGCGGCTGGTGCAGTTACCTGGAGCAAGAGAAGCAGAGAAGTCTGACTGACTGATGCAAAGAACTAAAGTGACCTTAATGAAATTCAAATACAGTAGATGTACCTGCTACTCATGATTTCCCATTCTCAAAAAGATATAATAATTAATATGCTCACAGAATTTTATAGTATTTTTGGGCCAATATATTTTAATTAAGCATCAAAAATTATTCTTTCTTCCACGATAATGACAAAACATTAAAATAGGGAATGACGCAACTGGCTAATGCATTGGTCCGTCAAGGCCAGTGACAGACAAGGGTCTGTGACGCTCTTCCAAATGGCCCCACATTCACTGTGCTGGCATAAATACTGCAGCAGGGGCCGGGGGATACAGAAGCCCGTCACCCAGCACATCTTCCCTGCTCCTTGAGCCCGAATTTGGAGCCACCCCTACGGCAGAATGACACGCCTGCAGGTAAGATGGGCTGTGCCTTGCTGCAGCATCGCTAATATTCGTTTGTGAATCTGTTCTTTGGTGTCCATAATCTGGCTGGATAGCCATTACACTTAAGCAAGAACTGTATAGCCCAACAAGGATGCTTGAATCAAAGACTAAACTGTGAAGAATCTGAGCCTTATTGAAGTAGATACCACATTGCTAAACCTTTTTCAAATTAATGATATGTGCAACACCTCTTACCGGACATCTGACGCTATAATCATAAAGCTCTGCATTTCTTTACCACTTATCACATAAAATTGCAGTTCTGAAATCCAGCAAATTGTGCTTCTAGACAAATCTAGATTTACTGGATTTAACCACCAGCCTACTTTAGTTCACTTATTCATAAAGCAAGAGCACAAAGGTATTGTTTTCAGTTATAGTTATTAACTTCACTAATCCGTTCATTTTCCATAATACTTATCTAGAAGGGTAATGTGGGGAGTTTACACCCTTTTCCAGGAAACACAGGGTATAAGGCATGGTACACTATGGGGGCCAGGCCATCACACAGCACACACTACCAGAATACCCATTCATCTAACCCCACCACGCCCGCGCAGACACACGCGCAGACACACGCGCAGACACACGCAGAACCCCAGGCAAGATTCAAGCATCCAGGCTAACCACTTATGCCTCCATGTCATCTTCATTTCATAAATTAGGGTTTGGTTTCATTTACTTTAAATTGCCATGATCAGTTTTAACTTAAACTCTTTCAGCTTGCACATCTGTGCTGCCTTGTCTTGTGGGGGCTCACTCCCAGTCGAGGTAACCCACTGACCAGTCAGTGTGTGGACGAGTCATTCTGCCTGGAAAGCCTGGAGGAGCTACACTTACCACACATTACCATGGCCAATAGCATCAATGAGAGGAGCATCGCACCCTGGACGTATGTGTGAGTGCACATCAGGGTCATACTATTATGCAAATTTGCAATACAAAGAAGTCTGTGTTCTGTTACAATGCCTTGTACAGTATTATTAATCTTTAAAAGAAATTTCTCTTCTGTCCTGGGGGTATATATATATAAAAAGCAAAAATTTAATTCTTTTGGCACATATCCATCCATCCACCCATTTTAAAATATTAAAATGTTCAGTAATTTAAAATATATCCGCATGGGATGTCTAAAAAACAGTCCAATTGACAATGAATGTGAAGGTCAACAACAACCTGTTTTGTTCATTAAAGTCAGATTGACATTACTAGAATTTACTGTTTACTGGTGAAAATGTCTTAGAAGATTCAGTAAATTTCTTTAATTTGCTCTCTGCCTTTCAGAGAAAGAATTGATTTACACAGAGTGCCTGCAATCATCCATGAAGCCAAGTGTCTCACAAGCCATTCCTGCACTGGTGTGGAAGGCTACTCCAGCTTAGAAACTATACCCATCTCCATAAAAATGCCTGTACTGAAAAAAAACAGAAAATGCCCTTTCTTTTCCCTCGAGTTTGAAACCGTTAGTATAGCCTGTCTATGTGCTACCTCCAGGCAGTCCTAATCTTGTTACATAACTCAGAACATAGTGAACTGTTATTTACAGCTGTTTTAAAAGTACCGTGGATACCACAATAAAGAGCATTTTATGACATGCTCCGTGTGTTTCATTAGTAACCAGTGTTACACACATGTTCTTAGAAACAAACAAATAAGATAAAATAAACAAAATAATAATTAAAATGACAAATATAAAAACTAAATATTACAAACAGTTCATGACATACAACTAACGAGTAAAAATAAATTCGTTAAAAAGGTTATCGGAGTATCAGAAATACTTTCAATATAAACAAAGCAAACAGTTTGACACCTCCGGCACCTGTCCGGTCCAGAACATCGAGGATCGGACCCCCCATTTCAAACTTACGTTTCGCGTTTGTTAACAGACATCTACGACGAGGACACCCGTACAGTCCCATCTAGTGTAACAGCAAATATACATGTACATACCTTAAGCCGTTCTGCTAACGGTTAAATATTCAACGTGAGCCTAACATACCGTCCATTTTCCGATACGTAAATGTCATTATTTCTTCGGTGAACTTCAAGAAAACCTACCTTTAGACAAAATTTTTGCGATTGACTGTGCCAACGACGGTTTCTCTGCCACCATAATAACCGTCTTCATTGTGGCGAAACGACAGAGAAAAGAGGCAGGGAAAAACTATGTATAACCGTCTTTATAATGCGAACTCTCTTCCGGCAACGACCGGATCTCCAAACCGTAATTAATGCATTGCTAATATCTATAATGCATGTCAAATTGAAATTATCAGATGTGTTTATATAAAATAAGTAATAATATGTCAATTTTTCCTTTAGATAGAATGAATTCAATTGAACATTGAGTGCATCGAATAAAATTCATAACTAGGCACAGGACGACGCCATGACAGTCTGACGTCATGACACTTCCGGTGAGTGCCGGAAGGAACGTTCCACGTGTGCCGCTGCACTGTAGTGGTCGACGACGTGGTCTCTGTGTGCAAATTACGCTCCTTAATGTTATGCTAAATCCATTTGGACGTACTCATTTTAAATATTATTATCTGCAGTGTTAATTCACAACTTTCCATTAGAACGCAAAAAAATGAGTATGATATTGAACTAATTGTTTCGATGGCGATTAACAAATTATTTCAGTACAAAAACATCTCTGACATCTTACAGATAGCCTACAGGAATATGTGCATTTATGCTCTGTGCATTTTTTCTTGTGTAACCGGAAAATTAAACATAACGTTCAAAATGTTTGATTTACTAGTTTGTGGGAGGCTCGGGTAACACCAAGTACTTGTACTTCATTCTACACCTGCTGTTTTCCTGCATCAGCAATTCACTTCTTTCTTTTTTAATTCAAACTATCAGATTGATCAGAGAAGTCTGCAGTTCTTCGAGATTGTATGTATCCCACACATCTTTTGAATGGTTGATCGATCTTTTCATAACCATTTGACATGCTACTCACTTGAAAATACCACTTCCCGGTAATACTAGTAACAATGCCAATGATAAATGTGATTATCGCTACCAAAACGTATGGCCTCTTCAGCTTTTAAAAATGTTCTCCTTAATCTCATCAGGGGATCGCACTGACCTTTGCAAGGCACTATAGTTCTACCGCATTAAAATAACGGGATCATCTGTAGAATGCGCTGGCCAAGTTAATCACATTAAGTTACGCGATGTGTCATCGTTTTGTGGTGTTTTACTTGTTGTTAAAACATGTGTAGCTTCCTTATTTATTAAAAATGATGTGAAATGTTTTGTCTGCAAATCAGTATTTTTACACTGGAATGATATTTGTGCACGTAAAATTCTTTAAATATTAGGCGTGTGTATGTATATAGCTTACATTTTTATCTAGAAATCTATAATTTTCATTTCAATGTCATTTATATTAGCATTTTTTTACTCGAAAGTTGTTGCTGTTATTTTACGGGGTTTTTTATTTAAAAAATTAAAACGATGTTATTTCACATGTGCCCCCTGACTACCGCAGGTAGGCTACATCAAAATACTAGTACTTTCCGATAAATAATTATTGTCGCTTTCAAACCCTACATAGGTTACTACCAAATTCTTGTACAATAGTTTTGTTGTCACATCGTCCTGGTAGGAATTTTACCTTCTTGAACGTCAGTTAAATTATGTTTCTATACAGCTCACCTATTATTTAAAGTTAAACACAAAGACCTCCACAAGATGACAAAGCAGCGTCTATTAAATGTGCATGGTGAATAAAAGTATAGAAAGACTCTGAGTCAGCCAGAGAACTGATTACAAACCAGCATAAAATGTGGTCATAAACCTGTAATGTAGGGCGGCAGGGTGGTGAGTAACTTTGCAGTCATGACTTGTAAAGGCGTAGTTTTGTAGAAGGGCCTCATAACTGCTGTACAGTCACCCATGGTGCACAAACAAGTGATTTATGGGAATCACACGAACTGTTTCCCATTAGTGCACTTTCCAACGTGAAAGCAAAGTCATCTACCCGACATTTCCTGCTTTTGAATCTATGAGGCACCAGACTAAAATGTAAAACTTTTCACAGGGAATACACTCAATGAGCGATTAATCTTTTTAATTTTTTATTGTCTTGTAAATCCATTGAAATATGCCTAAATAGCTAGTCCTGCACGGACGTACGTGTTTAAAACTTATTTGTTCCCCTTTCTCAGGTAAATGTCGGTACATTTTTTTTAAAGAAGCGCACAAATATTTACATCGTGACTTGTGGAAAATGCTTATTTGTTAAAACTGCTGAGGAGGTTTTGTTTTATTTTCAGCATACTTTTGTGATAATGCATTTCCGATAAATTTCCGCTAGATGGGGGAGAGGATTAGGCTTAACTATTTACAGCAGCATGATCCGGCAGTAGTAAACTTGGGTAGGTGATACGTTTTCTCTTTGGTGAATCTGGTCTATACCAGATACCGTCAATTATTTTACATGTAATTTATTTATTATTTGTTTGTGATGTTATTTAACCGCGTGTACTGACTAAATCAGACTACACGGGACATTTGGCGATTCGACTATTTAAAAACATTTTGCAGTGAAGCAATAGGCCTATGGACTATAATTATTCAGATAGTTATTCAGAATTTTATTTGATGCATTTGTAACTGAAAGGCAGTTAATGACATCAGGCTTTCTAAGTAGCCTATAGCCTGTGCCATCATAACGGTGCATGAGCCATTTGGACATTTGTTTCGGTTACTCTTTCATATTAATCCAAAATCAATGTATTAAATGTGGTTGGCATCCATTTATTTGCATTGAAGCTTCTGATTTCCTGTTACTTTTTGTTAGTCTTTCCTAGGGTAGAAAAGCTGAAAAGGTCGTGAGGCCGGGAAGGGAGAGGGAGGTAGTGCTGTTTACCGTGACCAGACGCAATCGAAACCATTAGGCTACATTTTATCGTAATCTGTTAAATTCAACCGACTGACAAAAACACTTTGTTTATATGCAAAAAAATATACAAGAGCCACTTAACAGTAAACCCGTTGCATATACAACGTATACGTCTGTTTTCTTAATAACAGTGAATTCGGGGTTTATTGTTTGTTTGGGTCCCTTTAATCAAGCTTTGGTTTATGAAAATACACATTTTCTGGATATTAGCGCTAAGCAATCATTGATATCCCAACTACTCTTAGATGGGTGATGTATTCCAAACTAAAAATACTTAATATTTGATATTAAATTGTTTATCACCTTCAATTGCATACATCTTATCAAAGTGCTAACAAATCTATTAATGTGAGAGATTTGGGGAAAAGAAGGTAACTAGACGGACTTCCTGATTTAATCCATTGTCGATCGCACCTGAAAAAAAAACTAAAAAGAAATTTTTAATAAAAATAATTGATTTTACCTGAATTCAGTGGAAATGAATTTTTTTTATCATCTGGCAATATTTGTTCATATATTGCTATATGAACTTTAATTAATTGTCATTTGTATATTTGCATGTATGTGTGCATATATAATTTTGGCTATATATATATATATATATATAGCGCATACAATTAAAGGTTTATTTTCTGTGTCTTTGTATTTAACGGGAAAGGCAGGGGAAGTTGTAAAAAATGTTCTCAAAACATTCATAGTATACATATTGCATAAACATTTTAAAGAATGAAACTGTCAAGAATCACTAGGACACCTGCCATCTTGTAAGATTTTCCCCACTTGTTTTATTTTTTCATTCACAAGCGACTTGGTGTATTTACACAGGAAAACGTATAAAAATAAACATGTTCACAAAACTAGGTTTCAAGTGCCATTTTTCACAAAAATAACATTCTCAAGAGAAGCTTAATCCTAGCAGTTGCAGCATTTGCATAGTCCTGAGCTGGGAGATGTGTCCATGCCACAGTCATTGAGTTTTTATTTGTGGGGGAGTGACATATGTCCCCTTCAAAGTTCACCTCCGTTGCACATGGGTCAGTAACGCTTACTGAGCCTAAAGAGCATTTGTACCCTCTGTCTTATTTATTCATAACCTTGCTGCACTGTTAGCTGAACTTTGTGCTGAAATGAATGATTGTCCATATTTGGAGTATGACAGCCTAGTTCTTTATGTGGGGGACAGGTAGAAGACATTTTCTCTTCTAGTGATGGTATGGGGCAGTATTCATGCTGTAAAAGCAGCTGTCATTAGCTGTAGCTGACTGACCTGATTGCACAAACGCGTGAGCAAATTGTGGGCAGATTTGGTTCCCACTCTGAATGTTTATGATGCTGCCAAATTGATGCAACAATGCTTAATCTGAATCGGTAAACTTCTATCATCACTGAGGAAATTGTTCATGATTAAGACTGCACTGTAAACAACCACACAAAAGACAAAAATAGACAGTACTCAGTACCACATACATTTCTCTTTAAAAATAAGTATAGCATATAGAAATGAAAATAAATGGATAGTGAATATGATGATACATAAATATTGCAGTAGAAAGGTAAATAAAAACAAACAAATAAATTCAGAGGTACTGCAAGGTTGTGCCTCAGGAGAGCAGGCAAGTCATCAGCAGCACAGTTAGCTGAGCAGTCTGGTCAAGGCCGGCAGACCATCAGGCACGTGTTTGCTGACGATCATCAGCTTGCCAGCCCCTTCACAGTTACCCCATGTGTCATTTAAAACAGTGTTGTCGTTCTTAATGGCTCAAGGAGGAGAGACAGAGAAAAAGGTTATGAAGGAAAATGAGACAGATGAGGAGCTAGATCACATAAAGAATGAAAGATGCAGGCTCCTTGGAACCATTCAGAAAAACTCATCAGATTGTCTGTTTGCTTTTCTGTCCCTTTGTCTGGAAGCCAGCTAACCAGTATGGTTCACTGAAAGTTTGGTATTACTGAGTCAACTTTAAATGCATGGCATCTTCAACTATACTTTCAAAGTAATTGCTAATATTTTACCCTTTAAAGTTACCCAAACTAACACAGTTAAGCTCAGTCAATTAAATTTTGTTAAGTCATCGTGTTAAAAATGTAAGCCTTGTTGATATTGATAACAAACAATATTTAGAGTATAGAAAAACAGGTTGAAATAAATTGCTTTTAATTTACATACGTTCTAATGTTAAATTGTGTTTTTTTTCTGATCAATACATACAGTTACTATCCAGATAATAGCTTAAAACATTTGCTTTTGCACAATACTGTATATGAATACTTCTGGTCTGAATGATACACCTGTTTTGCAGCATGTGTTTATAACAGAACAATTTGGGAATATCGTAATTTTTTTTCAAATTGCGGTAAGTTCAGAATCCAGACTCAGTCCTTTAAGCAGAATTTTTATGTATTAAAGATGGAAAACATGCAGAAGGAATCAAATGAGACTGTAGTAAAACCAAAAAATACATCCATCCAGCAAAATACATCTTATCCAATTATGCACTATATCACAATTCTGCAATAAAACACAGGTGGTTGGAAATCTGAGTGACAAATGAAACACTAGCTAGGGTGAGGGGGGGTTCTCTTACTCCTTATTCACCAATCCTCACTACAAGCTCATCATCCCTCACCCCAGATTATCCTGGCTTCAGTTTTGGCTAGAAGAGAGGAATCCATACTGCACATCACATTTGCAGAATCTGCATGAGATGCTGTAGAAGCTTTCAGCAGCTTTGCTCCATCACGGGAGCCCATTCAGCTGATATGGGAATAGCTAACCCTGTGTAGCGTGAAAACTGCTGGGTCAAAGATATTTAAATTTAAAAAGTAGTAACATATAAGACTTCAAGTTTCACCTCAGTGAAATTCTTAGCTCCATAATACGGAGATTAAATCTCGTTACTGCTCTTATTCTCTAGCCATTTTCCCTATGTGCAAATCTACTAATGTAATGATGGAGGTATATCGAGCTGAAATGGAAAAGTATAGCATATTAAGAAGTAAATCTGCTAAACATTTATATAAAATTGTAGATAATAAAATAATTCTGTATTAAGTGTTATTTCTGTTTGAGGAGATATTAACTTTTGAAAGTCTGTGAGGAAATGATGTTTGGCACTAATTGAATAATATATCAGGTTATCTGTCAGTACTATCTCACATTGGTGTTATGTAACCCACAGGATCGTCAAATGCCAGCGATTCTGACTTATTAAAAGGCACCCAACCTTTATACCAGCATTTCCCATGAATGACTCAGCTGTAATCACATAGGGTTGTTGATGTATGCATCTGCAAACTACAGCTGAAGGTATTTATTTTGTTTTACAATGACATTTTAAGAAATATTAGAGGAATGTAATAGTCATTCAGCGGGTGAAAAAAGCAGCAAAATGGTGAGTGGCTGGAGAGGAAAGAGTTGACAGTACAACAGGTGGGAAAACAAGTAACGTATGAAGAGCAGCAGCTCAGTGCCGATACTGAAAGAGGTAAGAGGTCTGTCAGAAAGGAGAGCAATGAGGGATTCTGGGAGACCCTGACAGGGTGGGGGAGGCTTACACAGTATGATTGGGTAGGAAATGCTCATTAATTCTGTCTTTCCCAAAGATTTACATGCCCTCATTTCCATTAATCAGTGACAGATTTCAGGGACAACATTAAAGGTGAGATTAATTGATGCAAAACACTTAAGTGTTTGAGTCATTCATTTAAGTCCTTTAGTTTGTTTATGGATTCACAAATCTTAATAAATTTTCATTTAATATGTTTAGCCAAGGAATAATTGTTTTAGCATTATGGAAGTCAATCCTCCTTTTTATTTTCTACACATGATTAATGGTCTGTTCTCATGTAAAAGCATGGAAAGTTTTAATTTGGGGATAAAAATGTATCTGCAAACTACTGTTCCTGCTACAAAATTCTTAGGAGTTTAAGTTTTTTTTAACTTCTTTGTTAATAAAATGGGTTCACACAACAAAAACAACAACAACAATAATAATAATAAATGAAGAAGTAGAAGAAAAAGGACAAATGCAAAAACAAAAAGATCTTGTTTATTATGGAGTGTTTTCATACTTGACGTTGATGGGTATTTTGAAAATATACATCACAGAGTGCTTACACACACACGCAGACACACACACACGCACACAGACACACACCCCACTCCCAATGAGAGGCTGTCTGTCGTGGGCTGCCACATTTCCACATCTCGCTCTGATGCAGGGAGTCTCCTTCCCACTTCCATGAGATCATGGTGTAAACATTTGCTCTGGACCCAAAACCTCAGAAGAGTGACACAGATAAGGGGAAAGCAGCATAGTCCCAATCCCAGGGAGATAAAAGGAGATGGACGGTGTTGGGGGGGCTTTGGGGAGAGGTCGGCAGTGGGGGTGGGACAGGGGTCAGTGCCATCACAAGATGTAAAGAATGTGAGAGGATGCCTCCTCCCCCCACAGGCTACATTCTGGGGGGCTGTGAGCTCTTCTTCACAGCCACACAGCAGGAATGCAGGTCTGCGGAGCAGAGTAACACCGTGTCGGCACAGCAGCCGCCGGCCGGGGCTCCCATTCCACCAGGGCCACAAGGATTCTAGCACCTATCTGTGAGAGAAAGGGAGTGCAGCTGAGAAGGAGCCGCCACCTTTGATGGCTCCATCACCCTCCCAGCCTCTAACAAGTCCTGCACCCAGTGCAAACTGGAAAATCGCCAACTGACCCTGAGTGGGACACTAGCCCAGAAGCTGGAAGGCTAAATCCTTCTAAAGCATCATCCACCGGCTGGCCATTGGTGCTCCAATGAGAAGTCCATCAGAGATGGCCCATGTTCATGTTGTAAGCCCAACAGAAGCTCATCGGAAGAACGTGACCAAGCTCATTCAGCTCGCCCTGCTCCACCCCCCATTCCCCACCCCCCTGCCTGAATCAGCTTCAGCCCTGTCTCCCATTATCTCTGATGTGCATGGGTCTCTCAGGCACCCCCCCCC
>JAODJU010000040.1:33847648-33863870 GCA_026776725.1 Gnathonemus echidnorhynchus
TGTGTGTGTGTGTGTGTGTATATATATATATATATATACACACACACACAATGAATACGAATTGTTTTTATTTCTTTTTGGAAATGAATTAGGTATGTATTCATGTTTGTTTCGTATTATTTATGGCCTAGTGCTTATTAATTGTTGCTTATTTCAACCATGGTGTATAAATTGGAATGTAGTTACATATATTTATTTCAGAAATACATTCATTTTAGACACTATATTTTGGTTTGAATTAAGGCAGTAATAACAATGACAATTGCTGATACTTCAATATTAGGGAAAGGATTATTACTGTAGATGATGATACAAAAAGAAGAAAAACATCCATTTATAGCATCATATACACATATTTCTATATAACATATAGTATAAAGAAATTTTACATACAATTAATATTTATATTAGGTTTGAGATACTGTCATTCGACCAATAAAAACGTAGGATCTTGGGGATAAAATTCACGTGTACGGGCGGTGGGTGGAGACACAAGCAGACGAGTGCGGTTTATTCTGGGCGATTTTTTTATTCAACGAGCACTCCGCATATCGATTTCGATTGGTCCAGATGGAGACCTAGACGTGTCTCAGCCAATTGTGCTGATCTTGTTGAGACGTTTCTCCATTAAACTCAACCGAATGAAGGATACTGGTCATAGCAGGAACCTGAAGTCAAGAGGGTAGATGAAACTTTAACCAAGATGAGATTGAAGATAAAATAGTGAAAGGGTTTAACTTGTTTTTTTTTCGGTTCTCTTCTTTTTCCAGACACCACGACAGTACCAATTTTCAAGGATCACGTGTCTAGGGCCTGATTTTAAAATTCACGTCGTACTTAGGACGCATATGTTGGCTTTTACATAGTAAACGAGTAATTTAAAAGGAGTTAAATGAGCGTGGTTAGTTCAAATTAGCAGAGAATCAGTCACATTCATGGGCGTCGCCGCTATTAAATTAATTTAATAATTATTCGTTTGGACCCCCCCCCCCACACACACACACACATTTAACATAAAATATTAGTTTTGTGTGCCCCCCCCACATTCAAAATGCTTCTGACGCCCCTGGTCACATTACATGGATAAAACAATTAACCGTAGAAACTTTGTTAATTTGTGATTAGTGACACAACTGATCTATATATTCTTCAAAGTGTGAAATATTGAAAAGGCGAAAACATTTACTAACATGAGTATCTTTAGTTCCATATAACTTTGCAATTATATCCATTCAATGATTTGATACATTTTACATTCAGGTAACGACCAGTTGTAACAAACTGAGTTTTTGGAACTGTAAATATTGATTATAATGTGTTTTATTCAACAGTTAGCTATTTCTCTGTTGACACTAACACAGACTATAATAGGCTTATATAAAACCGTATGAATTATTATCAAAGTTAAGAATATCATAATTTTGTTGGGTTTTCTGTCATGTTGAAATTCTTCAATTAAAAATATAAATACAAAACGGAGAGCGTTAGTACACCTTATCTTTGGTTTTAAAGATCGTGATTTGCTTTGTGTCTGAAACTGGACACACAAGCTAAAAGTCAAAATGCTACTTTTTAATAGAGTATTAAACATAATATTCTATGCAATTCCCTGTACGCACCCCATTCATCCATGTTTCTGGAAACGAGCAGCCTATATTTACGTATGTCCTGGGAATTCTGTGATTATAATTATTTGGAACAGAAGTCAACCATGTGTCTTTTGGCTAATCGCTGTTCTGATAAATCTCAGTTTAGCACTGTTTTGCTGGAACTTGCACGGCGATGAACCTGTACATTTTACATTTTATCAATAAGAAGCATGAATGCATGCATGAAATACGAGCTTTATTGAAGTATATCTAAGATATTATGTTTAAATTATGTTTTAATATTTTTTAAATGATGGGATAATTAATGTATTATTTACAATTATAGTTTAAATATATATTGCCCATATTTGGTAAACTAGTGTGTTTACAAATTTAAGTCGTGTTCTTTTTATGTAAGGACAATTAATTAAATTAATATAAACACGGCGGAAACATGAGCTACCAGTTTCTCACGATGTGACTTTACATACGGTGTGCTACCCTATACAAAATACTGATTGAATATAATTCTAAACGAAAAATAATCTTTTGTAGTCCCTACGGGCCTAAGCATTAGCCAGCTATTTGATCCCACCGAGTGCGGCAGATTTTAAGTAGGCCTATATATGACACTTGCATATGTTTGTCTTATATCTTAGAATGGATATAGTTTTCCATCAGTAATTGTGCTGGCCCACCTACTATTTCTCTACATCCTTCTTTATTCAGCCACATCTCCGCCTTCTCCCCTCACTATCCGCCCCCCAGCGCTCCACACCCCGCCACACAAGCACACATACACAAACGTACGACCGTGTGCGTGCCCGTCCGCCCGCCCTCAAACAACACTTCCCTGTATATAAAAATGTTAATAATTTATAAAAGTCTCCATTGCAAGTCTTATAAATCAGCAGTGCGAGTCCAAGTATATATTTATACGAATATTTTTTGTGAATGGCTGGCTGAGGAGATGAGTACGTGAATAAAGAATGAATGAATAAATGAGTGGTCTGCGTTATGGCAGAAGTATCCCTCTCGAATCTTAGGATGCATTTAAATTCACGCCCTGCCTTACATCAAACGCGGTTTGCCGATTAACTGCACAATCAAGTCCCCGCAGAACAGGGGGAGAGAAGGGTAGCGAAAGGCGGGCTCTTTTCCGCAGGACAATACCATTATTTAAGCTCCATTGGCCAGGAATGCCAGATTTCACAGCCCAGTGCTTTCCTCTAGGCATCGACCGGAGTGCTTCCAGAGAGTGGCTGACTTCGAACTCGGGTCTCCCAGCCCCACCCTTACTGCGAATCCAACCTATAGCTCACCTCCGCATTAATTTGTAGGAAATGCTGTCATACCCAGAAGTGTGACATCAGGTATGTGTCATTCATATACCGCTAATATTAAGTATCTTTTACATAGGGTCACTTAATATACTTTACTTACAACTTTACGAAAACGCATTTGGACAACAATTAAGAAAATAAGAACGAATATGATCAAAATAATAGGCTATATTAATTCAGAAAATAAGCAAAAATGCAATTTCAGTATGAAAGGGTCTTCATTTGGAATTTGATTTGATTAACAACCTACTAACAATCCCTTCAATAACAAATTTTCCCTTTACATTGCAACGATTATTTGCTAATTATATGGCATTAATCCTCAGATGACTTCCCTTTTGAATCATATTGTGTCTGAAACTGAATAACACTTCACAATAATGCAAAATAAATCACTTTTAGAGCACATGCTACTTAAAGCAAGTGCGAGTGCTCTAACTTACGACCCAACACGTTTGGACTTCTTGATTTACCTTCTAAGTGTGTGTGGGCTGACGGAACTATAGCAGTAGAAAGTCAACCTTGCGCCGAAAAGGCGGGTAATAAGAAATTTGTGAATGGGAGATTGTGTTTGTGTATTCATTGTTAAAATAAAAGTATACTATGACGCTCCTTGGTATGTGACCAATCCTGTTACTGATAAAATTGTTAAATATCCCATAGTTTAACCAATGGCAAATCAGAAAGCAAAGACTAGCGCAAGAAATAACCAATCGGCAAATGGTATGCAAATTCGGAATTTGCTTCAGCAAGAGCTGAATGTCAACTAGTCAAAGATGGAGTCTGGAAGCGAGAGGCCGTGAGGTTGGCAATGGAGGATTTGCAATTTTTATTTCTTGATAAATTTAATTTTAACGGCCAAACTGCATTCAAACAAGACGGAAGAAAAATTTTTTACAAAGAGATCACAAATGAAGCTGGAATCTTTAAGAAGGCGTGTTTTCCATGTCGTACATCCAACTTTTTTTCTTTTGCTTTTCTGTTTTTGGCTTACGGATTGTGTCTCCTTTGGCCAGGTACCATTCATGAAATCTGGGGTCCCTCTCTCTTTTTGTGAGTAGCATCCGGGTGATTGGGTGCAGATGGCGGGAGCAGTACGCGATTTGGGGTGGAGAGTAAAGTGTACAGGGGTCATTTGAAAGAATTGTCAATAGGGAGGTAATTGGCTAGAAAGGGGATTGCATTTTTTCCCAACAGACTGATTTTCTGTGGACTGCAAATGGTACGTAAAGGAGTCCAGAAGAATGGGCACCCATGCTGTGATAGCATTGTCAATTGTTCACTGAAAACATTTACGGTGTGCTTGATACTTTTTAAACTTAGGCAGCTATTGGTAAGACTAGAGTATCAATAATTAAATTAAATTAAATTAAAACAATTATTCCAGGCACCTATACCTAAGCTGTCTGTAAAACATGTGTACTGAAACCCTTGTGTATATAATGCATAATTTCACAGTCGTGCACTGAATTATTGAAGAGTTGAGGAACCGTGAGTGTTGGGTAGGTTAGGTGTCAGAATGAAAGTGACAATATACTTATATGCGTGTTAGTGTGTGCACGCAAATGTGTGTGTCGTACAGATACAAGTATATCCCACAGTTTTAGAGTCATGCACGTGCTTTTTCTTAGAAGTACTGTAAAGGCGACTTTAATTATTTAGAATGCTGTTTCTTTAAAAAGTTTTACATCTAAGCTTTTATTATCTCATGTTATTATTTTTAAAGTATATGCAAGCAGCAGTCAAAATAGTTGTTATGGGGTAGTAGTTGTTTGCATGGTTAATGTACTTAAGAGTATAGCCTATCTATACCATGTTATTTTTAATACTTAAAATCCGAAAATGTTTAAAGCAGACATTTTACCTAGTTTTTTTTAACAATTGAAGCACGGGGGCAGATAATCTATCTGGATGGCTAAACCATGATGCTGCTGAGATACGCCAAGACGATTGTGTGGAAGCGAATGCATTAATGTAATATAACGTATCTTAAATGTTGATGTTTAAATACTGTCTCTAGTCTTAGCCAGCTAGTGATTCTAACAGCTGCCAAACAGTGTGTGACAGAATAACAACCGTCGTTCAGCCTCCGCCCCCACCCAGTCTCGCGAACTGGGAACAGGGTTTTAGGTCGCCACTTTGGCAAAAAGATACGAGCAATACTCATTAAATTAAACAAGTCTGATGTTACTTAATATTTGCTTGTCCACTCAGTGTCCTGTTAGTTATTTTTAAACTAACGTGTTCCTGCAAATTTTAAGATAAATAAGAAAGAAAGATTATTTTAAAAAGCTATCGTTTTAATTGTTTCTTATATTACATTTCATTCGTTTTCAAAAATCTCAC
Source organism: Gnathonemus echidnorhynchus (assembly GCA_026776725.1). Classification (NCBI taxonomy): domain Eukaryota; kingdom Metazoa; phylum Chordata; class Actinopteri; order Osteoglossiformes; family Mormyridae; genus Gnathonemus; species Gnathonemus echidnorhynchus. Next base: position 33,852,927 of record JAODJU010000040.1, read on the forward strand.
CGTCTGCATTGGCGGCAGTTAAAAAAGCATTTTAGAAAAGGATTCATTTTTAACCAGAATGCAAATGTCATTCCCAATTCTGAGTTAAGATCAGTATTCATTGTTTTCATCTTCACGTTGCTGTTTTGGGGGTATTTTTCGGTGCTTTGAGATTATCGGAGCATTAGAATTTCCTAGTTTAAAAGTTAATTTAAAAATTAACTTTTAAACTATAGGAATTTTACTGGCATTTTCAATGGTGGATGCATCACTTGTAAAAGGAGCATTAATTTAAAGTACTGCTGCAGTCCGCTTTGTTTCGCTTACTTCCTTTCTTTTCAGGTGTTAAGTTACTGGTTAATTTTAGTTTCATTTTAATTTTTAAAGACTTTAAATTCATATTGATTGTTTATATAGATGCTAAGTAGAATGATATGCACGGAAATGTGCTATTTTAAATCTGCTTTTGGGTTGTAAATAAGTTTATTCCAGTATATGCTATATGCTAAGTTTATTCCAGTAATGTATATTGATATTGACAGTCAGTCTTAATTTTGTTGTCCAAAGCCCTTTTTCTGTTGTACTACTGGAAAATGAGAAGAGCAGTGCAATATTAAAAGGGCATTGGCTGACAGAACGACCCCCCCCCCCCACTTCCATACATATATGCACGCGCACACACACAAACACACTGTCCCATCAACTTCCTTTATATAACGTCTCCTTTAAGATTCTACAAACGATCCTTTAAGAAATTAAAACGTACCAAATGTAAACGTATTTAAACATATTTAAGCCTACTTAACATTATTATTATTATTATTATTATTATTATTGTTACTACTACTACTACTACTACTACTACTACCACAAAACTATTATTACAAAACAAAAGACCCTAGGAATTCATTGGTACTGTCATTATACGGGTAGCTTTGTAATGCGCGATCTTTGGGGAATACAATTCAAGTTTGCAAAACGCAGGTTAAATTTACGCGTCTACAGTCAATGAATGTATTTCTTTGCTCTTCTCAGTTAATTTGGATTAAAAAATATGACAGATGTTCCAATTTTCCTACGGAGCATGAATTGTATTTGAAAGCTATTCTAAAGTTGATAAAAAAACAATCTCTGGGGATTAAAGGTACATGTACTATAAATGACATTGAAATTAAATATTTTATCAATTATCAATATTCAAAATATCAAATACATACTGGCCCAAATATTAGCTGTAGCTCTGGGTACCCCATATAAAGAAATTTATCAAAGGTGTACACTATTTAGTGTTTTGGAAATCCAGCGCCAGATTGACTTTGATTGTGTTAAAGAGAGTCAGTGGTGGATTTCTGCATAAATATTACGTGCTACTATTTTCCCATTTTCTTGACATTTGTCTGTATCTGTGTAACTACAGAAAACTCCCATGTTCCTCTCTCACCAATAACTGAGCTAAGGTCACTTGCTCTGACGATGTTGCACTACTGTTCCATCCATTCAAGCAGTGCAATAGTATTGTCATAGCACTAGGCCTTCGCCAGTACTGCCAAGACCGCTGCTTTTATGTTCATGCTCATGTTAGAGCCTGAATAGTTACACTGACACATTTCAGGACCCGTTACTTTTCCAACAGTTCCTACCAAAACCATACATTTAAGGAGGTTACACTAATTACAGGTGTTCACAGTAGGTTAGATGTGTTCTTTAAAGTATAGCGCAAAATTTAAAAGTAAGGCATATTTCTAAATAATCACAATAGTGACCTGCTGCATACAAAAGGAAGCCCTTTTCGTGTAAGGCATTTCTATACGAAGGAACTTGAAGTTTCTCACAGCACGCAGAAAAGGGCCTCCAAGCCACGCCTCCGAAAAGGGAACATTTTGTTCACCAAGAACTTTAGAAGTCCTCTTCACTTGCTTAGAAAACCACGTGTGGGATTGAGTAACACTTGAACAATACTTTTAACTTACATATACTGTCTAAAATATGATTTGCTGACTTGATTTGCCTTTGGAATTGTCGTTTTGTGATTTTCGCATAATAAACAAACCCCTTATGGTAGGTAAATGTAACGATGTCAGCTGATCACAAATTTAAAGTTCAGTATAGCTATATTTGTTAGCTAGCATTTCGCCAGTTGATAATACAACAATTTGTTACTGTATAGGGGATTTAAAAAACGACTCAATAGGCGGAATTTTTATGTAAAATCTATTGCCTATTTGACATCTACAGCGAGATTATTACTTATTTATCTGGAAAACAAAGGTTCCAACCTACATCTGCGCTTCAAAATGTGTCCTAGACGTTGTTGTTGCGCAATCTGTTAATGCTGAAACCCAAACGCACAATAATTATCTACAATAATTCCCAAAAAAAACTGCTGTACAATTCAAGGCTTTCTTCCCTACTTTTATATGACGAATTGTGTACGTTCCATAACCTAGCAAAATTTAGAATTTGTGTATAATACTTAAAAAACAGGATTTTGCAATGAAACTCTCCGTGAGAAAGTCTGTTTCAGGTAAAATGGCTTTTCTCATATATATTCGCCGTTCTGGTCAACATAATTGTCGTTTGACGTTTCGTTATTAGTTATTTACATCTTTTAAAGGGTTTTCGTAATTTCTTAATTTTTAGGGTAGCAAAATCTTGATACAGAATAACTGTTTCGAACAGAGAACAATGTGTCTGCACAGCAATACAGGGAACAGTACCCCATCGTTCACAGTTGAAATTTAAGTTATGGGGGAAATTCTCCAAATATGTCACATTTTGAAACATAATACATAATACAGCGGCAGAAAGTGAGTGTTAAAAGAAATTACGTTGTGTGGGAGGAAAGATTAACTTCCTATTTGTGGCAGGTGGGGGGGTGGTCTGGGGGGGTGGGGCGGGGTGGGAGTATTTTTGAGGAATGCGGGTAGGCAGGTCTTATACTGTGAATGGGGGGAGGGGAACCGCTTTGGGGTAAATTTCATCCTTGGTCACTGAAAGTCGACCAAAGAGGCTTCCCTGCAGTCCTTGTAAGCTTTGTAACCCAATATCGTACGTACACACATACGGTTGGTTTCAACATGCAAGACAGATTTATTGCAATAGATTCATTTCGTCCAGACTATTATTTCATACCTTAATTCATAGGAAGTGATTATGATTCGCTATTGCTAGTTTGTGAGGCTGATTAGAAGTGAGTTTGAATTGATCTTTGGCTGAATCTGGCGTTTTTTTCTCCCTTTTTTACGTACGCTGATTTACGTATATATTTGCACATGTGGAAAATGTACAACACATATTTCTTGATGAAAACCATACAATGTTAAAAAACTTGTAAACGAGTTTTTTCTTTCTTAGCCTTATTCCGTTTAGCCTTAGCTTGACCTAAGTAGAGTAAAAAATAGATGTACAAATGTCACATGGCTCTGCCCAATTCCGTGTACTGTTGTCTAATTGTTACTAATTCTTTTTTAGTAGGCTATACGATTACAACCGGTCGTCTCCCATTCAAAGCTTTATAAACGAGGTTGTACGATATATGCTGCACAGAATTTGGAGGCCTTAAAATCTATGCTACAGTTGATTTTACTGTTCTGATATATCACGGAGTGCTGTTAGTCTGTAGGCAGGTCAAATCTTGCTTGACAGTGTGGAATCCTCAAGTAAAGATGTGAACTTGTAGTAGCTTGCCACACGTTGGTAGGCCAATACAGGAATGCGAGGCCCTGGTCTAGAAAGGAAACAACAAGCGACACATAGAAGTGCACCAGCTATTTTCACAAGCATTAATTAGTCATCTTAATTATATCTTCGGTTTTCAAACTTCATAGTATGATTTCAATTAGGAGTAAATTTTAATTAGGACCGTAAAGTGTGTGGCGATCTATGCCTGGCTTTTGAGTTACTTTAAAAAGATGTGTGTTTATATTTGCAAAAATCTGATCAGCTTATTGGTGACATTTTAACAGCAAACTTGTTTTATTAGTATTTCTTAAATGTTCTATTCTGTGGCAGCTACTAGACGCGAACAGGGAGTACAGAACCTGTCACATCTGTTTTTTTCTTGTAGTCTTTTGAGTTTAATGAGGGTCAAAGTGCGAAATTTCTGTCACTGAAATATACTCCAAGAAGTTGTTTGTACAGAATGTGGCGAATGTACTATGCTAATTTATTATCAAAACAGGGAGATACAGTAAACGTACAAGTTTATTTTACTAAGTTAAATCTAGGCCTATGTATTTGTAATATGTATATTTGGATAATTTTAACTAATCGTATACGTTTAATGTGTAACCGCTGAATGTGATGATTGTCATAAATATAATAGGATTTTTTTCTACAACAATAACATGGTTATCGAAATCGAATTACATTGGAATTTAACGTACAATTCAGTTACTTTCCCATTTATGAATGTTGATTTTTTTTTAGGGTTTCAAATGTCTCCGTGTATCTAAACATTTACATAGTCTAGTTGCCGTTTGAGATCATGAATAATTAAAACTAGCTGCGGAATCTAATATAAAATATAGCGTTTCTCTTTTATTTTTTAGATATAGGCCTATGTAATTACTTTACTGCTTTTGTTGTTGCGCCCGTAACATTTTTTGAAAGCCAGTAAATGAATTTGGCATATATGGCCTATGTTTAACACTTGATTCATTGTAATAGGTTATTTGCTAGTTCAGGTGGAAATACTAAAACATGCAAATGGTCCGTGTGTTGATGACACACCTCGCCCAAGTTAATACAGAATTAGTAAACATATTAGTATTGACAAAGGTCTTGTCTAACTCTCTCCCGCCTTTTGGTCGCTGACTTTGCTTACGTATATCAGGGGACGGCAGGCACTCTGTCTGCCATTGCTGTGTGGAGCACAAGGGATCTCTGTGGTAAATAATAGATCGATGAGGAATTCTTAAATTAGTCAGGAATCCGTGAATTAGGGGATTGTCTTGCCACTTCCATTTCCTTTTAATCCCTAGGAAAGAGGAAGTCTCTCTCTCTCTCCCTCTCTCTCTCTCCCCCTGCATGTGGAGAGAGAGAAGAGTGCAATGATGTTTGAGAGGACGGAGTACGCGTATGAGAAACTAAAACGTACGAAGCCAGTATTTTCGCAATTTGTTTGTACAACGCATTGGATTCGGAATACCAGGTATTTTACGCTTACGGTTGCGAATGTTATGGTTTTGTCCCGTATATGTTTGGAAATTTTTTTTTCGTTTCGTTCATGCTTCTGTAACATGTTCCAGTGTTGTTGTGATTGTCAGTTCTTGCAATGCGTTAACATACAACTATAATCGATTCCAACGTTATTTTCAGCTAGGTAAAAGCGATCAGAATATTTGCCTGTGCGTTGCGCAACAATACAGATTATCCAGATTGGCTACTAAGATAATGTCATAAAAATGCACATGTTGCTGTATATAAAAACTGGTAAATGCGTCGAGTGGTGGCATCGAGTCAAGGCTCAAATGCGGAGGCGAGGAATTCCAACTAATGGCTAATTTTTCCAAGCACGCGCAATTCTCGTGCCCGCCAGCAGGGCGACGCGGAGTAAGGAATTCTCACGACGTCAGCAAGAGGGCCACGTGACGCCCGTGCTAAGACGTGTGCAATTCCATTGGAAACCTACATAATTCCAAGCTTACAGGTAGGTATTTTTGCCTCACGGTTCGTGTTCTTGCCATGATCAACGTGTGACATCAACTGGATTTTTGTATTGGTTTAAAACCTCAGCGTTGCCTTACAGACGAGACCCTATCAATATTGTCTCTGCTTTTTTGCTTATTGATGGAGTAGTGCAATATTGCTTATAGGGTCTTGACTCTGAGGAATTCTCAGCAATTTCTTTGAAGCTTGGAAGTAATGTATTGCGTAGAATTCGTAGACGACAAAAATTATTCTGTTTTTATTTTTTTTCGAATTGGAGGGATTTTCTTCGCTACATCTCACACCTTTTGGTTAGTTGATTTGGTCGTGTCGCTTTCATACGCAATGCGTGAATGACTTGGGCCCTTGTGTTGTAAGACGAAGTGTCTACTTTTTTGTAAACGACTTCGATAGAAACGGATCATACAAAATTTTGATTTACACTGTGGGACAAACCATTCGGAATGTGTGTTTGTATAACTAAAATTCCCTTCTCAGGTGACGCCGAAGACGACAAATATATTCTTCACAGCGGATTATTAAACGGGAGACTGAAATGCAGAGTTTTAGTCTCCGAGATGGTGGCCCCTGCGCCCTGGAACTAGGTGGTCCCAAAACTATTTGAATGGCGGCCAGTGTGTGTCCTCTGTACTTAGCGCCATTGCGAGAACGGCAAGGAAATGGCATTCTCTTAATGCTAAGGGCTCTGGTTCTGTTCAATACATCGTACGGGCTATTAAATGATTTACACAATGCAGTATAACACATATAACCTACAGTTTAGTGTAGAACGATATTTAGTAAAGTATGTTAGCCTGGCGATATTGTGCTGCTAGATTTGTTCGAACTTTAGAGTGTGTCTTTTGCATATGATACAGAATCACGTTATGTGTGGATGGATGGTTTATTTTTCTGTAGGCTCCGTAGTTTGGATGTTTGGAAGAGTTGCAAGCGTACGTAGGCCTATTTATTTTTATTAATTAATATGCAAATGTTTTAATAGGCTGTATAATATTATTGAAACTTAACCCATATAGATGTGTTATATTGGTGGAGTTTATTCGATTTAATTACACCACGTGACTAATATTAAAAGGAAATGGTATTTCAAAAACGTTTTAAGGTTTTTCTGTAATAGGTAAAACAAGTGAAAAACTGACGAATTTTCACCTTCTGGTATGTTGTTACTTTATCACAGACCCTAAAGATATTGAAATCATTTAAAGGGCAACATTTTAAATGATTTATCCTTTGGGGTTCGTTTAAGTGTGGTCAGCACTGAAGAGCAGATGAACGCGTGTGCTGATCACGTGCTACTGTGCGCTTTATCCAGAGAGTAAGAGGAAGCCTGTTGCCTGAAACTCTTTCCCTGTTGCACTACTGTGGGAGCTTCAGCAAGCAGTGCAATAACGAAAGGGCATCAGTCTGTCGGGTTTGCACTACAGCTGAGAGACTCACAAGTTAAGACTTGGTACAACTTAAAAATATATTTTAATAAATAAGCAATATTCAGTGAAGACAGTGTGTGTTTTTTTTTTTTTTACTTAACATTGAAGTAATATATAAGCAATGTCTCCGGTTTGACTGAAGCTGTGTAAGTTTATTCAATTAATGTTTGTTTCTAGAAGTGAATAGTTCTTGTTCTCGGAACGAAGACTACGGCAATTCTAAATTCAATGTATATGACTAGACTGCTTGCAAATGTTATACATCATCGAATGACTGCACCTTTCGATAGGGGATACTGGGGCAAAACATTTCAGGTTTTTATAAACGGCCAATAACTTGGCCTCTCTGTGTTAAATTAATTCACATCTTACAAATCCTAGTTTTCTGAAGATTGTCAGTTTGAGGATGATTGGTTTTTAAAACTACAGCCATGCACCGTTTAGCACATATACTAATTGCTATGGAGAATGTTGTATGTGACTACAGCGATGCTATTTTCATAGACAAAAGTCCTAGCAAAGGCAATGTGAATACGGATAATTTGACTTAGTGTTAAATATATCAGTAGCATATGTCGTACACCTGAAATAAAACAACAGCCGTTAATAGGCCTATGTTAGATTTTCATTTTCTTTGAAATGGCTTACATTCTTTTGTTCGGTATTTGGCACCTTATAGAGCACCCTCGGAGCTACCATATAGTTAGTATAGTTAACCTAGTACAATATTGTTCTTAAGTTACATGTAGGCAGGCTTGTACTTTCCTGTAGGCACTTCCCAGATAGATCTTTTCTGGAGCCCTGTAGCAGCAAGGAGTCTTATAACGATGATGCAAAGAGTCGTCTGTTGGAATAATGCGAAGTTCCATGCTAGAGAAATCTTTTTTTGTCTTGACCTCCTGAGGTCCTGGCCAGTGCAAGAAGTGACAACTGCAACGGAGGCGGTAGCGCCTTTGAAGATTGAAGGGGTTACGACCTTATGCCTAGATTCATCGGACCCTACCGTCTCATTCCCGGGGACTCGCAAGCCCTCCTTTCTGGCTAGTCAAAGTTGGAAACGGAATGATGAATTATACCTTTGTCCTTTGTTAACTCGGAAAAAGGAGTGAAATTCTGAACGCTGGTTGAGGGAGGGAATACGTTGAGAATTTTAACAAGAGAGCGGTTTCAGGTACACATTTAACAGAATTATAGGGTGTCTAGAAAGGACAATTCTCAAGCCTTCAGTTGACAAAATGTTCTGAAAACACTTTTCCTAAAATACATCGCGTCTATAGCTTCTTTTCATTAGGCCTATACAGTTTATTTTGAAGTCGTGTTACACATGAACTAAATGGTAGCCTCATGCATTGATGATATTCTCTTGCAATCTATAAAGTTTTCGCGTCTTATCTTTACAATTTGATTAATTTATTATCTTTCTAATAAAAAGAGTTTATTAGTGTTGATATTGACTATTTCAGTTTCGTTGATATAAGCCAGCGGTTTGTAGTTTTTTAAAAGGTGCTTCAAGATGAACATTTGGGATAAGTACGAAAGGTACAGCAGCACAGCCTCCTCCGATTACTTGCACAGGTAACATTTAGGCTGTCGCTCTATGTTTAGAAACTGCACAACTTCCGTTGTCTCATCCGCTGACATTGTCTACAAATATTTAAATCACTGCATTATAGACTAAAATTAGGCAAGCTGCCATATTACATATTATTTAAATTGACGCAAACAACTAGTCTGTCATCTAAATGCTTTGATAGGTTTAAGACTACTTGCCATGAGGTCATATTTCCCCGTTGAATCTGAACGTCTTTCCCACTTAAAATGTCATAGCCGTGTTTAAAAGTAGCATATACTTAATATGTACAATGGACATACTCAAGAAACTAAAACAGAAAGGGAGATGGAAACTTATGTAAATATATAGATGCGTAGATGCGGAATCAATTCAGATGTTATAATTTAATCGTTCCAATAAATAGTAGAAGAAGGATTGCATATTAAGTCACTGATTTCAGCTAATGATGCAAGGTTTTTTTTTAAGTACTGTCTGCTAATAGCCTATGATAAAACCACCGACGTATAGGTTTTATAATCGTTTCAGTCTTTTGCTTAATTTGTTGGTCATAACTGCATCAGTTTATTTACTATAAAAGAGGGACGTTATTTGATGAATACAGATTATTGGTAATAGGTCTATAAACATTTCCCCGCAAGTTTTTCTCTGTATGTTTTATCTGAATTAATAAAGTACATTGTTCTCCCCTATTAACATTCATTCGCATCACTATAATGGTCAAACATGTTGAAAGATATCAGACAGAAACAAAATAAATGAATGGGAGACGAAATGTAGGGCCTAGCAATGTACACATTCTGTAGAATGAATATAAATGCAGAATCGTCGGGTCCTTTAATAAAAACACTTTAGAACACGCTAAGCATTCTTAAAGTATGCGATCGTATTCCTGTTTTCGAAACGATTGTTCTTCAGTAACATGCAATGCGGAAGAGAATACGTATTTAACGACCTGGCCGGTCAATTCTATGAAATACTGTAATTTGGCGCCATCTAGTGGACAAAATGAGGGCGTTCTTTTCTCAACCTGTTGAATCTCAAAATGTGAGCTGTAAAACAAACTTTTTTTTTTATTTTAAAAAAATTAAAAAAAAAAAAAAAATTAAAAAACGTTGTGTTACATTCACATGTAGTTACATTTAAATAACACTGAGTTGTTAATAAAGTCTCTTTCACTGGAAACATTTTATTATATGTGAAAAAAATGTGGATGAGTCCAAAGTTTCGTTCACGCCACTGATTTGATACAGACACAGGCTTAGATTTTGCTTTTATTGACAGTCCCAAGAACCCATAAAAGCATAATTATGGATACATGTGTATGAATAGAACACGGAATGACTACTCATTTTATTTGGTTCGTTTGTGTACCTTTATCTTTTGTTTAAATTGTTACTTATTAGAACTATGCGTCATATATGTTCAACAGCTAAAATAAATGTGAAAATGAAGTAATTACAACAATAAAAATTACATTACTTACACTGTACAATGTGTTTAAAGTGTCAACCAGACCAAGTATATGTGTTTACTATAATAATTATATTTGAAGAATATGCAGTTGATTAACAATAAAACTTCAAGGTATACATTGACGAAGAGACAAAATTATGGTTTTTATAAACTACAAAAGAATATCGTACCGTAGCAACATCAACGGACTATATACAAATTATAGCTGATAGGCTTGCGTTTCTAAATATAATACACTTTATATTTACAATTCATTCGGTGCAACGTCTAATCCGAGTGTGTAATTAATACGTCATCAAAGGCAGGTGCAGTAATTAAGGTTAATAATGACACTAAATAAATGTGATACCGCTTACAAAAATTTTATCGAAAGTCACAGATAAGCACCATACATTCACAATTGCTAAATTACATGGCATGTAATAAGAAAAATGAATTCAGCAAAGGGATCATACAAAACGAGTAAATGAACATCGGAGTCTACCTTGTATTTTACTTGTAGAGCGTTACGAATTCACATAATCGCGTGGCAATCTCGATTCAATTTAACTTGTTAATTGATACATTTTCGCCAAAACCAGCATTACAGAAGTAAGAATAATAATGATAACAACAATAACAACAACAATAATAATAATAATAGTAATTTGTCTTGGGGCGGCATGGTGGTGCAGTGGTTAGCACTGTTGCCCACACCTCTGGGATCCGGGTTCGAGTCTCCGCCTGGGTCACATGTGTGTGGAGCTTGCATGTTCTCCCCGTGTCGTCGTGGGGTTTCCTCCGGGTACTCCGGTTTCCCCCCACAGTTCAAAGACATGCTGA
>JAODJU010000040.1:33871439-33888139 GCA_026776725.1 Gnathonemus echidnorhynchus
TTCTAGGTCAAACTGGTTTGTTCGACTTTCAAGAAATTCAAGTTCTAGTGAGTTCGAGAACCGAGGTACCACTGTATGCAAAAACAAAATGTCCACTACAATGGACATAAATGAATGGGTGGGGTCTCAGGAGGATATTTAAGATTTCACAGGAGAAATAACTGCAAACAGCAGATTGATATATAAGCTAACTGAAGAACAAATTTCCAAAGCTCACTCAGTGCATTTTTGTTGTTTTTGAGATGAGACCCCCAATGACAAAGTCAGGCTTCCTCATCATATGTTAGATTATGGGGAACTGAAGCTCACTCGCTCCCCAACAATTAAACTCCTATTAAATTTCCAAAACTCATCTTCTCAGAAATGTGTCCTGTGGGTTTTGGAAACTTGCTCCTCGATTTCGATGCAAGTCTTCTTTATTTTACCTTTTCTTTGCTAGATGAGATTAAAAGTACAGGGACACCTTGGTTTGCGGGCATAATTCGTTCCAGAAACGTGCTTGTAATCCAAAACACTTGTATATCAAAGCGAATTTTTCCATAAGAAATAATGGAAACTCGGGTGATTCGTTCCACAATCCAAAATATTCATATAAAAATGGTTAATACAAAATATAAAGTAAAAATACAACGAATTAACCTGCATTTTACCTTTGAAAAGAATCATGGATGGTGTGAGGGAGACGAGAGGGAGGAGGAGGGTTATTTTGTAGGACGACTTTCACTATAACTAACAGAATCACTGCTATCTTTTGGCTCACTGGAATCTTTTTCTTTTTGTGAGACTTTAACAAGGAACCTATCCAATGACAGCCGCTTTTGCCTCCTTTTCGATTTCGCGGAAATGTGGACATTGCATTGTCGTTAAACAGATTCATCGCTCGTACTGCTACGCCCTTATTCGGGTGGTATTTTCTACTAAAAATTTTGACTATACGAGTGAGGGACGCCGACTGAGACCGAACATGGGAGGCGATTACCCACAATCCCGCAGCGAGAGAGAGAGAGAGAGAGAGGGAGAGTGAGCGAGAGAGAGAAGAACCATCAGTTCAGTTGTGATCACATGACGCAAGGCAGAGAAAGTGTATACGTAATATTCGTGTTGCAAAACCTCGCTCGTTTATCAAGTTAAAATTTATTTAAAATTTTTTGCTCGTCTTGCAAAACACTTTGTTTTCATATCTTTCTGGGGACCATCCATTCATTTCTATGGGCAAAACCCTAATCTCAACAAATGACAACCTTAACCCCTACCCAGCCCTAACATTAACCATAAGTAACCAAACAAAATACAAGACCTTTGACATTTTTAGTTTTTAAATTACTTTCACAGATTTTTATGAAATTGTGTTTCCTATTCTGGGGGCCAAAAAACTGTCCCCAAAAACATCAAAATAACAGGTTTTTATCACGTTGTGGGGACCAACAATGTAACATAAGCATAACCCCCACCCACACAACACCAATTCATCATAGCATGTATTTGGACTATGGGGGGACTAGAGTACCTGAAGGAAACCCAACAGAGACACAGGGAGAACATGCAAACTCCAAACACATGGAGCCATGGTGAAGACTCAAACCCCAGTGCCAGAGGCATAAGGCAACAGTGCTGACCACTGCACCACCGTGCCACCCCTTTGTGCTATTGAGTAAGTATATTTCCTTAGAAATTTTAACACTAGAATATATACAAATAAACAACAACATAATAAAAAGTATAAGAATTTCATCAGTTGTCCAGTGGTGGTGCAGAGTTGGCGCCACTGCCTGTTTAAGTCTGTGCCCCAACTCAACGTGTGTGGAGTTTGCATGATCTCCCTGTCTAGTTGTAGGGTTTCCTCTAGGTACGCCCGCCCTCCCCCCCCAGAAACATGCTGAGGTGTGAATAAAGAGTCACAGGTTACTCAATTGGTCGGGGTGAAACAAAATCATTGTCTGGATTTTTACTTTCTGGACCTGACCTATCCACCTCTGCTACTACAGACCAGTTTTACACCAATATAACCATAAACAGACAGTAGGCTCATGACATATACATGCATATAACAGCAGAAACACCCCCTGCTTCAACATCTTAGGAACTGTCTTCCTCTGTAAGATATAAGATAACTGATATCAGACGCAGTCTCATGCACCTGCTCTCTTTAGTGTGATAATTAGATTCTCATATGGATTTTGTTATGTTCTGCAGTCCAGGTTACAACTCTGATCTATTCTCGTCTCAGATTCCATATGTTTACACCCTGTTTCCATGGAAATGTAGAAGACATCCAGCAGCAGGCAGTGTTAGGCTTTCCTCCTCACATTCCATGCATCTCAGATTCTCTCCTGTAATTGTCTACAGATTTTAGGTGACTTCAGGTTTATGTACACTCTGGATGCAAAATCTCATTACAGATCACAGACACACCATGGGCAGTTTAGAGACATTGGTTAGTCTAATTGCATGTCTTTGGGCTATAATTGAAATTCAAGCAGCAAGTAGAGAACATGCAAACTTCAGGAACACTGCGGGAGGGATTCAGGAGCCTAATAGGTGTGAGGTCACAGTGCTACCCACAGAGATATTTTCCATTCATCCACCCATCTCTCCATCTTCTGTACCTGCTTGTCCTATGCAGAGTTGTGGGGGTTTGGAGCTGGGGAAGTCAAAAATGATAGATGAACATAAATAAAACTGCAGACACTTTAGAGTAGGAGAAGTTCCCCATTTAATGGGTCTGTTCAAACAAGGATTCCCCTCATGCAAAGGAGGAGAGCCCCGACTTACAAATCAACACAGTTTTTATACCTTTTCTGCAAATTACATCCCTGCACAAGATCACCAGATGCTCCTTACAGTTCCTTGTTAGCTTATCTTCAGCCTGCAGTCTTCCAAGGCCATTCACCCCCAGTTCTCCCTTATCTTGTACAAAGACTTCTCCCACTCTCATTATTTCTGACAATCAGCAACATCTTTTTATAGAATATGATATTATACAGTGCATTTAGGACTATATGGATTACATATTCTTACCTAACGCTGATTCAGTTCTTGCATATGTTCTGTAGTGCAGTAAAGCATGAGTTAATCTTACATTGGTTGTTCTGTTTTACACAGACTAGTGGCTGCGTTCTCCTCCCAGCCAGAAGAATAAACCAGGGTCATGCTAGCGCACCAGGATACGTTGTTCTCTTATCTTCAGCCCTTGAAACTATGGTGGCACATATCTGCAGTACACAGTCACATTCACAGTGGACAAGGCCTAAGGCACTGACAGCAATCCCAGAAATCCTCAGGGGTATCAGACTTCTTCATGCTTCACATCCACAGAGCATATCCTGGAAGCTACAGGTGCAAGGCAGGGAAAAACGCAGCACAGTGACAGAAACATAATGCTTTCCTGAATATGACCACATGCCCAGATTTGGTCTGGCGATAAAAAGAGAATAAGGGGCAGCGTGTGGCTTAGTGGGCTAAGCTTGTGTGCTTGTAATCACAAGGTTGCTAGTTCAAACCCAGCCACAGCACATCTGTGGGTCTTTGAGCAAGGCCCTTAACCCCCAGCTCCCTGCAGCTGGGTGCGGCTATGGGTGGCTGCCCTTCACTGACAACTTACTTTGCAAATTGAGGGAGGCATAAAGACAATTTCCCAAAGGGGATCAATGAAATATCTATTATTATTATTACGATCCTACAAGCTTCCCATCTGCATAGTTAAATCATTTAGATTATTAATGGATTGACCAGATGAATTTTGCCAAAACAGCAACAACTCATTGCGTTGCCACAACTGCAAGAATGCTGAACATAACTGTCCAGTTTTAAAAACAGTGCAAAATAATGAGACTCAAAAAGTAACACATATAGTTAAGTAGGCCTAGGCATAACTGACAAAAATTTAGATATTTGACAAACGTTTAGATATTCACCGACTTTTCATCTGTCTGATCTCAAGGTCTGCTTTGGTATAATAAAATACAAAGACAAAAAGCATTAGCTAACAAAGGACTTTCTTGAAATCGAAAATCTACGCTACTTTCAGTTATTATCAACGTTGATTATATAATCATAAGAAGGGATAAATAATACAGAGAAGTATTTATTTTAAAAATTAAATACAAAAGTGCACTAGGGGGCGCAACAAATCCGGAAAAGGAAACAGCCATTCGTTTTAGCAGCGGCTGTTATTTCTCATATGTCTCGCTCTGCATTAATGGACAATAAAGAGAAATAAAAATGGGTAAGTCTTTTACCATATCCGATTTTATCTTTGCCATTTGCTGTGTTTCAAAACGTTTGTTTGTTGGATTTCTGGTGAGGCGCTGTCGTCTCCATTTGCGTTTTATTTCAAGTAAATGGATGATCATGGAAATGACCACGCTGTCGCTATTGTTATTTGTACAGTATTCCTGGAAGCAACGCTGAAAGGTAATAAAAGTAATATATTGTCTAGCTGGCAGAAGGCTTATTTTATCGCCCAGTGCACCCAGTAATTGGTCACTCGTTGAAAGAAGTGCCAGTTATAGGTAGCTTAATGGAGGGTATATGTATATTTATATACAATGTTGGTTTTCGCGTCTTTATAAGCGAGTTTAAGTTGTGTGGATGTTCCCGAAACCAGCATAGTGATACAAGCAAGAGGCGTCACTCTGTGTACACAGGGCAAAAGAACCAGATTAACAGCAAGTTATGTAAACGTGTGAAGGTTATTCTGAACAGAAAGTGCCCTTTCGAGTTACGTTGTACCGATCGCTTCATGATTACTTATTTAAAGGACTCGGGCGCTTTTGTACTTTTAACCCAAGTTACTTTTTCCTAAAAACGTGTCTTGAGGGTAAATTAACTTTTTATTTTTAAAACACCACTTCCTTTATCGCAGCAGCTGTTAACAAGAATGCCACAGCCGAAAATCAAGCTGGTGGTGACTGGAGATGATTTTGGATACTGTCCCAGGCGGAACCGGGGGATAGTGGACTGCTTCCTGGCTGGGGCGATTTCCAATGTGTCGCTGTTGGTCAACTCCAGCTCGGCTAAAGATGCGGCAGAGTTGGCGATCAGGTATGAGTCCACATTTCCATACATCCATGCTTTATTTTCTCAGTAATGCCGTGGTTGTTTGCTTCCTTGTCGACGTTCACATTTAGCATTTCTTGAGAAGAAGGCTGTACTACCGGATTCTTGATATGGAGTAAACCATATCGAGTATGGAGTAAGATACTAAACCGCATTTTGATGGTTCCTTAAGCGTTTCATTGAGCACCTCCTGGAAATGCATACTTTAGTTTATTCTACCACAAGACAATTTGATTATAACGGAATTAATAAATATGATATTCATGTCCTTATTTATTTGAATCAGGTGTGCTTTAACCAAAATATGAAAGTATATAGAATGGCCGAGAGATGTAACAGCTGCCCTAAATCACTATACAGCTACACAATGTACATGTGAAGGCTTTATATTTGTAAGTTATTTGTAAAACCCAGTCGTTTAAATAGCACATTTTTTAATATGCAAGAACAGCTAAGTGGTATCGACAGATTGCCTATTTGCGTTTTTGTCAAGGCTTTGTGTAGCCATTGCATGGAGTTTGTTCTGATGAATTACCTGGCGAATGCCTGTGATTTGGCTCTCTAAGACACTGCATTCCCATTGGCCTTCACGCCAACCTGTCCGAGGGCATCCCCGTTTGCCAGAAACTCAGGCGGGACTCCACACTTGTCAATGATAATGGGTTCTTCCATGGTAAGATGGGTTTCCGGAAAGTTCTACAGAATGGCCACCTGAGCATGGCTGAGGTAAGCCTGTGCAGGTCACAGTCGTCCACCAGCTGCAGTTTTCATTAACATTTGAAAATTTCAACTTGAATCTCTCTGGGCCATAACCTGCAGAGATGTATGGATCACTTGTACAGGTCATAGTCTGGTATCCAGGGCTATTAGGAACAGGGTATATACATGTTTTTGAAAGGGTTAGGGTGTAAAGTTGCCCTGACATGCACAAGTTGTCATGTCAGGGCTTTTAAAAGACTGAGACACAGTGGTGTGAATGCAATCACAGACAAATCCAAAATAGACTTTCTGTAAACAGCAATAAGCTGAATCCTTATGCTAGAAGTATCTGAGAAATGTTGCTTATCATTAGGGCTGGGCGATATTCAGTTACACCATTTCATCAAAATTTGTGCTTTTTTGCAGTGTGTAATATGTCAGTATTCATGTTAAAACTGTAATGCATGCTACAGTCCAACAGCTACTGCCAAGCAGTTTTATTAAATGTTAATACTGCCCCATATCAGCACATGTACTACACACAATACTGCCCCATATCAGCACATGTACTACACACAATACTGCCCCATATCAGCACATGTACTACACACAATACTGCCCCATATCTGCACATGTAGAGGCAGCGTGTGGCTCAGTGGCCTAAGCCTGTGTTCCTGTAATCACAAGGTCGCCGGTTCAAACCCAGCCTCAGTACGTCTGCAGGTCCTTGAGCAAGGCCCTTAACCCCCAGCTCCCTGGGCGCCCCAATGGGTGGCTGCCCTTCACGGACAACTTCCTCTACAAAGAGCAAGTTGAGGGAGGCGTAAAAGCAATTTCCCCACGGGGATCAATAAAGTGTCAATTATTATTATTAATGTACTACACACAATACTGGCCCATATCAGCACATGTACTACATACACAAAGAACAACTACACTGAGACCAGCAGTAGTTCTTGTTCAGATTTTAACAAAAAAGGTACTAATATCATTTGCTTACAGAATCAGTTTGGATTTGAGAGTTTTAACGTTGAGTGAACAAATGTAAAGCTTAATGTTTAAAGAAACCAGTGACAGGCAATTCTAGGTCCCGCTAGAGGGAGATTTAGCCATCCCATTTTTTTTTCTGTCTCACTTGAAAAATAATTATTCTAAACTCATTATTTTCATACACATACACATTTTATAGATGGGACACCCATAGGAGACCCTTGGCTGAATGTGGCCTGGTTGACAAATCAGATAAATTTACTGCAGCACATGCAGCAGAAACGCCCAGTGCATTAGAGGCAATACTGCAGAAATACTGATTGGACTGGCATCCATTTGTGATGGAAACGCGATTTGATGGGTGTGTATTAATGGACATACACTTCCTGTCGGTGGTTTTTGTTTACTTGTGTGTGTTGACATATGCATGCATTGAATTGGCATTCTGTGATATGGAGATGTATATTGTACGCTGTATATTAATACCTCATTGTGCTGTATTTTGGATTGTTACCCAGATGGAGTTGGAGCTGCAGGCCCAAGTGAAGTTGTTCTGTGATTTGTTGGGGCATCTGCCCTCCCATATGGATGGCCACCAGCATGTCCATGTGCTGCCAGGTAGGACAACGGCCTGTACTGCTAAAGGCTGCTCAAGGAAGGTTAGGGCATGGCCACTAGCTGGGAGCACCTTGAGTCTGTGCCTGTGTGTGGTTACCGTGTTGTATTAGGAATATGTACCTGATCGGTCTCTCCTTGCGCTTAACAGAGGTGAGGGATGTGTTTGCAAGGGTGCTGTCGGAATACGGCATTCCTTTCACACGTGTCCCGGTGGAGCCCGGCCTCCAGTCCTGCTCCTGGCTCCCACTGCCCTTGCACGACTTCTACACGCAGGTGGAGAAGGACGCATGGGACTCGTCCACAGTCTTCCGTGCGCATGGGATCAGGTAAAGGTGCCCATGCTGTACCTTTAAGCTGCAGTACAAGTGCAGCAAGGCTGCCACAATTAATCTGAAGATGGGATCTTTTGTTGTACCTTTGAAAATGGGAAATTCTGGTGCTATCTTTATCTTTAAAAGATTTGTCCTTTTGGGGGAATGAAACAATTAAGCAATGCCACTAATTTACTACATCTATAAATATACCACACTGACATAGTAATTGCATCTATCTACTTTATTTGTCATGCTGATGGAGAAGCAGGTAGGTTTCCATACCTTTACTATGTCCATTGCAGGTGGCCTGATGTCTACTTGGGCTTGACCACAATGGGGGAGAACATGTCTGTCAGCAGCATCAAGAGGGCCATCGGAAAGGCCCTGGCAGCCTCGCAGCCTAAGAGCCCCCTTGCCGTACCCCAGTGTGACACAGTGCGAGGGACACAGGGCCCTGTCACAGTGGAGCTGATGGTGCATCCCGGCTACCCCAGTGACCCCCAGCAAGGGGGTTGCGGCCAGGGCCCAGACAGCTTCTCACAGTCTGCAGAGCGGCAGCATGAGCTGGAGACCCTCATGGACCCCCAGCTGTTTGCCTTCTACAAGCAGGAGCAAATCCAGCTCTGTGCATTTAAGGACCTCTAAACCAATTCTCTTCCAGGGCCAACTGCAAAACAAGCCTTAAATGTTTCTTCTTAGGTGGGATTTGTCTTTCTCTACCCTTAAGAAAGGATTTGATCCCATGGTTATGAAGATGTTTTAAACTTTAAACCCCAGATTCACAGCTTTCTACATTTATAGGTCATATAAAAATAAATTGGCTTAAAATGGAGAAATACAGCTGTTATGATATTTTTGAGTATATAGTGTATATATAGTAACTTAGGAAATGTGTAAATGCCTCAGTTTTAAAGAGACTATTTTTAATGTATTTATGAAGTGCTGAAGTTTTAAATTCCACAATCACGACTGACAACTGAACTTTTAAAATAGATTAATTGATGAGCATGCTATATTTGCTATCACTGCTAATGCTCCAATGGAGGAAATGGACTTCAACTGAAATGATAAATGGAAGATTTAAGATATTCTGATAATCGGCTGTTAATGATTTGCATTAAAATACTGTCAGATTGAACATTTGCTCTCTGGCAGTCCTGTAGTCTGCTTCATCTCAAAAAGGAACATGGTTAAGTTTAGGGTTTCTGTACTAGCCCAAGCAGTTTACTCAAGTTATGTCAGTAAGATTATTGGAGAATTAAAAATCTGTAGACAGGTTAGTATAGTAATTAACACCATTTACATACGGTGCAGACACCACAACTAAATAAGCTCGCTAACTTCATTCTGTTTATTTAAAAGCATCAATTTGCAACTGAGGAACTGTCATCATTAAACATGAACAATTAAAATGTATATGAATGTCTGCTTCTCCATACACCCCCAAATCCCTAGAGATGTACAACGCAGAACACTCCAAATTAATTATAAGTCAGACTTTAATAAGGTTTGAATGTTGAAGATTCAGATGTTAAGTTTGGGTTGGAATTTCTGGTACTGGCAGTTGATGGATGCTGCCCCCAAGTGGTAGGCTTGCACCATACACATCCTCAAGAAACTCAGTCACTGGGGTCCACCTATCCACAGGAGACACCAATTCCTCTCTGTATACAGCAGCCCTAACTCAATCCTTGGCATGTTAACTGCTTTTTGATTACTTTTATTTGGGACATCTTATTTTTAAAAACATTATAACGCACATAAGCACTTAACACAGGGTTAGGTTTCCCTGAAATCCCTATCTCTGCATGATCCAAATATGCCAATTGTTCCATTTATTCAGAATGAAAACAGAATGTCAGGTTTATACAGTTTTTGAAAATGTTAAGAAGCAAAACGAGACAGCGTGCAGGCAATAGGAAAAAAGTGAATATCTGCTTTTGGGCAAATGAAAATAATGAATAAACATGAGAAAGGGTGATGCCTTTGGAGTGCAGAACCATGAAATGTGCAAATGCTTCTAGATTCCCACCTTTTTGCTTATGAACTGCAAACCCAATGACACAAACATAGGTATTATGGGTATTATCCACAGAAAATGAATGATGCACACAAAAAGTGATTAATTCTTCCTCTCGAGTACTGTGGAGGGTGTCTGGCATGTGCTGCCCCAACTCATTCATACATCCTTCAATGCATGTTGCTTTGGATTCAGCTCATTATTTGACTACTTATCCCTCCCTTTGCAGTTTACACCCATGTCCACGGTTCTCCACTTGCACTTCATCAGGGGATTCTTGTACGGGCTGGAAGAGCACCATGCCAGCCTGCATCAGCTGAGATAAAGGCTATTCTTACAGGCCAAAAGCATGACAACTGGCAAATGGTTAGCCTGCTTCATTATCAAAAAATGAGCCATGCTACATGGTCATTATACTCAAGTTTCTCAGAATGCCACCCTGAACAGCACCTCCTAGGTTACGTATCGCTTTTTATATTAGATATATATATATATATATATATGCTGAGTTCAACACTACACCCTCTTGCAGTGGATGGCTCATTATGACTGACTGGACATTTCCTCTTACATGTAGCTATACAGACATATTGCTATAGAAGACAAGTAAATACAAACCAAAAAGGGGCTTTTCAGTTTAATAAAAAGCAGGATTTAAGGGTTTGCATTAAAAAAAAGACTTACGGGGATCAATTAATGAGAGATCGCCTTGAGCATCAGGACTTAAATGTTCAGTTAACAGTACACGCAATCCAATTCAATAAATATATTACTGTGATATCCGCAAAATAAATAAAACTGGCCACCATTAAATATACAACGGCAAGCTGTCTCGTTATGCTTCAGCAGTGAATTACAGTTTGCTACCTATGCTTTACAGTCTTAAATAACCTTAAACAGTTATGTAAATAACCTTATAGACCAAGCATGCATGTCTAATGTTATGAGCTGAAACTTGAGTTGCATTGCAAGTAAAAAATATATTTTAGTTTAACTAATCTGGTGAGTTTATTTTCTATATCTATATCACTCTGGAGTTTAAAAAAGGAAATTTCTAAAATATAATTTACTTATTAACCTGGTTATGCTTTCAAAGCGATACCGAACTCTGAATCGTCTCTGATAACAAGCAGCAGGAAACAAAACCACAAAGGTCTTCTGTGTCCACTGGAGACATGATGATGATGATGATGATGATGGTAAGCCAAACAGAACCGTGAAAAGCAGTGTTATTTATATATTTTTAAAATCATATTAAAATCAGACACAATGTAATTTCTTCCTTTTTATCAATCTGAAACATTACCATATGGTAGCAACACCAGGGACTAGGCTGTATTTTTATTGATCAGTGTTACAAACTGAAAGTAAGAAAGAAAGAACTTAAAAAGTCTCGTTCAGCTGAACACAGTGCAACTTCATAAGCAAAAGATATGAGGGATCACTCCAGGATGTTGCAACTTGCATCTGTTTGTTAATTTAGCTTTTGTTTTCCCTAAGACAGCTTTCTGAGAGGACAAGAGGAGAAAAGATTAAAGTCAGGGAAGAAGAAAAAGAAAAACTGATTTTTCTTACGAAAGGGCAGAGTCTTGGTGATATGACAGAAAATGTTGCACTGGAGGTTTATATCATCAAGCAGTAATGTTGAATGAATGAGAGTGGACATTTACGCTTAAATGTTTTTTTCCATATACCCCCCCACCCCACATCTTAACAGGTTACTCTCAATCCATCCTCCCGTGGGACATTAAAAAGGCCGTCAGGCTGACACAGGGGGCTGGGCCAGATCTGATCCACAGAGTCCTGCTTCGAGGTTGACGTTCAGGAGGACTGGGCTGCTCCATGTCTGTGAAAATATGGTGTGTGTGTGTGTTTGTGTGTGTTTGTGTGAGCGAAACGGGAGGAGGTAGAGATGGGGGAGGGTGGGGAACAGAGAAGGGAGCTAGGAGAGGGTGGGAGGAAACACACTCGTCAAGTATCAGTCCACCGGTCTCTTTTCGCCATGTTTCTTTGTAAACTCTTCTGCATTCTTAAAGAATTTTTTACGGTCCTTTGAGTATTCTTCCGCTAGGTCAGCCCTCAGTGGGTGCTCGGGCTGAGGGTCATTCACCAGGGCGATGAGCGACTGAATTACTGAAAGAAAAGGACACACACACACACACACACTCTGAGCTGCCTGGCCATATATCACAGCGCTGCTAGCATCTATGCCCACAATGACAAGCCTGTCAACTTGACTGAGGTGGTGCCAAGGTCACCGGTTATAAGATGAGAAAGAAGAAGTGTATGGCATGGTATAAATAAAGGTACTTTCTGATAGCCCTTACCTCCATTAGTTTGGGGAGCTCAGATCTCAAGAGTTAAACTATGAAATGAACTTGTGAAGTCAAAAGACAAGCATAAGTTAGACTGGAATTCAGAAATCCCTTTCAGAGTGATCTTAAGACAAAAGCAGTCGGCTGTTAAGGGCTTGTGCTCCCGAAGATTGATACCTACCTTGGTCAGTTTTTGTAGCTGGTTTCCAGTTCTCCGCACTGATGACAGGCAGGCATACTTGGCCCTTCTCATCAATGTTGGGGTGATAGATCTTTGTTTTGAATGTGATCTTAGGGGGCTTAAATGGGTACTCAGCGGGAAAAATTATTTCAATTCTGAACGCTCCTTTGTCATAGGGGGGATTGTCCTTAAAAAATAGAATAAAATACACGCTGAACTGGCAAACAAATGATTAAAGATTGTTCAGGACAGACGTGCCTAAACGTTCTAAAAGCATTTTTCTTCAGACTTCACCTGTATAACCATGACAACAAACTATGCCCACAATAATAAAAATAATAATAATAAAATACATGTATTATGATAACAGCTCAGATCAGAAAATGCAACAGACGGGAATTAGCATACAGCAGTTTTAAGAAATTATAGGGAGTTTAAAATAATGGTACACCTGGAGTATGTAGAAGTCAACAGTCATTTCAGACAATTAATCAAATTAATCATCTGAGCTGAAATTAAAAAAAAAAACCATAACCAGGGTTAAACACTTAAGAATTCTACCAATTAACTGAAAAAAAAAATCAGAAATGAACTGCATTAATCAGAAATATAGTGCATCAAACAAAATGACACAATTTAATTATGCAAAAATAAAACTGGTAACATGTAAAAGCTGCACCTGTTCCATAACCCTCTAAAGCACCTAGACAGATACTCACAGGAACAATAAGACCTTGCCAGGTTAAAATGTTTGATTCATCGACTTGGATGTTACGGAAGTTTTTCATTCCAGACTTGCGGATTTCTTCAAGTTCCTACAATACAGGAAAAGGTTTATGACATGAAGAATCAACTCAGTACACGGGAACCTAAACAGCCAAAGACAATATTACCTCTCTAATTGGCAGAAAATGGTTTTGTCCGTTAACCTATTAGTTACACTAAGACTGGTTAATTATCTGTCCCAATTACCCAGTAACTACTACATTTCACTCAGATGGCCAATTAGTGTTATAAATAGAATACACCAACAACTCCTGATTGTCAGAATATAAAACTCTTACCCCCTCCCCAAAATATCAACTAAGCATTTAAAAATAATTACAAATCATTGCGTTACAAAACAAACTCAAAATATCTCTTGAGGAATGAAAGATACAAAACAAGACAAAAAATGAAAAAATGAAATCACTCACAAAAAACATTAAAACAAAACTACAATACAGCTGAATAAAACCAGATTTGAAAGTTCCATTACATATAAGCAAATATAAAAATAAGAATTCTGGAATTATAGAAAATGAAACCATCCCACGAGTGTTAACTACATTTTAGTTAACGCAATATAAACGGACTAATGTTTGAAGCCTTTTTCCCCTCCCTGTATCGCAATTCAGTCCCATAAACATCCATCCATCCACACAGGGGAAACTGAGCGACAGCTTGTGTTTCTGTGTTGTTCTCCCAACCAGCAACATCGTTGGCACAGCCCTCAACTAACGATACTTTCAGTTTTGATTAACGTTGGCAGGATTCCCCCCGCAACAGCTTCAGCGCAAGCAGTCAAACAAGGAAGTAGTAAAGTGACAGGGAGGCATGTTAAGCCTCCTGACCGCCTAAATGTCGGGGGAGCGGCCGATTGACACCGAGGCGACCCACTACCAAGACACGAACAGACAGTCAGCGCCACGGCCGCACGTCAATCGCAAACTAACTACCCATCGGTGCTGTGATTGATATCTGCGCTGGGGCTGTGTGACATCCTGCCACACAACCGGTTTTGCACAACCATTCAGACGAACCATTTACAAGCGACAGCGTATTAGTCATGATCCAAACAGAGTAGGTATTAAAAGCGCCTGAACCCCAAGAAACCCGTCTCTCGGTATAAATTTATACACACACACATACACACAAATGACAGTTTTTTTTATACTACCACTACTTCCACTTCCAGATCTGAATCTCTTTTGGTTTCATTTCTATGAAGGGCGCGCCGAAACTAAACTCCTTAAGTAACTTGTGTTTAAAAGCGCGTATAAGCGGCTGCCTTCCCAGCTTGCGTTTTAACAGCTGATCGCTGAGCTGCTCCCATACTTGTCTCACGCTCGGTAAGGACGGGCTTCTTATGCTCTCACCCAGCTGCCCTGGCACGGGATTTCAGTACCCTATGAAATAATAGGTGCCCAACCATCCCTGTTAATCTCAAACACAATAACACTGCGAACTACAAGCGATCGAGGCTATAAAAATTCCCCACAGGAATGTTATTTTGATCAGGAGCCATTTCCCACTATTTACGGGGAAAACACCCCCCATGAAAGCCGGTTTCTTCATCTCCGGCCTGTATTACCGGTGCTTCCCTTACTCACTCACTGTGCCAGACAATATATTTAGCTTTTTATCTTTCAGCAGACTCATAATCAGATTAAAGTGAGCACAAGCTGTTCCCGCATACAGAAATATATATTTTCACTTTCATAATGGAGGCATATGATCGACCATGGGCACTGATATACGGCTGTTTATTAGATTTTTTAGGAAAAGAAAATAGAGAGATGAGGAGTTCTACCTTGTGCAGCCTCCTGCTCGCCGCCATCTTGGATATACTGGCTGTTCCCAGAATGCATCGCGGTGGCGGCGGCGGGGCGACGGGGAACTTCACTTCCTATAAACTACAATTTAGCGACACAAGTATAGTTTCCAAAATGTTAACGTGATTTATATGATAATCATATTTATATTATATTTCAAAACGAATGTATTCACCATTCCAAATATCGCAACTGCCACGTAACGAATTAGTGATTGGCACGCAGGTATTTCAATATATTACTTTAAGGAAAATAGCGCCCCCTAGGTAGTCATATAAGGCGCTTTGGGTAGCTGGAGTTTCATGTGAAGCCAGTAAGCCAGTTACCTGAAAAAAGTAACCAGGATGTTCCAGAAAGTTCCAAAGGTTACTTTTACTTTCTAATGCAAACTCCAGTCCTGGAGGGCTGGAGCCCTACACATTTTTGGGTTTCCCCTCATTTAACAGACCTGATTCAACGAGTTGCACTACCTTGTGCTAATTACCGCACAGCTCTTGAGCTGAATCATTGGTGGTGGAAGAGGGAAAGAATTAAGGTAAACAGGGCTCTGGCCCCCCAGGACTGGGGTTTGACACTCCTGATCTAAAGTGATTCATTCAATGAAATGGCCGTTTATTTAGTTTCATTGCTGTGTAATTGCTTGTGTATCTTAGTATTTCATTCACTCATTAAAGCAGGTCTGTGGGGATTGCTATTACTGGGTACTAAAATCAGCAATCCATACATTCATTAAAATTTTTATAGGCCCTGGGCTCTTTTGTCAAGGTTTGAATATGAATAACGGTATTTTTAAGAATTATTTGGTAATACTTTACATAAAATAGTAGTGTATAATCCTAGAAACAATCACTCCTATCATCACAGTGTTCTCTGACAAGCTAATGAAACCAAATGCGTATGCAAAAATATAAAAATTTGCAGAGTAGATCTTCCACCAGCATATATTACATTCTGGGACATAATGGTTAACAACTTTATTACCAAAAAGAAGTAACAGATTTAGCAATGGATGTAATGACATTTGAATAACTGATATTCACAACAATATTTTGTTATGGCACAATCTTTGTTTCTCTTTTCCCAGTTTGACTTGCAGTCTATTGCCTTTTTGTTTTTTCAAGAATATTTAATATTCTATTTTTGTAGTACACTTTATAGTGATTTTGCCTGTCAGTAGTCAGTTGTAAATCGTTTCCAGTCTGAAAGCTTCCCGATATTCTCTTTCACTTCTCACTTGCTGTGATCTTGAGTGGGAATTCTAATTGCATTTATATTATTCAGATAGACACAATAGGTTTGCAAAACACACAGACAGATGTTTATTTTACTTGAAGTAATTTATAAATCTGCCTAGTGAGGAAACTAAATTGAATGGTAATCAATCTGAAAATAACTTGATAATCATTTTCTAATATCTATAATTATCTGAAAATAAATATAATGACTTGTGGACATAGGGCATTGTGTTAAAGGTGATAATACAGGGCTTTGAAGACACCCTTCCCCGCCCATAATTTTCATTCCCTTTTCCATTGCATCAAATCATGGTTATGAAACCTGGCATGGGAGCTTTATGAGGACTGCTGTGGCTCACACCTCCAGGGTTCAGGATTTCTTTCCTGCACTGCATGTATGGTATGTATGAGTTTGAACTTTCCCTACAGTTTAAACGCATGCAGTTTGCTTAATTAGCATCTCAAAATTGCCTGCTGTCTGTGTGTCTCAGGGTTTGAAGGGACGGACCGGCACCCCCTCTGGAATGCTTACAGTCCAATTCCTGAAAAACAGTAGTTAAATACTTGATGATTATAAATTTCATGTGTTATTTTCCATCCAAGGGGCGGCATGGTGGTGCAGTGGTTAGCACTGTTGCCTCACACCTCTGGGACCCGGGTTCGAGTCTCCGCCTGG
>JAODJU010000040.1:33922509-33944634 GCA_026776725.1 Gnathonemus echidnorhynchus
TTTTACTTGAGTAAAATTTTCACTCATTACTTGTACTTTCACTTGAGTAACATTTTTGAGTACTTTTTACACCTCTGCTTTATTTTCTCTTCTTTATAGTGTTCAAGGGGCATTAATGCATCTAGAATGGTATCAAGTTGGGATTCAAGACATTGAGATGATTCTATAATTTTTTCCAGAAAGGAAATCTTCAGGAAGTGTCCCATTTTAATAATACTCACCCTACTACTTCTTTGCAGTGTAGATTTACTAAATCGAGTGTAATTAGGCGTATATATAGCAGCTTGTGTATATAGCCACAGGATAGAATTTTTTTTCTGCTACCTTTTCGACCAGTTCTTCATTCCGGTTTGCGATTTTCTATCTGGGTTATTAATAATAATAATAATAATAATAATAATAATAATAATAATAATAATAATATTAGGAGGAGGAGGAGTAGTAATCTAAGAGTTATCACGGGTGATAGATATAAGGACACCCAGCGCCTCAAAAGGGGGCTGCTTTCAGGCACAAGGGTATTTAACATGAATTTTAAGAGTGCTTAATTTTATTTATCTTAACATGTTCAATTCGGAGCGCATCCCCTACACCCACGGTAAAGATAAAGGACTAACCTATAGGATGGGGCGCTAACCCATCACAGGACACACACACTCACCATTCACATTGATATTTACGAATAATTTTGGCAACTCTAATTAATCCACCTTACGTGTTTTGGACTGCGGGGGGACAGAAAAGTACCCGGAGGAAACTCCACGACGACACGTGGAGAACATGCAACTTCCACATACATGTAGCCAGGGGCTCCGGGGGACTCGAACCCTGAGGTGTCAGGCTATTTATTCTTCTTCTTATTATCATTATTATGCCGTTTCGGCGGCATCTCCAAAACAAGTTACGCTTTTTCTTAACCTAAAGTTTAATTTGCCAATCCAGAAATCTATTTGAAGTGCCCTTTGCTACCAGGGATATGCTCCAGGCCCCTCCACTGTCCGACCTTGACCAGAATAACACTTGAATGATGGATGGATGGATGGATATATGCGGGGAGGAGCCCTGATGTTTCAAGTAAATGCCAAATATTCTTCCTCTCCCCTGCTGCATTTAAAGAGATTTGGTGGTAATTGGTCGCTGTCTTGGAACATTAAGCTGCGTTCAGCTTTTTCACGTTAAGCGTCTTTTTGAAAATCCCCTCCATTTGGATAGCCTATACCTATATGCGGCCATTTACTTGTTCGGTGACGTAGTCTAATGTGTCCCACTACCGTAACAGTCAAATCCTGATTTTGTAGAGAAATTGTAATTATTGATGATAAAACTAATACATCCCTCAAGATTTTGCGGTGTCTTCAAATTATTTTAAAATGTTTGATAAACTGGGACGATCCTTAGGTTCGTCGTCGTTGTCAGAAGCGACCCTGTGGGGGGACAGAATGACGGTAAGAAGGGATACATAGATTTCAACCGAGAAATGACTGCAGTCATCGAAAATTTTCGTACCTTGCTCTTGGAATCGGACAAACTCTTCCCCAGATGCGAGTCCTTACTGCTTCTCGTAGTGCGGGACTTCCCCAAATGTACAGCATAGGTGTGCAAAGTGCGTTAAAACGGGCCATTATGGCAAACAGGTTGGTGGCTTCATTTCTAAATTTTACGCCCTGCGATGTAAGCTGTCTCACAATAATGTTAACGAAGGAGGGGCTCCATAAGGTTAAAAAGCATATGACGACAAACACTATGACTCTTAGCGACTCCTTCTTGTTTTCTCTTTCGGGTGTGGATGCTTCCCGGGCAAGCTGATATCTGGCAATAACGTACAGCTTGATCGTCATCAGCAATTTAATGATGACTATTAATTGCAAGGTAAGAACACCGAAAGCGTTTATCTGTGCGGCTTTTGAAATGGGTACCAGGTTTTGTACCGTTAGTATCATGTATGTGTAGAACCAGCAAAATACGCAAATTCCCACGACGACCGATCGAGCTATATAGCGACTGTAAAAGAAAGGGTGGCACACTGCAAAGTACCGGTCAACCTGCGCGAACAGAAAAGTTAAGACGTTTACTCCGAGAAAAGAAGGGAGAACATAACGTGTCCCGTTTCTTGAAGGGTATCCCTCTTGCACATCAAAAAGGCCAAGATAATAAACAGAAAAGCCAGTGAGCGTGTCACTGATGCTGGTGTTAAGCTTGAAAATAAATCGGTTTTGAACTCGCAGAGATTTCGTAGCGAGGATTGCCAACACCACTGATCCCGCAACAAATACCGCAGCGGTAGCGAATACTATGTGAAAAATAAAAATGAAGTAGTCCTCGATGTGAGTGAAGTCAACCGACAGGGGTATAGTGGTATTGGAGAAAAGCATTGTGCTCATTAACGCACCGCCCCAGCCGAAGTTTGCCACGGCAGAGCTCGACGTTTTAAATGCTCCTTGTCCCTGTGGGCGAAATCCATAAAGACAAATCATTTACCCTTTGTCAGAAAACTCGGAAAACACGTTACAAGTCTAAAACGAGCGTCAGCATTTGCTGTAGGTTTAAGGCCAGATAACTTTTGTGTATCTTTCGAGTGTATTCACTTGTAGCATGTTCATCTGATATGCTGCAAAATTTGTCCTTATTCTTAGTAAACTACAGGTGCAAGGCAGGGAATAACCCATGATGGGGTGCACCATTCACACCTAGTGACAATCTGGTACCTCAAAATCATCATAGCATGTATTTGGACTGTGGTTGAACCCTAGTCACAGAGATGTGAGGTGACAATGTTAGACACCTTGCCACCAAGTCATCCCTAGAATACAATGTGATTTTACTCTGTTTCATGTCCTTGGGTGACTTGAAAGGCGCCTTATAAATAAAATGTATTATTAATATTATTACAACACATTAAAAGAAAATAATTTTATTATTACTTTATTTTATGGCAGCGTATTGCTGCTGCCCTGACAAAATAAAATTTGACCAGTTTCTCATTAAAATGTGATACCTAATTATTACAAATCATGTATATTGTTATTACTTGATATGTATTTGTTTGTTACAAGAAATATGTTTCATGGAGCCTCAGTGATATATACATGTATTTGTTATTGCAGTATATAGATTTAAATGACCATAATTGAATTAGGCCTAGATTAGATTTGACTCTTAATTATGCTAAGTACAGTAACAGAGCCAATGAAATGCGGTTAACATGTAACCATGTGCAAATAAATATATATACAAACACAATGACTCAAATTATACATTATTAATATTAATGTAAATTATGGTTTTGTGCAGAAATGCATGAGGTAGTACAGACAGGAAGTATAGAGAGAATGATTGTGCTAAGTAAAATGACAAGATTCAAACTGGTCATATTGTGCAAAATGGGCAGTTAGTGCAAACAAATGTGCAGAAAGTGTAAACAAAAGCAGTGTTCAGTCAGGGTATCAAGTTGTGTGTGAAGGGGGGCAGGGTGGAGAATCAATGCTGTAAGGCACTATTGTAAGGTACTATTAAGCACATTGACAGCTGTGAGGAAGAAGCTGTTCCTCAGACTAACCCCTAAATTACAGGTAAAACTTTATGTGGCTACTTGTTGGATATAGAAGAATATTATGTAGGTAAAGAACTAGTGTGATTTGCGGGTGTTTCCCAAACACCTTTGTTATTCCATATTTAACAAATGAACTTAAGATAGTTCTTGTCATCCATCGGCTTCGGCGTGAGAAAAGCACAGACTGGCAATAACAGGAACATCGATTCCATGTATTTCAGTGGTGAAATATATGATGGTCCTCAGCAGACCTAGGCATTGTGACAGCTAGAATGAGAGGAAATGAAATGGTTTCAAAGAAGATGAAATTATTCGTAAAGATAAAACTTTATTGCAGTCATTACATGGATTAAACACAAACATCAACCACAACTCCATCACACATAACTGGGAAATGCAGGAAGGTCTGATACCAGACTATAAGACACACACAGGGTAATTATTTACAGAGGGCACGGAAAAACACGAGGAGCTGGCACAGATTGGGGTAAATACATTTACATAAACGAGACACAGCACAAGTGTTTACAACAACAAATGCAAGTAACTATTACATGGTTTATGGAGCATGCGGAGCCATCTCACCAATGCTACACTGTTCCCCCCCTACCCCACCCCCCATAGGTGACCATCCCAGTGACCACCACCCCTAGTCCCCACCTCAGCTCTGAAACAAGTCCCAGAGTTCTGGTGGCATCTGCCAGTGTTCTTTTCCAGTGACTGAGAGGGCTGCCCACTTGCAAGCGCTGGCGAAGCTGAAGAGACCAGGAGGCTGTTGGTGGGTGCTGGCATTATAGGTCCCTCCAGGTGCTGACCCTTCATTTTATGTGGCTTAGTGGGAACATGATGCTCCTCCTGCTCCTTGGATCAGTTCGCCTCACACAGCCGCTCCAGGTCCCGCTGATACTGGCGATGCTGCTCCTCCAGCTCATGGTGCTCCCTAGCTAGCTGGGCCTCCAGAGCGAGACACAGCCCCTCGTGGTCAAGCAGTGCAGCCTCCATGCCCTCAGCTTCCTGCTCCCAGCAGCCGTGCTCGCACTCTCAGCCCGTCTGAAGGCTGTGCCGCCCCTGCTCCATGGACCCGCACAGCCGCTCCTTGTCCTCGTCCAGTTCACAGCGCTCCTGGGCCAGCTGGGGCTCTACAGCACAACACGTCTCCTCACTGCTAAATAGAGCCACCTCACCCTGTTGTTTCTAGCGGTCGTGCTCATGCTCCCAGTGGCCAGCTTGCCTTTCAGTTCATGAAACTCCTGCTCTGTGGATTCATACAGCTGCTCCCACTCCTGCTGGATCTGCTTCCGCTGCTCGTCCAGCTCACGGCACTCTTGAGTCAGTCGGGCCTCCCAGCTGCAGCATGCCTCCTCGTGGCCAAAAACAACAGCCTCAGCTTGCTGTCTCTGACATTACATATGATGTTAAACTGTACCCAGCCCTGAAAGCATCCCTCTAACTTGCAGGGAAAAAATTTGGGGTTGGAGCGAGACTGGCATCATAAAATCTTTACCCAGCCCTGAAACATCTTGGCTCTTCAGCATGATGACCATCTTCCCCTGCTATCTTCTGGAGCTTCGTAAATTCTGCATTTCCATGGCGGCACTCTCTGAGGTATGGGGACCAGGGAGTGGCCAGATATCTGTAGGTATGTACACTTATTATCAGTTTGATCACTCTGATGGCTGCCATACTTAGGGAGTAGCTGTTGCTGTGGTGGATCGGCTCCTTCCAATGGTGTCCGATGTCACTCCTTGTGAGACTCAGATCAAGACACTCTCTGTTGTCTCAGTGTATGCTTCAACCATAGTGATATTTTTGTGAGGGAGACAC
Source organism: Gnathonemus echidnorhynchus (assembly GCA_026776725.1). NCBI lineage: Eukaryota > Metazoa > Chordata > Actinopteri > Osteoglossiformes > Mormyridae > Gnathonemus > Gnathonemus echidnorhynchus. Next base: position 33,927,884 of record JAODJU010000040.1, read on the forward strand.
TCGGTAGTTGATTCACTGCGACCACTGGTACTGGCAGGGGGTAGGGAAGGTCACAGGGATCTGTGGTAACACTGTTCTCAGTGCCGGGTAAGGTCTTTGTTAAGGTCATCCTCAACAGGATCCTTGATCACTTGCTCACCAACCAGTGATTGGAGCAGTTTGGTTTTACGCCTAAGAACTCTGCCATCAACCGCATCCTGGCACTGAGGGTTCTCATTAAGTTCAAACATATCAGCAGAGTAATGCTTTCGACTCAGTTGGTCAGGCTGCCCAGTGGGACATCCTGAGACTTTACTGGATCCCCCCTGAAATTGCTGGACATCATGGCCGGCCTGTACACTAGTATTGTGAGTGCTGTGCAGAGTGGAGGGTAAACCTTTGCATTCTTCCCAGTGGATGCTGGGGTTTGTCAAGAGTGTGTTCTTGCTCGTACGCGTACTCTGTTCAATACTTGCCAGGACTAGGTTCTGGGTAGGGTTGTGGGGTTCAGTGGCTGTGGAACCTGTGTTGTTGAGATTTACCGATCTTGAATTTGCTGACAATGCTGCAATCTTCACAGAGTCAATGGAAGCTCTGATCAGGGGTCTCAAGAGACTAAGCAAGGAGTCTGAGTGTCTGGGCTTCAGAGTTTCCTCGATCAAAACCAAAATCCAGGTCTTTAATGACCCTTGGGCACAACCGTCAGCAGTATGCCTGTCTGCAGAGAGAATGTTGACCTCATTGAGACGTTTACTTTGGCAGCGACATTCATGTCTCTGGTGACTCTTCCTATGAAGTCAACGATGAGAGCATAGGGGGTCATGAGGTTGCTGGAATAGGGTGAGTGTTGCTCCCAGCATCTTTGTAAGAGGACAAAGGTCCTAGTCTTTAGAACGATTGTGCTCCCTGTCTTGCTGTATGGCTGCAGTGACCTGAGACGAAGATGGGATTTAAGAAGGTAGGAGTAAGAATAGGGTAAAGCATTCCATCCATTACACCTAAAGCACCAGGTATGTCTGCAATGGCATGAAAACCAGTTTTATGGTGCTTTTCTACTTCACCAGAACTCGAGGCAGGGTATTTTGTACTGAATTAAAAAAATTACTGTAGTATCTTATTGGGCTGGATGATGTGCAGTATTACCACCGATGTTGTCTGTTATGCAGACAATTTTTACACTGCTAGTCAGTTATACTAAAATCTGGCTTTTTCTTACTTTAATTTCTGTATGGATGTTATAGCGTATGGGGTTAAAGTTCAGCAAAAATATTTTTGCTCTGTTACTCTGTCATAGGAAAAGAAAAACTTAACAAGCTTTGCAATTTTAATAATCATTCCTTTTATAGATTATCAAATATATGTTTAAAAATCAATTTAAAGTTTTCCTCCACTGCTTTTGCATGAGTTCTGCATGTGTTCTCTGAGATAGTCATAGTTATTTTCATCCTTGCTGTTTAAATGATTCATAGACAGGTTTGTGAGAAATTTATGAACTCCTTTTTTGTTTTATAAAAACCTCTAATTATTACATCAAAATCACATTGCTAGGATCCTAGTATATTAAACAAAATACTATTTTAATTTCTTGTCACACCATCCTGATCTTTGTTTTGTGTCTCTTTTTCCGACCAAATCACAATTTTTTTTACTTCGTTTATCGTTTTCTGCGTTCATAACTGTTTTCAAAGCAGCGTTTGTGTTGTGTTTCAGAGGCAGACTATTTGCATAACCAACTGACAAAGAAAGTGTTTTAAGTCAGTACTGGAGTACCAAAGAAGTACCCTAGCTGTTTTTACACTTTTGGTACTGGAACTTTAGGTACTGGTACTCAACTGGAAGTTAATGGAAAAGTGAAAGTACCAAAAGTACCACACTGTACTGAGGTGTGATGAACAAAAACAGGTCTTGCAGAGACCTAGCAGAGGAACCACTGCACCCTGCACCCTCACGTTCCTGCCCAGCAGTCCATTCAGTGCCCTTCTTTCCTGCTCAGCTATAGCTTCCTCTGCTTCCTTCTCCTGTGACTGAAAATGGCAGGCAGGGCTGCAGTGGGCTGCAGGGAGCCAGTGGGCGAATCTGCAGCGAGCCACAGGCTGACCTGAGGAGAGTGGGGCAGAGGCTTGCTGATCTGCCATGGAGAACAGAGCTGGGGAGGGGGAAGGACTGGTACAGGGTAGGACACAGGCAGACGGGACGCACGACGTTAATGACCTGACTGGGGATAACAGAACATACAAGGACTTATATACAAAGACTAACAAGGGGCAACAAGCAACAGGCATGGCTCATCAAGGCCACGTGAGGAAGGAGACAGGAGGGTCAGGCAGGCAGAACGTAACACATAACAGCATCTCGTTGTAATGAGATTTCACATTTTTTACTTAAAACTTATCTCAAAATTCTTACCTAATTTTAACAAGAAACTAGGCAAATTTTATTTTGTCATGGAAGCAGCAATATGCTGATGTAATATTTAACTGGTGTTACATCAAATTGAGGGAATAGCTTAGCATAATTTTTTTAATGAGTTAATTTAACCTTTTGTAAATTAATAATAAATAAAAATAACAACTCGAAACTTTACAGAAAACAATGAAGCAAACTGTCGTCTGTAACGACTGAGTGCAGTAACCCCGAAGTGCAATCGCGTTTGTTCCTGAAAGCTGGAACAGCAGGTAACCTGTTACGTTTTAAGAAAAGTTCGCTAGATGGCGCTCACAGCATTGTTCGTTCCAAATACAGACCGTAAATGAGCAACAATTAATTTCTTTTTATTGAGTTACATTATTTGTATTGAGTTTCTTAAAGTATCCCAATTAATATTATACAGTTTCCTGGAATTAAGTAAGGTTACAATCAAATTGTCAGGGTCAGCGCCCATCTGACTCTGTCCTTTGTGTCTTTTCCTCGTGTGCCCAGCAGCCATTGCTGACCATCCTCTTTATCGTCACATTGTCTTTAGCCTTAGTGTGTTATTTCTGTTCTTGGGACTGCCACATGGCTCGATGGGTTCAGTCTTTGGCATAGAGGCTGGAATCCTTCGGTCATGGGTTCATGGCTGGCCCTATCATAACCACCTGTTTTTTTAATGATTGGTTTTTCTGTTCTTCCTAGTGTTTATCAGTTCCGTGTTCTCCTCGTGAAGCTTCTGCCTTGTTTTATTATGTTCCACATGTTCCTGTATTTTTGTGTTTTTAGTGTTGAATTCCTAGTGAATGATTAGTGTTTCTTACTTGCAGTGTTTGTTGGAGTTTGCCTAGTCTTGTGTTCATTAGTATAAGTTAATGCACCTGTTGCGGGTTTTCCCCGCAACATTGTTATTGGTTGATTGTCTGATGTTCCACAGCTTGCCCCCCTTGTTAGCTCAGTTGCCTTTTATATTGTGTGCTTGCCCCTGCTCAGTTCTTTAGTCAGTCAATGTGTTCATGTTCCTATGTGCTGTAAATCTCTGCTTGGTTTTCGAATCCTGCTCCCCATTTAGCCCAGTTCCTTTGTTGTATTACTTGTGGTGTCTTTAGTTTATTCTTATTTCTCCCGTTTTGTTTTTGACTACTCATGGTTTCTCTATTTTGTAGTTTATCCCTGTGTGTTCTGTTTCTTTAATAAACCCCTTTTTGTCACAGAGCTGCCAGTGGATCGTCCCCTTCTTTATGCCTGCACTATGCCCCGAGTCCGTAACACAAATGTCAATTAGTGCTTGTTTTCTCAAAGATATTTAAAGCTTGATATTACAGTACTCTATAGTGTTTGCGTTTTGTATAATTTACGTGTTATTTTATTTGTGTTATGCCTACTGGAAGTGTATGTAGCATTGAGTTTCTTTTAAGAAGCATAATATTATGTCATTGTATTGCTTCTCAATGCTTACTTCATGACACTAAGATTGACTGGTTGCTGATTGCAATATGTTTCATGTATCATTATAAAGTTCTGTATCAGTTCTTAGATTTAACTTCTTCCATCCCTAGCATCATGAAACAAAACTGACTTGATTTCTCTGTTGCTTCAAAGAGTTTTTATTCTTATGAACCTTATCAACAGATCATCATACATTGTTTTATGGCCCTATCATAACATGTTTAATGCATTGTTATGAGATTAGTTTAAATTGTACCAAATGGAAGATATGACATTTAGTATTGCGAAAAATGCACAGAGGCAACGTGGCTCATTTTACTTATTATTACTGCAAGTCTCAGGAAGTTACCACAACACTTATTGCACAAATTGCCACCCATCCATCTGCTATAACCATCCATCCATTTCTGGTTGAAGATTTTGTGTAACACAGTGTGGACCATTGCAGTTTATATACCTGGGGAACTTTAATGTACACCAATTCACTAAACCTACAAATTAGGCCTACCTATCAAAATGGAGTACAGACAGCAAACCTGTGCAAACGTGCCCTAGGCACAAAAAAACAAGAATCGGACCCGAGACACTGGACACCCGAGACCGCACGGCTACGTGCCTGTTCATCCGTAGGCATTAATTATATTCGATGACTACTGAGTATTAAACTCCTCCCCGTCCGGCATCTTCAGAGACTTCTGTCCCATACCATTTCTTTAAAATGTGGCTCTAATCTTCAGACCGGGCACATCTCTGTACAGCAAACTTAAGGTTAATGTCGATTTTGGATGGCATGAACGGTTCTTCCACTCTATCACAAAAGGAAATTTCAACGGTCCTACCTCTAGATAGCTTCGGAAATGTGCTGCTGTTCCTTTTCAGCATAATTCTAGCGTCAGCGATAATACTTATTAATTTTTCGGTACTAATTTCAGTTATGCTGAATAAATCACTCCGCAGCGAAAATCGCTTCATGTATATGTCGAGTACCTGTGTCAGCGATATCTGTACTGGGGTTTCCTATTATTATGTTGGGGTCCTGAACGTCAGGGACAGCTATGACTCACCAACGCGAACCTTTTATATTGCTCCAACATTTTTAGGCCTTTCTTATATGGCCATTTTAGCCGCACAGGCTGACAGGTATCATGCCGTTGCCTCACCTTTTAAGTATTCCCAGAGAATGACACGCAATCGTACACTTTTGGTCATTTTGGCTTATTGGGTTTACGCCTTTATAATCGTTGCGGTGAACAACCTGGTAACGGTGGGAGTCGCCAAAAGAGTTACTGGAATCGGCACGTTTGTGGGCAACATCTTCACTGTAATAATCATGATAGGCCTAAACATACGATTATTTTTCATTGCAAAGTATCAGTTGGAGAGGGAGCCCCCATCAATAGAAAGAGAACAAAAACGGTCATCAGTGTATCTTATAATCATGGTAGCCGTGTTCTTTCTGTGTGCATGGTTACCCATTTTCCTTCATATTATCATATGTAACTTTGCCGGATCCACTTGTTACGCGTTTCAAAACGAGGGGACGGACCCTTTGCGCATTTTGCCGAGAGTGAATGCGGTCCTCACTCCGTTGTTGTACATTAGAGGTTGTCAGTCTTTAAGGAAAACGCTGTTTACCAAAGTTTGGAGACCGCTATGCAATGACAGATGGTAAGTATGAGTGTTTGGAAAGAAGCATGTTTGTCTATCACCCTTTTTATACGGTTACTTCACGAAATACATTATGGTGTGTTACTGCTCTTATTCACAATTAAATATTTATCTACCTTTATGAGCATAATTCCTGAATACTGAATACATTAAATCGCCTAAATGTGACGTTTTATGTCCCAGTTTTTATCGCTTATTATCTTTGTGCCACATTTCTGATTTCTGTGAAATCAATAAGATAAATGCCACCATTTTTGTTGAGCTCGGACAGGTGTTTTTACATTATAAATGCCTCTTGAAAAAATAATTAGAATGTACAAAATTCCCTCTGACGGTCTGCTTGCATGTACAGAATTAATGTGTATAAACAGTATAAATGCACATAATACACGTTTCATCTGTCCCGTTTTAGGGTGAGTGCGGAATAAAAACCGTGGATCCACTGGACATTCGACCAACTTGCTGCACAAAGTATAACAAGCATAATCATTTGATTCATTTAAATATTTCTGTTCCAACACTAAAATATATCAACGAGCACACAGTTATGGTGTACCTCTAAGTACTAATTTGAAACTTAGTTAAATTTTCGCCGCCCGAAGAAAACAAATGCTTCAAACGCTATTGAGCGCATAATACTTTATCCGACTGTAAAATATGCCCTATATTAACATCAATAACTTTTTATTCCGCATTAAAACTGTTGTGTACCTTTGTGTACCTTATGAAAATAATATTCTTCTTCTTGTTCAAGAGTGATGAGGTTATCAAATAGCTGTCTTTCGTTCGTATTGGAGAAGGCACATTGTACATTTTTATGTTTGTGTTCTTTTTTCTTCTTCTTATATTTAGCTATGAAAAAACTATATCAAACACAAACAATATGTAAATTGCGTTATTGGGTATAGCGCTGTTGCCTTACACCCCCAGGGCTGGGTGTGTGAATGGCGCCTGTGTGTGTGTGTGTCTGGGTGGGTAATGACTTTAAAAACCTGTTATTTTGACGTTGTGTGTACCCACAAGGGGAGACTCAATTTTATAAAAATCTGTGAATGCAATCAGAAAACTAGAAATATCAAAAGTCTTGTATTTTGTTTGGTTATTTATGCATGCATGGTTAAGTGGTTAAGGGTAGGGATGAGTACGGGGTAAGGTTGTCATTGTTGGGATTAGGATTTTTCAGTAGACATAAATGGACGGTCCCCACAAAGATATGAATACAAACGTGTGTGTGTGTATGTGCGCGCGCGCGTGTGTGGACTTTGCATGCATGCTACAAAAAATTCCGGATTTACTCCCGGAGTCCAAAGACATGCAGCTCGGTTAATTGCTGTCTCCAAATTGTCCATATTGTGTAATGTACTCCGCGGCAGACTGGTATCCTCTGCGATTGCCTCCCACCCTGTGACCCTGACCGCAATAGCCAGTTAGGAAATATGGAACGTGCTGCGACAAAATATTAATGGTCACGCTATTAAATGACAGGAAAATGCTTTGTAGGAACTATAGTCTACATAGACGTGAGAAATATGGTGTCTGAAACTACAGCTAACATTTTTTACCTTTATTCCACAACGCATGTAAAAAAGTTTATCTGATAGTTTGAATTGTTATAGATCTACGTATGTGACTATGCTATATGTGAATATCTGTGTGACTACGTATGTGACTATACTACATGTGACTATATTTGTGACTATACTACATTGCACTATAAACGGCTTTATTACAGGCTAAATGTGTAAATGTTCTGGTATGCCATGTCATAATAGAGATCTTAGTTTAAGATGTTCTGTTTTCTTTTATTCTGGACATTTAAGGAACGTACAACTACACAGAGAGCTATAGCAAATGAAAGATGTTTTTAAATATATAAAGAAAAAACCAGAAGAAAGGTTAAGCATCTCAATCGTTGCTGAAATGGTTGCGTTTCCGTTTAACAACATGTTTTCCTGTATTCATGTACTGTTTTCATAGCATATCAAATAAAATGTAACACTGACTACCGTAATTTTCAGTTTCTGTTCGTGGAATTACAATATTGTTTCAAATAATTTTTTGAAAAATATTCAAAAATGGAAGCGAAAATTCGTCGACGTAGCCCGAGAATTTTCTTCTACAAAAAGTAGAGCGGTGGACTTAACTTGCTTATCAGTTATCCCAGTTCATTATTTAGAGCATAGAATCAGACAGTCGCGATGGCAATATTTTTGCACTGTTTTTTATCCTGTTTAATGTACTTTTCGTTGACAAGATCAGTTGTTCACAGTAGCGAGGCTGAAAATGCAGATATGCTGCATTATTTCTATAACTATATAGGCCTAATAGGCAAATTTGTGGTAGAATTGTAACGATAGACAAAAACACGTGCAGCAACGGTGTTACATTTCGAACAGTAATCGTGTTACAGATAATCCTGTTATATCTTACTATTTATAAATGTCTATTATATATGGTTCACATGGTAACCTAAACAGAGAGAAAACACAATCTGCTTAATAACATTAAACGAATGCATCAAATGAAATACAATGCGCAGTACAAAATTGCTTCATCATCGCTTCATCATAACAGTTATTGATGGGTATAGGCATCGTTCCAATTAATGTTAATGGTGGGGTTAAAGGAGAGATAAGTGACTACGAAATAATTACGTGAATGTGTGCAGTACAGGCGTGTGGTCGGGAAAGCGGGCATCTGCGAGTGAGACGCACATCCTACACGATGTTAAATGTAGCCTAAGTATTCCATAAAACAGGCCTATGTACATAAGTGAAAATATGACAATATACGCATAACTAAACGGTATTTTTAAAGCACGTTTAATTAAAATTCATATATTTTAAAATTTAAAATAGGAGATATACTATGTCAATTCAAGTTGTTTCCTTCAACGTTGATTTATTTCGATTCAAACTCGTACAGGCCTGACATTTTTACGCATTCATATATGGTCTGGAATGAATGCATAGCAAGCTATGGCATGCCGATTCTAACTGGGAGTCGCCAAAGCGGAAATTTTAGATCGCAAACCAGTTGAATTGCGCCATCATTCTGTGTATAGAGGCTATACATTTTGCGCCATACTGAATTTAGGTATTTCCTGACCAGTTTCAGGGTGTAGTTTACATGGTAACCGCGGGGTGTCAGGGGAACCCTGTAGTAGTCTACGTCTATAATGCCGCAATGTTCTTGTTTGTCGGTGGCATGAATTTTTTTCTGGGAATAAAAACTGAAATAGCTTGTGACTTCCTGAGATACAAACAGAAATAAAATTACTTACATTTAAACAAATGGTTATAATTATGGTTATACATAGGACACACTATCCAAACAATGTAAGTACTGGTTTGACACGTAGGCCTAATTAAAGGGAGAACTGGGATGATGTTCACGTGCGAAATATATATATATATATATATGTATCTGTGTAAATTCACCGCTGATATACATAGGCCGAGTACATTGTAAATCCCCAATTGTTTTACAGCTGCCTATTATTATGGAGGAAGCCTGAAAATTCAAACGACTGACTTGCATATTATGTATTTATGGTTAATTGTCTAACACTCTCTGCCATTATACGCAATGTGTAAGCATGAGGGAGAGTCTGTGTATATTGCAAATATGCATGTTGATATTAGGCACAGTTGAGAATTACTACAGTGCCAACATTACCGACATATACTTTAGACCGCCAAATTATTGTAAAGATCACTCACTGAGATTGGCATTTTTATAGGGGTGTAAACAATTAAGGTTGTCTCAGGACGTTGTTGGGGGAAGGGAGCTAGTGGGATCCTCCATTCACTTCCGTTAATAACATCTGGTACAGGGGTCGTGTGGTTAGCTTTACCATACCCTTATTACGTACAGCCTGTGTTATTGCGCTAAGACATGTATATGTGCTGCAAAATACAATCAGCATAAGTGTATAGTGCAATTAAGGAGATAGTCTATAACGAATTTTCTGGTTGTTTCCACAAACGCATGACTAAAATGGACTACCAAATATCAGGGTGTCGAGCGAAAAACATAATACACATTAATTCAACCAAAATTTCACATTTCATTCATTGACTCATTCTGATCAAATCCATACATGTTATGAATACTGATACATTATTTTTTCGCTAGGCCTATGCTTTTGTGATATTACATATCTGTCGTTTACAACTTACGAATGTTTAGAGAAATGCAGATGAACATATAAATGGTAGAATTATATATAGAAGACCATAAATATATTTTCATTGCAGATTAAATAAATACGTGGCGTGGCAGTACATCCGATTATATTTCTGTTTCGAAAAGACAACGTGAATTAAATTATTCCAGCTGAGCGATAATGATGCTGATGGTGTTTAGACTGGCTTGTTTGCAAAACTGGAATGAGTGGGGAAGGAAGATCGGCAAGGAAAAAACACACTAGGCTGATGTTTTTCTCCCCTTTCTTCCTTTTCGGTTGGCTTCTATTCAAATTTGGGTCAGGGGTGAGAGCTCAACGTCACAAGCTTGCAAGATGGCGCTCGAAAGGCTGTGAGATGAGAAAGGGTGGTGAATCGAGGACGCTCCTACCGATGTTAAAGGTATCAAAATGCAATTCGGGCTGTTTGTTAAACCTAAGGAAGCTTGCTGTGATCTGTCGCCGGCATTTCCCAATCGATGCAGCTTTTCTTTGGACCTGGGATTTCCTCTAAAAATGCGCTTCTATTGCGTGCCAACAAAAACGGGGATTCGCCTGCATAGTGCCTACCCTTAGACCCAGTAATACCAGCTTGGCAAGATCGTTTTCGTCTAACTATTGGGGAAACGTCAACAGTATGGGAATTAAGCAAATGCAACGCGGTTTTTGCAATGGTAAATTTTAGCTAATACGCGGTGTGTTTTATTTGTTCTTTTTATTATACATGTATATTTTTTGACAGTATCAGGACATACCCAGGTTAGTTTATTCCTGGGGGGGGGGGGACAATAATGGGCAAATGCTTAGGCGAACTGACAAAATCGGTAGTTGAAGAAATTAAAATGAGCCTTCTCTTATTTTTTACGAAATAACAGTGGGTTTGAAGTAAATGCTTTCATTTTTATGTAAATGCTTATGTACAGTGCGGTTCGATTCCGCGGATTAGATAATGTAGACGAATAAAGCGCATGTAAATTGTTTTTTACAATTGTCTTGCGATAGATCCAGAAAAGGAATTCAGTTAAAAATAGATTAATAGTTAGCCTGGTTATTTTTTCCTTTTTATGAAATCAGGTAAAGTACGGAGGCATTTTTTTATGTTTTATCACCTTATGAGTTATTTTTGAATGGGATGTTTCTTTGTATTTATCGTATTCCGATTAATGATCTTTATATTTTGAATTTGTGTGAGGTCTTCAGGTTTAATTGGAATACTACAGTAACTATTTTAGTGTTATGTATGGGTAGTCATTTGTATTGCGACCTTTCGTTTAAATTTCACCAGCCCTCCGGCGTTTCTCGCTGGCTAAACTAGTATATTCTGTATTTTTAAAAGGCCCTGGGTATATCTTGGGCATTTAATCTGACGGAATAACTTGCATTTGTTTGTTTTTTTATTTCTTCGTTCCTGTGGGACAGTTATAAGGGCTTTTTGTCACTTTCCGTACAGAAGGTCATTTAATGTTTTAACTAAGATTACACGCGTTAACTATCTACTTGGTGAGAACTGAAGGCGATCGCAATGATTGACCGGTTTTTTGGGGGGGCGGGGGTGGTCACTTTGGAGGAGAATTGTATCTCTAACGATTTATTTTGCATGAAAACTGGATTGAAGAGTCGTGTTTTGGGGAAGTACTTGCTCTGAATATCTGCTCTGTAAAATGACCTGAGGAGTTGCTGATTACAACTTAGTGACCATTGCTCAATTATGCTGACTCAAAAAAAAAAAAGATTGCCACACAATGCTGTGGAAAAGAAAAATAGGATTTGCGTAGATTTAGATTTAAAATGTGTGTAAGTTTGGACGAATCATAAAGAAATTTTAACTTTTGTTCGTATTGGTAGGTAATAGTAGGTAATACAATAGTGGTCTTAAAGGAATACCCAGCATACTTTGAAGGCTTCAGCATTGCTTAGCATGATTCTCGGGTTAGTTGCTTCTCCCGTGTATATGCCATTATTTGGCCTAACCAGTCACTTGATTAGTTACATGCTCAAATTGAATAATAATCAGGATTTAAATAAACTAAATTAAAGCTTACCTGATTTTTTTTAAAGAGCTGAGCGGGAAACAATTTTCAAAATGCATGTCTTTGACCACGCAAATTCTGAGATAGGAATCAATCACCTGCCGGCCTTAAAATGTTGTCATTCATTTTGATTTTTATTCCCTCAAAGTACGTATACATGATATTCTGGTAACTGTTACGTAGTAAAATCCAATTTGTGGTATTTACAAAGCTGGCACAATGGTCTGGATTTAATAATTAAAAAGTAATTTAAAAATAATTTAAAGGCAAGTGTTACAGTTGGTGTGTATTTTGTGGAAATGAGAACTTGCACAGAAGCTCTGAAATGGTTGAGCAGGGTACGGGGAGTGTGTCCCTCCCCCTTCTGCATGCTTTGGGGGGGAAATCCTTGTTTTTACTGGTGAACTTCACGTACCTTCACGTGACTCTCCTGAATCTGGCTCCGAGCGTAGGTGTACAATCCACAACCCGTTGACCTGCTGCAGCCCACCTGTCTTCTACCAGCAAATATAACCCCTAACCACCACCCCCAGTTGATTATTGGGCCTTTATAAGTGTGAGTTTTTGTCAGCATTATATTGGGTTACACTAAGACAACCTTGTACATTATTTAGTTTCTTAGGGATCCCAGTTAGTTGGTGTAGTTCATAGTGTATATCTGTTATCTCTGTCAGATTTGACAATGTTCCTGAAGCGGTTTGTGTAAGAATCCTACCTGAAGGTACCAACCTGCTTGATGAAAAGAAGAGGAAGCAAATGTATGGTGTTTACAAGCACTTTGCTACCAAGGAGATTTATTTTCATTTTCTTTGGGATGAAAATGCATCTACGTGGCAGTTAGGTTGCTGTGCTTGAGTGCGCCTTGGGCTCGTGATGACGTGAAATCTGTAGTGATTGCCAATTTGGATTCAATGTCCTGTATTAATTGTGATTTATAGTATTGCAGTAATGTTCATGACCAATGTGGTTCTTTTTTATTATTTTTTTTTGTGCTTGTAATCTATTGGCAAGTATAATTTCTCCCAGTCAGCTGCCATGTCTGTTCGATTCTGCGGAGGGTTGCGTCGATGGCAGATGGCTTACTGTTAGTTACATTTGATTATTTTTCAAGGTTTTGGAGTCGGGTACAAGTAGGGTGCAGTTGTTGTTGTGCCCTTGAGAACCAGTGCACTAATAAATGGTCCAGATATCTTGCTGGCTTAATTCACATTTAGTATCCTGCCCAGGACAGTGCGATACACTTCTGTCACTATATATTTAACAAAAAAGTGTTGTTTCTGGTATTATTCTGTCCTGGCAGTGTCTCCTTGACATTAATTGATGATTAAACCCATTGCTTATGGTGACAACCATACAGTTACAGAAACAACATTCCTGTAACTAACATTTAAAATATTAAAATGAGTCACTAGTGCTCCTTTAGGGTATTCGGATCAAACTATCATGGGTTTGTCTTTGTGCAGTAATTACCCAGTGTAATGTTTTAGTCATACATTGATTGATGTCCCGTATGATTAGTTATGTTTGGATGCCTGTTGTCTAAATAGCGTGTGAGAGCGTTTATATCATGGCTCTTTTAATGTGCCGGGAATGCCTCATCTTTGTTTCTATGTTGAACTTTAATGGCACTGATATTAATTTAGTGTATGCTTTGTGTGTGTGGTTCTGTACAAATGTCTGAATATTCTGAAGAGCCAATGAAGACCTTTCTTAATTGCCCGATTTTGGTTTTATTTTTAGAACTCTTGTTTTGGTCAAAATCAGGACATTATACCACAAAACGTCTGTTCGCCAGATTAATTTAAAATAGTCCTGGTGTCTTTCCAGCGTGGAAGTACAGTGTCAGTGTCACTCCGTGGATCTGTCTTGGTGGTAAATGGGAGTGAAGATGGGTTTTTGGGGATGTGGTCAGTGTTCTCCAGGGGGCAGTTTTGTAAGCACGAATGGAATCGTTTAGGGGGGAGGGGGTCGTGTACAGAGAAGTGTGGGCTTGCAGGAAGTACTGGCTGATAGTTTGGGGGTGGGGGCTCCCCTATTGTGCAGCGATTGACTCGCCAGTGTATGTTCCTCCCGCCCGCTGTGTGCCCTGTAGCCTCCTTTCTGCCCTGGCTCGTGGCCGCTCCCCAGGACATGCGGGGAGGCCATCCGCCCCGCCTGACGCCGCGGCTCCGCGGCTGGAATGCGGAGTGTGTGCAGTGCCTAAGGAGGGCTACGTGACAGAGCTGCTGGGCGTGTGGCGGAGCCGGCTGGCGCACCCCAGCCGGGGGTTTTTTTTCTGCCGCGCCTCATGCCACCCACTGGCTTTGTGCATCAGGCCTCTGTTTGTGTCCCAAACCCGCTCCGCAGCCCGGCAAGGAGGAATGACCCGGCACGCTGGAAATTTGCGAGCTAATTGAAGAGCTCTCGCCTTTCCCCATCGTGTAAGTGATGGATTTCCTAATCTCCCTTGAAGTCTGGGGTCATTGCACCCGCTCGCTCACCGTAATTTATTCCCTGCTTCCAGGGGGGCTCGCCGGCCGACAGGGCCCTTTGAGCTTTGGAAACAGCATACTTTTATAGGTTATTGATTGGCTGACAAGTGGTTTTATTTTTTTCTTCAGGGAATTAGTGGTTCAGGTGAGGAGTTTTTAAAAATCTTGAGAGGGCCCAGGTGGACCGGGGCGAGCCGTCCCTCTAGGGTGGGGGAGTGAGGCAGCCCCCATCCTGTCAATGGGCAGGGACACATACTTTGCTCTCCCTACCCTCCCCCGTGTGCGAGCCTCAGTCGAGTAGCCATAGGGCATCAGATACTTCACCAGCCTCTGCCTCGGGTTTCACATGACTGGGCTGCTGGACTTTGACTCTTCTGTCGTACACTCCCCCCCCCCCCCCCCCCCAGTATGGCGTCTCTTCTGTTAGGGGCTCTCTGCCTTTTGCATACCCAGCACAGAAGTGTGCTATGGAAGTCTTACTAGAATTAAAGGGATTTCAGAATCACAGACGTATTGCTGTTGGTGAGCGCTTTACTTTTTACTGTCAGGGCTAGGGTGCATAAGGGAGTGAGCTTTGCGTGTCCATGCTGGTGGTCGCTCCCTGTACATTGTGAAAGCTGCTGCTTTGTTTTAAATTTGCTTTGTTATCAATTGCCTTCGATATCAGAGATCTCATACACTCTGCTGCTGAAGCACATGCCTGGTCAGTACTGGGGAACAATGTGTTTTATGTTCCTAACTCACCCGTAGTTGATGTCTGTGCCCGTGTGAATTCATCTGCACTCAGGTCAGGATTAGCCTTTTCACTTCTGTACTGCAGACCAGCAGGGCAGCTGGAGTGGTGGCGTTAGGTAGGGGGTGTTGGTTGTTATATTGGAACAGAACATTCCTCCTCCCCCCCCCCCCCCCCCCCAGCACTCTTGAGCAGTAACATCAAGCTTGGAAGTTTTTTAAATTTAATCTTATTTATTTGCTGTTCTGTGATCTCCCATTTGAGGGGGAATGGAGTCTGGGAGGAATCTTCTGACAGAAGCTCAGGGCTTCTCATGCCTGGACTTGAAGGAGTACGGAGTTGAGCTGCTGAGTATGCCGCTCTGGCCCGGCTCAGCGCTAATGTCTCTCTGAGTGTTCAGGCTTCCGGCGCGAGCTTCCCTCCGGAGGACGTCCTTCCACACCCCCAGAGCTCAGCCAAGCCCCCGCATGTGCTCCCTTACGTTGTGTGCTCTGTTTTTCTGTAGAGCTGTCACGATTACTTGATTAAACTCGAGTTTATAAAGCATTGATTTAAAAATTTGCATTCTCGATTACTCGGCAATATGGAGGAAGGAAGCTGGAAAATAGCGGATGAGGGTCCAAAAATAGATGGTGAAAGCACTTTACATTAAAGCTAAATGAAAAGGCAATCTGTCAGTACAGCAAAGCAGGAATATCACAACAGCATGACTATGATGCGATACCATCTTAAAAGGAGACATTCACAGATTAACCAAAGTATAAGAGGTTAGCCATAGATGGCTATAAACCATTTTCCCTTTAGCCTCTTGGAGTAGCCTAGTCTTTGTCTTCATTTTGACTTAAATTATTTAGCTTAATTTATTTTGCACGATTCCTATATCTCAAGATAGTTGCCCCATCACTTAGCCTTACATAATATGGTTCACGATAAGCATCTAATATTTGTTAATTAACCATTCTAAATATAATTTCTTGCCAAATGGAACTTATCTACAAATGCAGTCTGCCAAGTTGGTAGTCTTGCCCCAAGACAAAGCAGTGCCAACAAATCACTTGCTTTTGCTCAGTATCTCAATGTCTCTGTGTAATCCAAAATATTTCCATACAGCAAAAGACAAATGTCTTTTTTGTGGCCAGTTCTTGTTTGCTTTTCTCCTCACTCAGGTTTTTTACAAACCAGCCTCACTGTCTGAGAGTCCAACAGCAATAACGAAAATGATTACAATTGCAGTAAAACTTTAGACTGATTAAAAAAAAAATTAACCTGAAATCTTGGAACTGACATTAAAATTGCAAAGACTGCTAAGTTTTGGGTTCCTGTTACAGTAAAAATATTTGTGCATTTCTTGTCTTAAAAATGAATTGAATTAACCCAGCTGACTACCACAGCCCTTGCAATGTGATCATTGCATGTGTATAACAAGCAGTGTTGACATCACACAGGATGCAGACTTAAAACTGAGGGTGGCACAGTGGTGCACCAGGGAGCGCTGTATATAGAGCAGTTTAAATTGGATACCCAGCTCCTGAGGGCAGCAATGGTATATTGGTTTTTTTCCTGTGCCACAGCTGTTAATTGTTTAATCTTGCAATAGAAAGTTGCCTTATCCAGTGTTACGAGTGATGCGGCTCCTCAGACCTCAGGCTCCTTAGGAGCTTGCTGGTCTCCCTGAACCCATGAATAATAAGAGGTCTCAGGCTCCTTAGGAGCTTGCTGGTCTCCCTGAACCCATGAATAATAAGAGGTCTCAGGCTCCTTAGGAGCTTGCTGGTCTCCCTGAACCCATGAATAATAAGAGGTCTCAGGCTCCTTAGGAGCTTGCT